>JABYQO010000007.1:600000-994451 GCA_022606155.1 Trametes elegans | reverse complement strand
GAACCCGACCTTGCACCTAGCGCGAGCATCAACCGCTGGATCCTCGCGATACTCACCTTCCACTTCAACCTTGTGCACGTCCCAGGCACCTCGCATGGACCGGATGGGCTCTCGCGGCGACCCGCGCAACCCGGAGACGACAGTGAGGAAGACCCAGACGAGTTCGAGGACTGGATAGACCGGATACACGGCTTCCTGCATCACCTGCTTCCGCGGCCTTCTTCTGCCCGACGAGCAACTCGCGACCCTATCCACCTGTTCGCGCTCGCGGATGCGACCGAGGACGGTCACAATCTCAGTGGGGGGGAGGATGTGCGAGAAGGAGAGGAGGCGAGTAGCGAGCGCGAACGGCGAGCCAAGGCAAGAGCAAGAGTACGCTTCGCGTCGGAGGACGAGGCGGGTATCCAGGAGCCGGATGGCGAGGTCGAGATGCCGTACTCGGAACACGCGCGGAAGGCGGACAAGCGGCTACAGCAGGTCGCGGAATGGCTGAGGACGCTGCAGCGACCTGAAGGTGTCAAGGAGACCAACTACGCGACCTTCATCAAGTACGCGCAAGGATTCTTCCGCGACGGCGACCGCGTCTGGAAGAAGGATTCGCAGGGAGCACACAAGTTGGTGGTCTGGCGAGGGAAGCGGTTAGACATTCTACGCGCGGCACACACGAGCTCGGACACCGCGGACGCTACGCTACTCTGCAACACATCGCGGAACGTTTCTGGTGGCCGACGCTCGGCGAAGACGCGACTTGGTACGTGCAGACGTGCCATATTTGCCAGACGCGACAGCACCGCAAGGTCCTCATTCCGCCGGTGGTGGCGAAACCGGGCGGACTCTGCGTTAAGTGGTACATCGACACCATGAAGATGCCCGCCTCGGGCGGATTCAACCTCATCGTCGTCGCGAGGTGCTCGGTTTCCGCGTGGCCTGAGTGGCGGATGCTCCGCGTCGAGAACGACAAAACCCTGGGCGACTTCCTGTTTCAGGATCTGCTCTGCCGGTGGGGCGCAATAGTAGAGCTGGTCACCGACAACGGTTCCGCCTTCCTGAGCGCGGTTCGCGGGCTACAAGAGCGCTTCAACCTCCACCACATCAAGATCAGCCCGTACAACTCAAAGGCGAACGGCATCGCGGAGCGCTCTCACTTCGATACGCGGCAGGTACTCTTCAAGGCAGCAGGCGGCGATCAGCGGAAATGGTCGCGGCATGCGCACTACGCGTTTTGGGCGGAGAGAGTCACAGTCCGCAAGCGCATGGGGTGCTCGCCGTACTTCGCGGTTACGGGCTGCCATCCGGTCTTGCCAATGGATATCGCGGAGTCGACCTACCTCTCGCCGCCACCGGAGGGCCTGATTTCGACCGAGGACCTTCTCGGCGGCGTGCGCTCGAGCTCCAGAAAAGGCAGGATCAACTCACGAAGCTGAACTCGCGAGTCTACCACGCACGGTTGGAAGTCGCGAGGAAGTTCGAGAGGGACCATGCACACACCATCCGCGACTACGACTTTGAACCAGGAGCACTGGTACTCATGCGGCACACTCAGATCGAGAAGTCGCTGAATCGCAAGATGCGACCTCGCTATACTGGTCCGCTAGTTGTGGTCTCGCGCAACCGCGGGGGTGCCTATGTCCTCTGCGAGCTAGACGGCTCGGTGCTACACCGCGCGATCGCGGCCTTCCGCCTCATCCCCTACCTCGCGCGCAAGTCAATCCCACTGCCCGCAAACTTCGCGGACATCTCGAGCAAGCGGCTCGCGGAACTCACCGAGTCCTTCGACGATGGCACAGACGACCCGAGCCAGAAGTGGTACAGGATGCGCGCCAGGACGAGGGCGATAGCGACTCGGACAGTAGCGAGTCCGCGGAAGAGTAGCAGACACTCAGTGCGCAGGCGCGGACCGCGCCTCTCGCATACCCCATATACCCTACCGTTCCACCCCCCTCCCTTTACCTTACCGCAGATTATACGCACCTAAACCTTCATTTATCACTGTTTTCGCCGGTCTCTATTCCGTTATAATCCCACCTTCGTTTAAATTGCACCGCGATCCGCTCAATCCACTCTCTAAGACTCAGGACAAGGACGTGCATTTCTCGCCTTATGATACAAGTACAGAAAACAGCCCGCGACGTGCTAATTCTTACAGACTCGCGAGACGCACGCGACGCGAAGGGACCAAGAAGACATGACACGCTACAAAACCGAGAAGACCGCCCGCGACTGTCACAAGCTCGCTACGAGCCTCGCGACCCCTGGGCGACGTCCGCGCCCTGCCAGTCGGTCTCGAGGAGGGCCTGCATGCGCCGCGAGGTGACCTCGAAGAGCTCGCGGTACGCGAAGGCGCGGGCAGCGCACCAGTCGCGCTCGAACTTCATCGCATGGTAGGCGACGACGGCCTGGCGCGAGCTGAGAGGCTCCGCGACCTGCTCGACTGGGAGGTCGAAGCGCAGGTGCTTCTCCAGCTCCTCGCGGAAAGTCTGGACCTCCGCGTCGAGGAGGCGCTGCCGCTGCTCAACCGAGAGCGAGACGACGAGGCCAGTGTGCGCCTCGCGGAGGTTGGCGTCCAGAGCCGAGGGCGCAGCCGCGCCGAGGCGCTCCAAGTTCTCGCTGAGGTCCGCAGGGTCGATGCCGCTGAAGGAAGACGAGGACGCGGCGGGCTGGCGGAGACTCGAACGCCGCGGATCGCGCGAGGAGGTTCCAGTCGCGCTGACCGGCGAGTCGATGGGAGCGTCGCGCGAGACCGGGTGGTCGCTGGGGCCCTGTGCCCGGGGGGAGCGCGATGAGGATGAGGCGGAATCGCCGAAGATATCGGACACACTCACGGACACGTTGTCCTCTTCTCCAGTGGTAGGCGGCGCATCGTGGGGGCCTTCGTCGACCTCCATGGCGGTGGGCGAGTCGCGAGTGGAGGTCCGCGCGGAAGCCATCCGCGAGCGCGGCGGGATCTAGGGAAGCAGGCGAGGACGTCAGCGGCGATCGCGGAATAAGCGGCACGGGCTTACCACAACACCCGCGAACCAGGAGCTGGTGGAGCGCTGGCTACGCAGCGAGCGCGGCGAGCTTGTGCCCGAGCCCGCGGCAGAGCGCGGTGGGAAGTTCGTGGCGCGGAGTATATTCTTCGGCGGCAGCGGCGGTCGGGCCTCACCCTCGGACTCCTGCGGGGACTCTTCGGCGGGCGACGGCGACTCGGGACGCGGAATGGTCGGCGGGCGTTGGTCGGCGGTTTCGCCACTGCGCGCGGTGACCCCGACGTCCGCGAGGACCTCGTTGGGGATGTCGGAGATCCGGATTCCGCGAGCCATGCACACCTCGTACATGGCCCAGCTGTCGACCCGATCGGCTGCGCGAAAAAGGCGTCAGTGGGCGGGGGCGGTCGCGAGTAAAAGGGCTTACCGCGCGAGAACCGGTGCTTGTCGTACCAGGCCTCGTAGGAACGCTTGGTGGGCGCCTCCGAGTACCAGCAACCCGCGCGAAGGAAGAAGCACGAGTCGCACTTGGACATGCCCTCGTGCAACACGCACCCCTCCTTCCCGTTGCACTTGAGGCACTGCGGAGGATCGTCAGTACAAGTCGCGAGGGGCGAAAGGAGCCAAACTCACCGTGTGGGTGGGCATCCGGGCGCCCGGCGGATAGGAGACCGGGAACGTCGCGGTGGACCGCGCCCTCTTCCTCACCGGCGGGACGGCAGGAGGAGAGGGCGCCCTGCTTGAGCTGGCGCCACTGGAAGCCTTGGCCTTGCCTTTCCCCTTGGCGGCGGAGCTCGTGGCGGGGGCCTTCGCGGCGGACATCTTGCCGGCGGCGCGCGAGGACGTGCGGGTCGAGGAGGCGCTGGCAGTTGCGCCCGCCTGAGAACGAGTCGCGCGAGCTGGTTTGGGAGGGCTCGGCGGAACTGGAGCGGCGGCGGAGGCGGCCGCGAGCTCGCGGTGGCGCCGGAAGCCCTCGCGGTACAGCGGGTTGGTCCACGGGGTCCCTTCGTCGACTTCGCCGCCGGCGCCATACTGCTCGCCGAGGTGCGCAGTGGCCGCGACGACTTGGTCGACGAAGGCGTCCGCGACGGCGTCGTCGCCGCCGTTGTTGATGAACAAGACCTGTAGCTGGTTGTCAGCGGGTTCGCAGGCGATGGGATCGCTCGCGACTCACCACTTGCGCGAGGGCGTCTTTAGCGAACACCTCCCAGTCAGAGGGGTCCGCGAGGTGGCCGGGCTCGGTGGCCATGACGTCGAAGAACCGCTGGCGAGCGGCAGCGCGGGCTTGAGCGGCAGCAGCAGACATGTTGGCAGAGGGGAGGCGAGCAGCGAGGAGCAGCAGAGGACAGCGTTAGGGTGGCAGCGCGAGGAGGCCAAGGAGGCTCGAGAGGGGAGGCCAGAGCCTAAGAGGCAGCCTCTCCGGGTCAGCAGGACGCCACCGCGAAGTCAGGAAGCGCACTACAAGAGCGGCGATCCCGGGCCCCGCGGACCGCAGCCCCGCGGATCGACGAAAATGGCGACGGGGCGCCCGCGAAGAACGCGCAGAGCAGTGGAGCGCCCGCGAAGACTACTCACAAGGGCAAGCAGGGGTCCGCCTGCCGTGCGGGGGCCGTCGCGGCGCGTCTGCGCTGGCCGACAGAGAATTTGCGACAAGGCGTAGGGCAAACCGCGGTGTCTTCGCAACCTATCGCCTTGCGAGAACGTCATCTATGTCGCCCGGCACCCCAGACGGCGCGAGAGGAATTCTACGGCCCCGCGCGCCCATTGGGGGCCCTCTCCGTGTGGCCTGGCTGCCCTGCTTCCTCGCTCCATGACGCGGTCCCGTGACGGCGCGAGAGTTCGCAGCGCTCGCGCGGGTGCTCCAAGGCGCGAACAAGGGCCGCGCTTTGATGTAGCGCGTCCGCAGGGCCTTCCCCTCCCCCCACCTTCGCGCCTTTGTGCCGGTTACTCGCGACCTCGCGGTCCGTTATCGCGTCGATTTCAAGGCTTGTCTCGCGACTACGACTCTAGAGCGCTACGCTACCCGGCCCCCCCCTCCCCTAATCACCTCGCGCCCCTACAGTGCTCCCCTAACAGCCCTGCGCGCACCGCGCGCCCTCGGCAGTCACTCCGGTGGGAACATCCCGTCCTCAAAGGCGGTGAGCTCTGGCATCCCGTACCAAGCGGTCCCTTCGACGGACGCAATGAGGCTCCCCTCCAACTCGGCGGTCTCAGTGGTTGGGGCAGCAGGGGCAGCCTCTAGCGCGCCCAGGTCGCGGCGAGCCTCGCGGATCAGGGCATCGACCGCGGATGTGGCCTCGTCGGTCCTAGTGCCTTGAAGGACGTACACCGGTCCCGCGCGAGTCAGGGTATAGCGGATGGCTTGTGCGCGAGCGCGGAGTAGTTCAAGACGCGACAGGGCAGCGCGCAGCGTGCGCAGATCGGCTTCGCGGTGGACAGCGAAGAGGCGGCGGCGGAAGTACGGCCGCAGACCATTGTCGACGGTCTGTGCCGCGAGGACGTTCTCTATGCGGCGCACCAGGGCAGCGACACCGCGGTCGCCGCGCGCGATAATGGAGCAGGCTTCCTAGGAGTGCAAGGTCAATACTATGGGCGCGCAGACGAGGGCCACCGGCACTCACCAGGCTGAAGATCACCTCCTTCACGGCCGGGTACCAGTCCGGACGATCATAGGTCTGCGCTTGGCACATCTCCTCCAGGTTCGCGACGCGCTCCTCCAGTTGGTGCATCGCGAGGTGGTGCGCCTCCCTGTGGAGGTCGTTGAGCTCCTCTTCAACGTCGGAGAGGTTGTGCAGGTCAATCGCAGGCATCTCGAAGTCGCGGTGCAACTCCCCCGTTTACAGAGCGGCACTTATACCCCCGCGATTATCGGCAGCATCAGTGATGCCGACTGAGGACAGTCTGGATTTCAGTGGGGGGGAGATGACGCGCCCAGGGCCTCGCTAGGCCCCGATTTGCCGCTTTAGCGGACTCGCGGTATCCTCGTGGCGGGTGTTACTCGAACCCTCTCGGCCGCGCTGCTCCTTTCGCAAACTCGCGCACCGCCCGCGGATGCACATAGGCCACGGACGGACTTGGGCAGGACAGAGGACGTATCTCCGGCCATCGCGGGCCTAATTCCGGGCGCTCGCGGATTCCAGGCGCGGAGGCGCGGTCCCGTGATAGTGGGACATCGCGACGCGGGCCACGACTCTTCGCGGGCGCGACCCCGCGGCCGCGGAATTTCTGTGTTATTTATTGAAAGACTTAGTTATGGACTCGGCCTGTAAAATACACGGCGAAGCGCCGGGCAATTCAGATTCCCCCTTCCCCTTCTTGGGATCTCAACACTGAGCTTACACTGCGCCCGCGAACTCCCTGCGACCTTACTGCGAACTGCGACTGCGACTGCGACCTGCGACTCGCGACTCCGCGAGACTGCGAAATTCAACTCGCGAAAACCCGCGACTCTTGCGGTTCCCCCTCGGCCTTTGCCACGTCACCACACTGCGCCTTGCCTCTAGCCAGGGCACCCCAACTCTAACCTCCTCCTGCTTCGCTCCTTTTGCAGTACGCCCGCGCACCCCTCACAGAATCTCGCGACGGCCTCGCCCTACAAAGGCGCTCGGCCCTCTACGTCGGCGGTTGGGTGTTGTTTAGGAGCATCACCGGTGAACGGACATTTGTCTGGAAACCATGCTACTCGAAGGTATTCCGTAATAGTTCTGTTGACTTTTGTAGGGTTGATGATGAGGGTTCCTTTGGTGAAGTCAATATGGGCGTTGACTTGTTGTAACCATGGTAGGCCCAGGATGATTGGTTCTTTTCCTAGTGACGTTACTAGGAGTCGGACAATATGTCTGTGTTGTCCGGCTTCAATTTTGGTGACGACGCATTTGGTGATGTCGCCTGCTTCGTTCCGTGTTCCATCGGCATTGTATACTCGGATCGGTGTTGTGAGCCTGGTTAATGGTAGCTGTTGTGTTCTTGCAAATCGATAGTCGACGAATTGTTCTCCAGCTCCAGTGTCTATAAGCGCTTTCATTTCGACGGTTCGATCTCCATAAATAGTTATCGGTATCCTCATAGATCGTTGGGATGTCTGGGCTGTTATTACATGGTAGATCTTATTACGCGGTCGTGATGTCGAGGCACGCCGGTTTCTCAAAAACCCTCTCCAGAGAAGGCTGAGATGATGTTCTTTGCATCGTCGTTATCTTCCATGCCTTTGAGTGCGAGGCGGATTCTTGCTGCCATGAGTTGCTTCGAGGAAGAGGAAGTCTGTTGTGGTTCTTCGTTGTTCTCGGGTTGAGTTTCTTCTTCAACTTTGGTAATTCGTGCACGAGTGTTTCTTTCCCTATTATTGTTCTTCTTGTTTGGGCACTACCTTGATAGCACTTGATGGCATGTGAAGCATCTTCCTTCTCGATAGTGACGGGTTTGTTCTTCGGCCGTCATGGCATCAATGTCCATGGTGTCAGGGTCTCTTTCCTTCTGGGATGATCGGTACGGCTTGTAGGCTGGTTTGGACTGTGTGTTCCTTCCGTCGTACGTTCTCCCGATGCGCCACTGTTGTTCTAGTCGGGCTGCGGTTTGGTAGAGTTCCGTAGGTCTGGTTGGCATAGTTGAGAGGTTGAACATCTTCTCCCGGAGGGGTTGGTTGAGTCCTCCATAAAAGAAGTCAGCTATGACGTCGAACTCGGCAATCCCGCATCGAGCAATAATGGATTTGAATTCTGTGATGTATTCATCCACGGGCTTCTTTCCTTGATTGAGGGTTCTGAGCAGTACGCGGGCACTGGCTTTGTCGTCGACGTCGTCAAATGAGTCTCGGATTGCTGCTTTGAATTCTGCCCATGTGCCATAGGACACTTCTCGTGCTTGATCGAGGGCTTGCTTTTTGCAATCTTCAATGAACATGCGGGACCATTTCCCGGCATTTCCTTCATTCATCAACATAAGGCAAAAGATGATCTTCTTCTTGTCGGTGTTATATTTCGTTTCATTCGTCGTGAGATAGAGGGTGCATTTCTGCAGCCATTCAATGGCTTCCCCTCTCTTGCCAGAGAATTCTGGTGGCATCTTCAGTTTCAATTCCTCTTCGGGTTGGTTGCGTTCAGCCATGGCCGGTTCTGGTGATGGGGGTCTTGATGGTTCTTCTGGTTCTTCGGGTTTCTGAGGTGCTTCCTCTCTGTCAGGCTGTCGTGCTGGTTCTTCTTCGCTTTCAGGCTGTCTTGCCAGTCCTTCACTTTTGGGCTGTCTTGCCGGTTCTTCGCTTTCAGGCTGTCGTGCCGGTTCTTTGTTTTCAGGCTGTTGTGCCGGTTCTTCTTCGTTGTCGCTTTCACTGAGTTCGTGGGCCGGCTCGCGTGGAGTAGTAGCAAGTTGTGCAATACGCGCTAGGGGTGTTGGGACTGGGGTAACCCGTTTGATTTCCGGGAGTGGTTGCTTGGTGATTCTTTCGTAGGCTTCCTTGTATCCTGGTAGGCTACGGATTTGCTCCGGGGTTATGTCTTCTTCAGGGTAGTCCCAGTTCTTGCCCTTGGGGATTACTAGCGCGTTTTCGTAGTATACTAGTCCGGTGGAGGGGTCGAAGGTGACGTCTGGGTATGGGGTTGGTTCCGTGATGGTTTGTTCTTCAGCCCACCAATTTTTTAGGTGGGTTCGAGGTCGGTTTCGATGTTAGGCAGAGTGTCTGGATCGTTCAATGGATCGACGTGGTGTGCGAGCTCGACCTAATGTTACGATGATGCCTACGACGGTCACAGTCTGTGACGAGGTCGCTAGGAGTCAAGGCCTTAGGCGAGGGCAATCGAGGGTTCGAGCGATGTAGGCAATAGATAACCAGGTCGAGCTGAGGTATCTCGCAGAGATACCTCGCGTTTATATACATGGAGGAAACCAGTCACATGAGAGTCCAGTATTACTACATAGAGTAAGAGCTGTAGTATAGGTAATGAAGGTGACGTAACGGTGGCGGTGCTGACGAAGCACTGTGGCAGTGCTGACGAAGCACAGTGGCAGTGCTGACGAAGCACTGGCGGTGCTGACGTGGCAGTGCTGACAGCGTGAGAGTAAAGTACAACATCCGTGGGAGCCAGTAGCGGGATGACGTTATGCTACCGGGTGAACGACGGGTCGAGGAAGAGTGACAGAAAAGGAAAAAGAGAAAAGATACCGCTCTACCGTTAGGATCGTCGTAACACCTTGAGCTTGTCCATACTGATCTGGATGGCTCCATGTGTACCTGCTCAATCAATGATTACTTGTACTTCACTGGTTTTATCAATGATCACTCTGGTCTCGCTCATGCGCACTACCTTAAGCACAAGTCTGATGCATTCCATATGTTTGACGACTACAAGGCGTGGGCTGAGAACCAGACTGGCAAGAAGATCAAGCAAGTCTGTTTAGATTGTGGGGGGAATACACCTCAAAGGAATTCACCAATCATCTTTGCAAACATGGGATCAAGCACCATAAGACTATGCCCATGTCGCCTCAGCAGAATAGATGTGCAGAACACTGGAACCGTACCATTGTCGAGAAGGCCATGTCCATGCTCCACCAAGCTGGACTCAGCCACGATTTCTGGCAGCTCACTATGGAAGCAGCCATCCATATCTACAATCATCAGCCCATACATTGCCTTAAATGGCACTGCTCCATTATGGTCTGGGATGGGACCATCACCAATGTGTCCTACTTCCGCATTTTTGGGTATGTTCATGTGCAGAAGTCAGAGTGCACTGGAAAGCTCAACAAGAAGGTTGTTGAGATGACCTTTGTGGGGTATGAAGCCAGTTTAAAGGGGTACAGATTTTGGACCCTGGCCACCTGCTCTATTGTTGTGTCTCGCGATGTGATATTTAACAAGGAGTCTTTCCCTGCACGTAAAACCCCCGGTGATCATCCTGTTACCCCGGATGATAGTCCGTTCCCAAAGTACACCGAGCCATCTGATGAAGCCTTGAATGCTGATGATGATGAGCTCTCTCCTCTACCTGTCCAACTTCCTGAGCCTCAGCCTGAGGTTCTGGAACCTCCAGTTGCTCCTGCTCCTCCACCCGCTCCTCCAGCTCCAGAGCCAGAAGCTGTCACAATCTGTGCCGGAACTCCGGAGCGACCTCGAAGAAGTTCCATTAGGACTTCCGGACTTTCCACATTTAGTACGCTCTCAATCCTTCCTTGCGCTGGCGTCATACAGTTCCTAGAAGAACTTCCATTCTCTTGGCTTGCGTCAAGGGACCTCGGACTCACCGGAGTTCTGATGTCCGTGACGCAAGCCCCCTTCCTTATATGTTAGGCTCGCTTAGTATATAAGGCGCACTAGTAGTAGCCTTGCCTCAGTTCGGATACTTGTTCCTTACCCCTTGTCCTTACTCCTTGCTCTCTGTTACTCTACGCCTCTCGGTATCTTACGTGCAATACACTTCATTCCTCAGACCCCCGTCTCGGACCTCCTTCGGACACCTCGGTCTTCTGTCTCTTGTCGGTGTACTCTAGTAAATAGGGGACACCTGACGAGATCGCTCAGGGCGTTACCCATAGTTTCGCCAAAGTCCCCACACCCCCGTGTTGTGGTCGGAACTCCGCCGGCCTTCCCGGAACCCCCGTCCTTGTTCGTCCACCCGCCCACGGCTCGCGTCCTAACAGAAGCCCCTGCTGAACCTGAACATCTACCCACACCTCCACCTGTTCCCCCTCCGCATCCTGCCCACATGCACCACCATCATGAGCCAGTGGGAGGTCCTAGCATCGCCCACAATAAGCCTCATTATGAGGTCAGACTGCCTAAGCGCTATGGGGATAGTACGTATGGTGATAAACCCCCTGCTCAGGTTGATGCACGTATGGATGCAGATGGTACTCAGCATGAACAAGCAGAGACTTTGCTCACTTTTCTCGCTGTCACTCAGTATAAGGTGGGCTTACCCAATACCCATTGGGATGCCATGTGTTCACCTGAAGCATCCAAGTGGCAAGCTGCTGATAAAGCTGAGTATGACTCACTTTTGGAGAACAAAACCTGGATTCTCATGCCTCGCCCTAAGAACCGTCACGTTGTCACCAATCATTGGGTGTATGACATTAAATATGATGGACAGTACAAGGCTTGCCTCATAGCCAAGGGCTTTACCCAGATATGTGGGAAGGACTATAATGAGACCTTCTCGCCTGTAGCGCAGTTTGAATCAATTCATTACCTCCTTGCGCATGCTGCACTTGAGGACTGGGACATCGAGTCTATGGATGTAAAGACCATGTTCCTGAATGACAACTTGGAGGAGGAGATCTACATGGAACAACCAGAAGGTTGGGTTGTATATGGCAAGGAGAACTACGTCTGTTTGCTTAAAAAGGCTATCTATGGCCTTAAGCAGGTGTCTCGTCAGTGGAATGCCAAAATCCACAAGTCTCTCCTTGACATGGGATTCAAACGGACATACTCTGATGCCGGAGTCTACGTATATCGGCGACAAGGGGGGGATTTCGTTACGATTGTCGTACTCTATGTTGATAATCTACTCCTCTTTGGCGACTGGCCTAGCCACATCAAGCAGGTCAAGGACATGTTGAGTGGACAGTACAAAATGACGGACTTAGGACCAGTCAAGTGTTTCCTTGGTTTTCGCATTACCCGTGACCATAGCATGCATACTATCGACATTGACCAGTCAGAGTACATCCAGTCTGTCCTTGAATGCTTCAACATGGCCGACTGCAAGCCGGCTTGCACCCCTCTTCCTGCTGGTGCTGTCTTGGAGAAATCTAAGCAGACCGCCACTGATTCCTTTCAGAAGCACTACCAGAGTTTAATCGACAGTATTCTCTATGCAACTTTTGGAATGCACCCCGACATTGACTTTGCCATAATGCGGTTGTCCAAGTATAATGCCAATCCGTCTGACGCGCACTGGAACTTTGCCAAGTACATCCTATGCTATCTCCAGGGTACTAAGGACTACAAGTTGTGCTACAATGGGGCATCCAATGATGGTCTCTTGTCTTACTCAGACTCAGACTGGAAAGAGGACAGTGATAACTGGCATTCCACATCTGGCTTCATCTTTTTGATGGCAGGTGGTGTTGTTTCATGGCATCAAGGCATTAGCCTACAGTCTCCGGCTCCTCGACCAAGGCGGAGTACAAGGCGGCTTTAGACGCTTGTCATCAGATGGCGTGGCTAAGGACTTTTGAAAGTGAGCTTAGGGATGACATTTCACGACCAACTCCCCTGTGTCTAGACAACCAGGGATTGATCTTCCTTGCAGTCAACCCTGCTTTTAACCGAAAGATCAAGCACATAGAGATCACCTATCATTATGTTCGGGAGCAGGTCAAACTAAAGAACACCAAGATCTTCTATGTCGCTTCTGTGGACCAACTTGCTAACACTCTGACCAAGAATGTGCCCTTCTCCATTCTTGAGCGCTTCAGGCAGGGTGTTGGCTTGGTGACCTCCATATCTTAAACAAGTGGGAGTGTTGAACTTCCAATGTCTATGGCTGTGCCAGACTGGAAGTGGCAGTGCTAGTGGCCGTGCATCTACGATACACCGGCATGGACTTTTCTACTTACCATATATGTATATTCTTTTGTTCTGTACTTACTTGGCATCTTGCCATCCCTACCTATGCTTCTGATACATTCTACAATGCTCCTAACTATTCTAGACCTGTCTGGAGCTTAGTGTTACTCATCCATGGACATCACATGCCTTATTCTTACTCATCATCCTACCTTTGCTCAGTCAGCGTTCTCTGGATGGTCATATGATCTCTTCTCTATGCTTATTCATCGTCCTCCCTCAGTAGTATATAAGGAGGACTCTGCAGGCTCCTGCTCTTCAGTTGTTCTCTCACAGACTGAAGAGTAAGTCCCACATTACCTATGTGTTCCTACATGTTTACTTACTACTCATGGGCACCAAAAGTATAGAAACACCTGCCTGTTTTGATAGCTCATTTTGTTATGGCTCAGTTTCATGTATTTTAACAGTTCTTCATATCAAAGCATAAGCATTAGGAAGTATGGATAATTGTGTGTTATATGATACATGCAAAACCTGGTTTGCCTCCCATAAACTTTCAGCACCTCCCAGACTCTCACCCCCATCTTTGACATCTCCTGCCTGACCACTTTATCTGGCATCTCCTCCCATGCCACCTTTGCTGCTTTCCAAAGCAAGTCAAGGGACTTGTAGGCACCAGGGGTATCTTGCACCTGCTTCTTCAGCTTGAACCAGAGTGGCTTGATTGGGTTCAAATTGGGGGAACTTGGAGGGTGCTCGAGTTGCTTAATCTTTAATTGCTGGTGAGCCTTCTGCGTAATCTTTGCCTTATGGGCTGGGGCACCATCTTCCACCACCAGCATCCTCTTACCCATCTGATCCTGCATCTGTATATAGAATGCAAGGAGAGGGCCTTCAAGGACCTGTGCCATGTACCTCTCAACATCAAGACCACCACAACCCCATGAGGTGCAAGACTCTGACAAGTTCTGCTCAGATCGGGGCAGGTCTAGACGCACAAGAGGCCCCTTTCTTCCATGTGCAATGCAGCCCCAGACCATTACAGTCTCTTTGCTGGCTGTCTAAAAGCTAGGTGCAATGCACTCTGGCAAATTACTCTTGCCTGGGCGACGGGTAATATACCAGTGAGTGACGACCTGCCATAAGCGCAGTGCAGCCTCATCTGTCCAGATGACTTGTGCCCAGTCCCTTTTCAGGTTCTGGTGTGCCCATCTGACACATTTACGCCTGGTTGCGATGGAAAGGTAGAGCTTGCGACAGGCAACATACTAGTGATATCCTGCCTTCCTCGCAACCTGACAGACCTGTGACTCCGTATACCCTCCTGCCTCCATCCCAACCTTCTTGTAGGACCAGAAGTGGTGCTGTCTGATAGTACAGATGGTGATCCGTTTATTGTGGAGGGTAAGAGCCCGAGGATGTCCAGAGCAGCAAAGAGAGCAAAAGATTTTGTGGGCCTTGTAGCACTGGAACATCTTGCAGCAAGTTGATCGAGCCACTCCAAGTCGGGCAGCTATCTGACCATAGGTCAGGCCTTCCTTACGGAGAGCAACAATCTGACTACGCTTAGTGGGAGAGTCTGGTGGTGCCAGCAGGAGCCATGGTAGTGGTTGTGGTTAAAGAAATAAATTACTCGAAACGTGTGCTACGCTTTCCGGCGCTTATCGTGACATGTGACGTCACGCGTTTCCATACTTTTGGCGCCCACAAGTAGTAATGAGTGATCACAAAGGTTGCTTGTCATCCAGCGCGAGGGCTGTAGTGTTCGCACAGTGCATCAGGAAACTCGACGAGGACAAACCAGCTCGTGAACGCGATGAAAGCGAGCATGTACCGTGGTTTGCCCTGCACGAGCACCAACACGCTGTCGGAGTTCCGATCATTATTGATATGGATCGCCTCACAAATGTATCTAATATACTTGAACGCGAGGCTGATAATCTATCCAGGCACATCTCCGGCGCTCCTCTTCATCACCTGTTAGGTAAGTGGACACGCCCGTTGACGGGATTGCCCCTTCCCACTACACTGCAACTGTGTCACTTCAACCAATAGTTTGAACACAATTGTCTCCTGCTGTCCTTCTGTCTTTTCCCGGGCGAAACAGTGGTCCCCAGCATGTCGGTGGCGTCTGCAGCCAAGGCACGGCTCCGAACGCTGCGCACGGAAACACGGTGTAATTCCATCATCAAGTTGAGCGCTGATCTTATGGCATGTTCTTGTCCTCGTTGTTCCTAGCATCGAGTTCTAGTGTACTTGGTACGGCGCTCCGCATGCTTCTGCTTCTCTTGTTGTTGTCTCTGAAATGGCTATGCGCAGCTCGGCCTGGACAATACGAGAGGCGCGCTGTTACTTGGTCGAGTCATGTTGTCTCTGTCTTTGAAAGGAAGGCGCGAAGGACACCTGTACGCATGCGTATTGCAGTCGAGAACTCTCTACCTTGTAACTGACGTTCGTCGTCTCACATTCTAGAGGTCACCGCCCTGTACGGCTCGCTTGATGACCAAGACGAGTACCGAGCCATCCCGCAAGCCTGTCTCGCATAACTACCCCCCCCCCCCCTCGCCGCAATAGCTGAAGCGCTGATCTGTCACGCTGTAGCTCCATAAGGCTCGCTTGGTGGGCATCGTTCTAGGTCGCGTATCGGGGCGCCCTAGGATCCTTGGCGCATCTTGTTGCACGACTACCTAGCGTGTCCACCACGCGGGGACAACGAGATGAAGGTTGGCAAAACTGCCGTGTCAAGTGAGGTACCTTCTGATCATACGTTGCTCGCGGGAACTAGTGCCCATTGTGGTCCTGCTCTTCCCGCAGCATTCGATACGACCGGCTCCCGTCTGTCCGATAGCAGTGTCGACAACATCGCCCACGGGAGAACACCGTAGTACGTACACTTGCAAACCTCATGATTTGCATCCGCCTGCCTTTTTTCTATAGCTCAGAGCTTTTGCTTTGTCGCAAGGTCATGACATTGGCAACTTGTTGGGTCAGTGCAACGCACGGACCCGCCCTCGCTTGAGTACCTCGCATGGTATAAGACCCCTCGCCATACCCTCCGATACCAGCACCAATCCTCCTCGTCTTCAGCAGTACTCAAGTACGACTCAAGTCTCATTTCTCACCATGCCCGATACCGACGACTCGCGTTCCACTAAGAGTGGCAAGAGCAGCTCCTGTCTCGCGCCCTCCACCGCCCCCACGAGCCCAGAAACTCACCGGGCTGGAATAGAACAGCAGCCTCCCGACAACTTTCTTGACATGTCCTCGGATGGAGGTTCATCGACGAGAGGTTCAGCTGCCACTTCGCCCCACGGGTCGGCAGCTGGCTCTCCGGCTCGAGGAGCGGCAATTGGCTCATCAGCTCGAGGCTCCGTCGGTGGCTCCCCTCTCCGAGGTGCCGCTGTCACCTCGCCTTCGCGAGGTGCTCCTGTCGGATCTCCTCTTAGAGGACCCCCCATCGTCTCTCCTACTGGCTCGTCGTCCTTCCTCGATACGTACTCCACTCCGGATGCTTGGGAGCGTCGTCCCCAGCCAGGCGGAAGCACAGACTCTCCCGGCGCCATGCCCAACACCGCTAGTCCGCACGGGGGGGGCAGTCAGCAGGGTTCCCAGGGTGGGCAGGCTACTGGCCTCTGGCTTGACACCTATGATCGGCGGCAGCAGAATAGAGGGCCACCGCAAGGTGCAACCTTTGGCTCCCCCGCTAGCAACCCTAGTTCCCGTCACAGCGGATTCTCCGAAGGTAGATACCCCTCTGGCTCCACCGCCAGCATAATCTCATATGCGAGTGGTTCTGGCGGCCAATCTGGTGGATCCCGCCAACGCAGCGGAAACATGAGTCCCATTTCTCTCGACGCGCGTGGCCTCCCCAGCCCGGCTGCAGGCCAGTCATCCCCGGCCCCTGGTACTCCGGCTGCAGCGCAGGGAGACTCGAGGGCTGGTGGATTCCAATCTTTCGGGGGTGCCTTCCAGTCCGACCCCAATCGCCACACCCGCACGGAGTCGGGCCCTACGCCTCGTACTGGCACTGAGCGGCCTCCGACGCAACCGCGTCGGCCGTACTCCGACCAGTTCCAGAAGCCCAAGAAGTGAATGCTATGGCTGCAGTCCGTTGCATCGTCTGCATCGCAGCAATCTCAACTGAAGTTGCCTGGAACCTGCCTCACCGTATCCGTACCGATCCCGTCTTGCCCCCACGATTGTCTCCGAGCCGTATATGCCCTGTGTTTGTATCTGTCTCTTAGTCGCACATGTCCACTGTGTGTTTCGAGTTCCTCGCTTGCCACTTGTCATGTCTCATAACGTCTCATGGACCTTCATGATTCACCGCAATGAAATGTGCACCGCTCCCGTAGTGCAAACTCAGTGCTCGAACCATGCCACCTGGTTAAGATATATGACCCGAAACGCTGGATTCTCTCAAGTCAGTGTTGCAAGTAGTAGGTATATAACGCTGCTCGTTCACCACAGTGATGAGAGATAGTGTACAGGCGGAGAGGTATAAGGAAATACATAAAAACAGCATGCGCTACTCGTCTTTGACAGGCCAAATTATAATAGTCGTGTCGTCGATATGAAACATGCAATCCGCATCAGGGTCGTCGTGGCGGTCTACATCGGAGACCATCTCCAGTCGCTCGAGGTTAGTGCCACCGAGGAGGTTTCCTAAGACGTCGGTGGCCCTATTATCTTCGGCTCCGCTCCATCGGGGCTGGACCGCATGCCCGAGGATGGTTTCGATCCGAGGGTCTATGTCGTCACGGAGGAGCTCAGCGACGACTTCTAGGGGATTCGCATGGCTGTGCCCCATTGGCCTGAAGACGAAATAACCGTCGACGAGGTTATCGACGCCATCGGTGAACAATATGACGTGGCTGTTCTTGCCCCAGTACGGCTGGAGATCCGTGAAGCGTACGGACGGCTCCGATGTGACATATGGTGGTGTTTTGATCTTCGGAACATGCGTTTCGATGGGAGGGTTGGCGGTGAACCCCATGTACCTGAACACATGGTCTAGGTACGATGCATGCAGTTTCAAAGCGAACCCCCCGATAGCTACAAAGGAAGATTCAGCACTGTGTCAACGGTGGCGAGAGCGAGGACCTCACATCGAGGGACTGCCATCCAGCCCAACATGCGGTTGTCCCAGTCGATGATGTCTTTCTCAGAAGTCGGATGCGACATGGCGGCTCGAAAGTATTCCTTGGGGTCCTGGAACGTGTGCATATCACATAATCGGTGCACCTGTATCCTGCCTTGGCGGTCCGTAGTCGATAATCCTGAGGGATTATGAGGTCGTGGCGTTCGTCACGTCGTCGTCTACTTACCCACGGTGGAGTCTCCGAGCCCCGCAGCCCACAAGAACCGTTGGCGAGGGTTCACGAGCGCGAACGCCAGTGTAGTACCGGAGAATGCACGCTGCACGATATTCTGGTGCTTCTCAATCAACCGTCGGGCTTGTTCCGCTGAGAGCGTCGATGGGTCTGGGCAAATGGCCCGCAGGGCGTCCCCAATGGCCTTGTCGAAACTCTGGATTTCATGCTCGAGTAAGGCCGTCACGCGGGACCCATGCTGAGCAACGTTGCCGCGATCCAATCTGCCGCCTATGCCCTCGATGAAGGAGTGCAGCCTCCTTTGGATGAAGGTAGGCAGCATTTTGGAGGTGTAATCGGATGTGGCAGAACCGAGATGTCCTGAATTATGACCATCCCTTCAGCAAGAAGCTACGACACTTCGCTCAAGGGCATTGAGACTCACCGTCGAACACAGCCAAAAAAAGCCATTCGTCATTGAGAATGTCCCATTTCTGGATAACCATACGGTCCTGGTTAGTACCGGAGCCTTGCGGCTTGAAGGTGACACCGTGGATATGGTGGGTATGAGTTTTGCCGCCGATACGCCCAATGAGGATCCTCTCTCTAGCCTGGTATTCCCTTTCAGACATCATCGTTACGCAGAAAGGTCGGGGTAGCGCGGAGGTGTGCAGTTGAGGAAGACCTCAGGCGCGTATCCATCGCAGTGTGCGTTATGTATGATGTCGAGCTTTCCTTGGCGCCGCCGTTGAGGGCGTTCACGTGCAGCAACTTCTCGCAGGCTACTCGACTGTGACGAGGCCGTACAGACTCCGCACGGGCTTGAGGACAGGTAACCGCCAGATTTTCACCCATATCATTCTGTGAGCAACATGGACGTTGCACGGATAACTACTTCCATGCCATGCTGCTGAAGAACCTTTACCCGGTGCCGCCTTCAACGGCCAAGAGATCTTGCGATCAACAACCATAACATGTACAACGATGAGCATTTGATACTAGCAAAGCTGACTCGACGACAACGACATTCTGCGAACCATCCGGAAGCACTGACGACTGGAGATACTGTTACAAACGTCCGAGGACCGATACAACCTTTCAACCGAGTAGTCCCTTGACATACTTCAGCAGATCCTTCCCCTACACGTCTGACAGTCAGCCTCCGGCGATACGGGATCCGCATGAAATGACTTACCCCGTGAGTCTTGACGCCAGCCACCATTGCGTCTATCGAATCCGACTGTGCGTCCCCGCTCTCTGAACTCTCTGGGGACCCCTCCGTGACGCGCCCGCTAGGCACTCGGTTGAGTCCCAGGCGCTGCCGCTGCAGCGTCCCATAGCGCGAGACGACGGCCATCACGGCGCGCCAGCCCTCCATCGCGCCCGGCTGCACGTTGAGCGCGGTACTCGAGGAGCTCGCGCTTGCCACAGAGGCCACGGACGACGAGCGCTCATGTCCCTTCTGCTGCGCAGCGGGCGTTGCGGGTGACGGCGCGGGCAGGGACGGCACGACGGTCGAGCGCACGACGTAGGGGCAGTACGGTCGGTGCTCGCGAAGGATGTCGAGTTGGCGCTGCTGCTGCGCTTTCGCATTGTCCCCATCGCCGATCATGTCAACGTCCGCTTGCGGATGTTTCGGGAGGAAAGCCCAGAGTCCAATCCGCCTCTGACATAAAGTGCAAAAGAGGAGCGTCGTGTCCGCATGTGGAACACAGGCAACAACGGGGAGCTGCGAGTTTGTCGAGGCTGTCGAGTGCATGCGCAGGGGAGGACGCGGAGTGCTTGGCGTAGGAGTGCCGTCCCGCGCCACAGACGAGGCGCGGGAGAACGCGATGCGTGATGGCGTAGTAGGGGCGATAGAACTTGCGCGGGAGACGGAAGGTGTCTTCAACGGATCCGGCGGCGGGGAGGGTGGAAGAATTGTCCAACCGAACAACGCAGTCAAGACGGCCTTCTCTGACGGTTCCGGACGGGGACGGGAGGGTGTAGGGGTAGTTTCTCTCGGAGGAGTGGATGGTGATGACTCCTCGCGAAAATCGGGAGATGGAAGAGAGACGGAGGAGATGATACGAAACAATGACTGCACTTGTGCTGCAGTCTGCCACAAGGTGTGTCAGTCCAACGTACAACGTACATGCAGAGTCACTCTTACCAAAGGGTGCTTGATTTCGACCTCTGACATCACCGTGTCAAGCAATACGGCGCGGGTCTTGATTTCCCGTATCGTTGCCAGTGGCGTTTGCAGGGGGACGTGGTAAATTGAGTCTGCTCAGTCGAGCATGAGTATGCGGCACATTGACAGCACACGGACAAAGGACTGACCATCACATTGACGAGCTTTCCACGGACAGCCATCCTCATGGGCCTCGACAAGCTGAAGACGTTGCTTCCCGACGAGGGCATTCGCTACCATTAGGCCGGACGTTAGTATGGACCTACCTTGCTTGTTGCCCTACATACCAGCCTCGCGGGTCATGCCATCTCTGTTCGCAACAACCCAGGCAGCCCCACAGATGCCGCATATCAATCGATCCTTGCCGTCGTTCATCCACCCGCACTTCGACGCAGCGACGGCGTCAATCGCTGGTGGCTTGTTTCCATACGTCGCGAGCTTGTAGGTGGAGAGACGGGCTAGGAACGAGGTAACTGAGGACGGCCGATACTCGTGGCTCGCTGGGGAGGTGATAACAGAGGGTTTCGTCATGGTTCGGATACGGAACGGCAGCGCCTTCCGAGTACGCGTGGCGGCGCGGTTCAGGATAGAAGCCAAGTGAGGAGCCGTCTTGGACAACGACTCTAAATCACCCGCAGGTGCCGGTCTGTAGTCGATGCGTGAGGCTACGCTCGTGAAGGTGTGCTGTTTGTACATACGGTCTTGCCTCTGGCCTGATGCCATACTTCGCCAGCGTGGAGTAGATGTTGTTTACAAGGCGTTGACGCTTTGGGGGTGGGGGCCGGGCGAGGGTGGACGATGTCGGACCGACGGCCTGATCTAGAGTCTGAAGAGCATCCTCAAGCTTGCGCTGCGGCGGCGTGTCAGTCCACGTCGGCGCGAGAGTTGGCAGGAGGGTCACTGACTTTGAGGGTCTTGTCCGAGGATTGAGACGACACGGCTGTGGGAGCGGGCGGCGCAGGCTGAGAAGCTGCCTGTTCAGCCATAGTGCAGATCCACAAGTAGCCTGTGAAAGAGCCAAGAGTATTTATGTTGTCTCCGCGACTGAGGAGGCAGCAGCGGGACCCGAGAGGCAGAAGGTGGTGGTGGATGGGAGGAGAGACGAGTCGCGCGGCTGACAGTGAGTGGCGAACCGTGCACTTAGCCACGGCCCACACAGCAGCAAGCGCCGGTCGAGAGCGCCTCCGAGTCCGGGTTGGCCGGGCCGCGGCAACGCTGTGCGAGAGCCTGCACCGACCGCGTCCAACTCGCTCGGGTCGCCACGGCGTTCACGGTCTTGCATTCACCCTCGCATCCTACCTTCACCCCTTGCTTTCTCCGTGTACCTAGTCTGCATGGCGCTCCCACCTCAGCTGCTGCACACCCTCGAGGGCCTCAAGTTCCAAGTCAAGGACGCGTTCTGGGCTCTCTCATCATGTATTTGCCAGCAGGCCGCCAAGGTCAAGATTAACGGGAGAACTTGTGAGTACCGCAATACTCAGGCACCCGTCTTCGAGTGTATGTCTGATGCCGTATATCCCAGTTAAGATTATTCGCGTACTTGGAGAAGGCGGGTTCTCCTTCGTATACCTCGCTCAGGACGAACATAGCGGGGTGCGCAGCCGTGGAACTCAGCCCGTCATGTTAGGGCGGCTTATTCCCATACCCTCAGAGACAATTCGCGCTCAAGAAGATCCGTTGCCCAAGTGGGAGCGAAGATGTCAGGCAAGCCATGCGAGAAGTAGAAGCATACCGACGGTTCAAGTGAGTTACTTGCTCGCGTGATCTTGGAGATGCCCTCAACTATCCTCCCAGGCACCCAAATATCATCAGGATACTCGTACGTTCCGTATCTTGGGAGCGCATGGCTAGCGCTTTACTGAGAGCTTGTCTAGGACTCTGCGGTAGTCCAGGACCCCAATGGGGACGGTCAGATCGTTTACCTCTTCTTGCCTCTATACAAGGTACGCCTTGTCAACCTCGATTCCACGCGGTACGACTCACAATGTGCACGCCATGTAGAGAGGCAATCTACAAGACGCCATCAATGCCAATGCGATCAACAACACCCACTTCTCTGAGCGCGAGATGCTGCACTACTTCAAGGGCACCTGCGAAGCCGTCCGCGCCATGCACGACTACCGTGCGCCCGTCGGGTCCAAGACCGACGCGTTCGCATCCCGCGCGAACCAGTCCTCGTCTGCGCGCCGCAGCGAGCCGTCTCCACAGCACTCAGAGGACGAGGACGACGAGATGTTCCCGCACCCGGAGGGCGATGCCGACGGCGGATACTCTTATCACGGCCCAGGAAGCAGCGCAAACGTCCCTCTCATGTCGAGGAATAGGCCACAGGATGATGTGGTCTTTGACGGCGACGAGGAGCTGTCGCGGATTCAGCAAGACACCGCGAACGGTAACGCGCACTCGGGGGAAACCGAGGTTGTGCCATACGCTCACAGAGACCTGAAGCCTGGGTAGGTTCGCCCTGCGCGGACCCAAAATTGGGGGGGGGGGCTGAATTTCGTATAGGAACGTGATGATCTCGGACGATAACCAGCCCATCCTCATGGACTTCGGCAGTACACAGAAAGCACGCATAAAGATCGAGAATCGTTCACAGGCGCTCCTGCAACAGGTAAACATCGTATGAACTACAATGCACTGTGTTCTCTGACCTCTGGGTGCAGGACATTGCTGCGGAGCAATGCACAATGGCGTACCGAGCACCAGAACTGTTCGACGTCAAGACCGGCGTCACGCTCGACGAGAAAGTTGACATCTGGGTATGTCAGCCTCTACCAGTGGAGTCCGCATCAAGTCACTCACACCCCTCGCAGTCGCTCGGTTGCACGCTCTACGCGCTTGCCTACTCCCACTCACCCTTCGAGAACATGCAGACAACAGAGCAGGGTGGCTCAATAGCGATGGCGGTGATGGGCGCGCAGTATAAGCACCCAAACTCTGCATACTCGCAGGGCCTCAAGAACCTCATCGACAGCATGCTCAAGGTCAACCCGCAGGAAAGACCCGATATCCACGAGGTGCGTACTACGCCACTTTCCTGTTATCTCGTTATTTGACCGCCACTCAGGTCATCCGGATGACCGACCAAGTCCTGCAAAGCCTGCGATGATGGACACGCACGTCTCCCTCCATTTCCACTCGTCGTCTTCGGTTCTGCCGGTGTCCATATGCATATGCTTTACCTACCCCTGTCGCACCGTTGTGCTCGTCCGCTCCCTCGCCCAGTTGTTTACTCGTGGAATGTATCTGCATGGACGTTCATCGCTGCTGCTATAGAGTACACATAATATCCCGCGGACACCCGGATCTCCTCCGTGCGCTATGAAGTCGGCTCGCTACGCCGCCTCTTCTTAGACTTGGCGTCCCCAGTGGGTTTGGTACAGGGTTTTGACTTCGTTTTCGCAGGCGATGCATCATTGGGTTTGGGGGTGGGTATTTTCGCCTTTGGCTTTTCGTCCGAGGGGGTCGCTAGTTCCGTCGGCCTCGAGGCTGTCGCTAACTTCGCCAGTTTCGCAGGCGAGTTGGACTTTGTAGGCTTCGCAGTTGAGTCAGACCTTGTCGACTTTGCAGGCGACGCAGACTTGACCGGTCTTAGAGGCTTGTCAGCCTTGGGCTTGGCAGACTTCGCAGGCGTAGCGTTCTGCTTTTTGCTCGTGACCTTCGTTGCTCCGTCCTCTGCACCAGCTTGGACTTTCCGCTTTTTCGACGCGGGTGGCTTCTGTGGAGAGGTCGTGCTGTCTTCGGAGTCGGAGTTCTCTCCAGACCCGGCAGCCTGCTGTTTACCCTCCTTCCGCGCGCGGGCTTTTGCTTTCATGACCTTCTGTTTCGCGCGCTTGGTTTTGATGGCTTCGAGCTTCGCTTTCTGTAGACGCGAACGGATGAGTACCCTACGAAGCTGTGTAGAAGGGAAAAGACCAGCCTTTTTCTGCGCGCGTTTGGACAAACCGTTCTCCGTGGTTTGCGCGGGCTGTTGCTGCGGCGCGAGCGCCGCGCGCACAACCTGACGCACGTCCGTGTCTGCGTCCACGTCCATCGCGACCTCTCTGACCCGCGCGAATCGTCGCGTGTGTGCCTGTGCGCGCACCGCCAGATTAGCATGCACCTCTCGAAAGCGAGGGGGTGAGGGAACTCACATTGGAGTTCAGGTGCACGTCACACATCGTGGGATTCTTGAGCAGCTTTCCCGGACAGACCACGCACTCCCTGACCTCGGGTTCGAGCGAGACGAGGTACAGCGGGTTCTGGAGTGCTTCTGAGACGGAGATGGGAGGCTCATCCTCGTCCTCTTCGCTCTGGTCCTCATCCGACACGTCTCCTTCGAGTCCTTCGAGTCCGTCCATCTCAACGTCCTCGCCTGCACCCTCTCCGTCTGATCCCTCCTCCTCGTCTTCTGCTGCATCTTGATCCTCGTCGTCGTCATCCCCATCTGCGTCCGCAAGCGCCTTCGATGGATTTTCCTCATCTGAGCTGTCGCCAGAGTCCGAGTCCGAGTCCGAGTCCGAGTCGGAAGAGTCGTCGTCAGAGTCGACGTTGTTCAGGCCGAGGAGCTCCTTCATGTCCCCGTCGAGCCCGAGTTCCTCCTCGCGCTCCCTCTTGCGTATCCGCTTTTCCACGCGCTTGAACATCTTGGCTGGGCGTTTGACGAGTACGAGTAGGAAAGAGGACGCTAGGGGGTAGGGTAAGTAGCAGAGGTGCGCGCGCGAAGGGCGACAACTTTCGTGGATCGAGCGGCGAATCTGAGATCTAGAGTGATCGAAATGTGTAGCGCCCGTTTTTTGGGCCGAGCGCTCGAGCGTCTGTCTCTCAAGTGACAAGTCGGCTCTGCCAGTGCACGCCCAGGCTGAGCACGGCGTCGCTAGCTCTGCTTGTCATTCCTCCCTCGCCGTCCGTGGTATCCATCGTCTGGGCCTGAATACCCCTCACTTTTGCACTCGCGGACGTCGCTTGACATCTGACTGCTGAGCTCTGGGATCCGGGACTGCACTATGCACAGACACGCGCTTTCACGCCGACTTGCGGACGCGAGCCTCCGCCACACCCTCCATCGCTGCGGCCGCTCGTTCAGCAGACACGCAGCCCCATCTCCCAAAAAAACCGGGGTTGAAGGGGATCCTGTGTCCAAGGCACTCAGTCGGGTGCTTTCGCCAGAAGGATGTCAATTTCTCAGGCTGGGAGGGGCACCGCAGCAGGCTGGCAGAGCCAAGAAAGTACCGGGGAGGAAGCAGCCTTTCCAACCGACCGTCGCGCAGCCGTCGCAAGACACCGAATTGATGAGCGTATACGACCGGTCCATAGCGGACAGTGCTATCTTCGTGGACGATGACATCAACCTGGCTTCGGATGACACCCAGCGTTTCTCTGCCGGCTCGCTTGTAGAAGTTCGGAGGTACGTTTAAAACACGGTCAACCATATTGACACATCTCGGCGATTGACACACCGTGCCGGGCTAGACATCATATCAGCCTACTCGGTGTCGTCCTCTTCACGGCTCTCATCGACCGTCAATGGACAGTCCACACCCTGACCTTCAATGGCGAGCTGCTTTCTCACCACGAACAGGACGTGCAATTCGTCATACCCGACTTCGTCGGCAAAAAAGAGGCCGAAGCATGCGGGCTCTTCGACGTGGCTGCCACCGACGCGGAGACGGACGCCAGAGCGGGCATTCTGAAGCATCTGCGGATCTTCGTGAAACGATTTGAACATGATCTTCACCACGTCGTCGAGAGGAGTCGGGAGATAGATCTCTACGAGCGCATCTCGCATCCTGATCGGACCACTTGGAGGTTCACCTCCACCCAGGCGGCCGCCAGAATAGTATTCGAAGGCCGACGTGAGATCACAAACTCAGAGCTTCTTGCTATGCAGACACATCTCATGGACAACGGGACCCTCTACGTGGCCGAGCAGAGGCGTTTCCTTCGCAGTCACAGATTCTGGGTTCGCCCTCGAGACGAAGTCGAGGTTCTCACCGCCGTCCAGGGCATGTGCTTGAGGAACGACCCGAACCTGGACGCCTTCGCAGAGAAGGCCTACATGCTCATTGAAGCTTCAAGGCGACGGACCGCAGAATCATGGAACGAGCCTCCCTCCCGACACCCTGTGACCGACATCGAGCTGACCGAGACGGACAACACAATACTGTGTTTCCTTCGCGCCGCTCTGCGAGCGATGAGGCATATCCAGGTCGACCCGTTCGAGATGCCGGCCGCCCAGATACTGAAGAAGATCCGTTCTTACGAGCCGGAATCCAGTGCCTATTTTGATCACGACATTAACAAGCTGCTGGTGGAGACTGGCATCCTCGCCCCATGGGAAGAGGCCATCTCGCAAGAAGTTGGGAAGCGCGAGGATACCTTCAAGCGCCCTCTTTACCCGTCCACCGCTAGTCCCCTGGTCTCCGGACCCATCAGGCCAGACGGTCTCTACTCGCGTGACCTCGTGGATTCTATGCGGCATGACTTTGGCGACATGCCTGTGTACGTCATCGACGATTGGGGCGCAGAGGAACTCGACGACGGCGTGTCCATCGAGTCGATACCGTCCGACCCAGAACACACTTGGTTGCATGTCCATATCGCCGACCCCACCACCCTACTCCCCCCGACACATCCGTTGGCTCGCAGGGCATTCCAGATGGCAGCATCCCGGTACATGCTTGACCGCACGATTCCCATGCTACCTCCCAGCGCAGGTTTCCAGAGGTTCAGCCTCGGCGGCACCCCCGGCCAGCCGGACAAGACTCTCACCTTCAGCGCGAAAGTCAACTCCTCCGGAGATATCGTGGAACACAAAGTTCGCCCCGCGATCATCCGGAAGGTACAGACACTCAAGTACGACACCATCGACGAGGTGCTAGGTCTGCCATCCGTCAAAGTGATGTACCCGTTCGGTCAACCTCAAGTGTCACCGTCCTCCCAGCATCTGGACCCTACCGTTATCGAATCTATGCGTCGGTTAGAGCGATTGACGCGTAGTCTTATGCAGGCTCGCGTTAAGCAAGGCAGCATCAGTTTCTCCCTTCCACGGCCTGAGCTGTCGCTTGAGCCTCGGCCGCTCCCCGAGGACATCATGAGCACGACCGACATCCGTCCGCACGCGTTCCGCGGGTTCCCGAGTTTGGTCTACGGCACCCGTGACACAAAGGAACTGGGCGCGCGCCTGCTCGTCGCAGAGTGCATGAAGACCGCGAGCCGGATTGCGTCGCTCTTCTTCCGCGACCGCGGCATCCCCGCCCTCCGGCGCGTCGTCGGCCCCATCCGCTCCGAGCTCGTCGACGGCGTCGAGCAGATCATGGCGGCACGCGACGAGTACGGGTCCTTGTCGTTCCATGACCTGGCGCGGTACGGCGTGTCCGTGCCCCCGGGGGTGTACAGCACCGCGCCCGGTCCGCACTCCCTCGTCGGTATCCCCGCAGACGAGGGCTACGTGAAGGTGACGTCGCCCCTCCGCCGCTTTGGCGACGTCTTCGCGCACTGGCAGATCAAGCACGCGCTCCTCGCCGACGCCGACGCGGGCGCCGAGAGCGGCGTGCCCGCCGTGTTCTGGAACGACGCGTGGCTCGCGCGCATGGCGGACGAGCTCGAGGAACGCGAGCTCGTCGCGAGGCGGCTCGAGCGCAGCCAGATCGACTTCTGGGCGCACCTCTTCCTGCGCCGGTGGATGGCGGACCCCGCGGCGGGCACGCGCACGGAGGACCCGCTCCAAGCGCTCACGGCCGTCGCGCTCGCGCCCGCGCAGATGAACGCGCGCACGAAGGACGGGATTTGCTCCGTTTATGTGCCCACGCTCGCGCTGCAGGGCATCGTGCTGGGCATCCCGCCGGAGAGGGCCAGCGAGATCAGAGCGGGGCACGATGTGGCCGTGCAGATCCGAACCGTCATGCTCGGCGTGCGGCCGGTGCTGGAGCTTTCGTTGCGCTGAAGGGTGTGCGTGTGTCGTCCGTTTGTCTAATTGGAGATAGCCTACTCGCCATCACTACTCACTCGCTAGAGAATGTAGCATAGTCGTAATCCATTGCCCCGCACTGCCCCGCTCATATCGCATATGTTTACACATAGGCAATCCTGGGGCACACCACCCAGTGTTCATCTAGTTCCTCAAGCCAGGAACGACCACCTTCCGACCGGTGATGGTGCTGGCCTTCAGGCCGTTGAGGACTTCATTGATGTTCTCCAGAGGTTCGGCAGCGACAACAGGTCGTATGATACCCTGCGCAGCGACATGAGACAATGTTGGCCCTCACGCCACAGAGGTCAGATGTACCTGAGCAATGAGGTCCAGGCAGGTCTTCAGGTCGTCGATGGAACCGTACAAGCTGGCCAGCATTGGGGCGAACATTCAGCAGCACGTTACGCCGATACATGCATGCACACACCATTTGTCCTCCAGAGGATGACGTCCGCGGAGCTCATGGGCAGCTGATCGGCTGCAAAGCCGACCTGTGGGCCAATTCAGATTCGCTGCTCACGGCACCGGCGTGCCAGGGTCGCAACACTTACGAGAACAACGACGCCCGCGGGACCGGTGATATTGAAGACGTCGCCCATCACCGCAGCCTTGCCCAACGTGAATGCTGTAAGTATATGCCCCACTCGGTCATCATCGCCAACGCCCGCACGAGCCGCGAGGAGACGCACACCGCTCGTTGCACACAAAGTCGAGCACGACGTCGACGGTGAGCGTGCCCGCCGCGGTCTCCGCGGTGAGCTCCTGGAGGTCGAGCGCGCGGTCCGCGCCGAGCGCGAGCGCGAGCGCGCGCGCGGCGGACTTGTACAGTCGACACCCTCTTAACCCATACCTCCGATAACCCATAAACCCCGATAACCCATAGAATTTTGGCCTCCCCGAGTTGGGAAAGGGAGCAAAACCCATAATCATCCCGTAACCCATAACCCATAGGCTATGGACAGGGTCAAAAACCCATAGGGAGTGCTTACATAACTGTTGCGCAGGCAGAGAAAGCTGTTGAACAAGCACTTGACAGCCTGGTCATGACCGCCAATTGTATGGATATCAATTCCCTCTCCAACCTGCAAGTCGAAATCGAGGTCTTCTCTGAGGTCTCTGAGGAGGAAATTTGCGAGGCTGTCCAGGTCGCTCAGAATGCAAGTGGCAATGGCGATGCTAGTGACGACATCAGCGAGCTTGCCGTCGAGAAGCCCCCAACGGGCAAAGAAGTCCTTCAAGCAGCATCGGTTGTCTTGCGCTTCTCATTGATGTTGGACGACACAGCTGCCCGCAAGATGGAGTCCGTGCTCGCAAGCTTCACACGTCAAACTCATCCCGATGCCCAGCGAGCGATGAAGGAGACGATAATCACACAGTATTTTTCTCGTCAGTAGTAACAGAGTGCTTCGGCGCTCAGTTGTTTGAGTCAACGCTCCCGCGGGCGCTTAATATACCATTCCTCCTCTAACCCATAACCTCCGATCACCCATAGAAACCCGGCCTTCCCGATGGGTATGGGTTAAGAGGGTGTCGGCTGTAGTCGCACGCGAGCACCGTCGCGCCGTAGTGCTTCATGAGCTGCACCTCCTGGTGCCCGAGCCCGCCGACGCCGTACACGAGCACGCGCTTGGTCGTCCCTGGCCGGAGCTGCCGCCGCGCCGTCGCCGCGTCAGCACTGGTCCCCCAACGCTCATGTGCACCGCGTTGTACATGGTGAGCGTCGCGTCGCAGCAGACGGCCGCGAGCTCGGGCGGGACGCCGTCGGGCTACAAGCGCGGGACGGAGAGCCGACCTTGGTGAGCGATCCGCTCGGCGTTCCACTAGGCCCCACGAGTACATACCACGGGGACGAGCTCGCTCGCGTTGACGGCGAGGTACTCTGCGAAGCCGCCGTTGACGCCGACGCCGATGGCGTTCAGCGCGGGGGAGATGTTCGTCTGCATCACGCACGGCACGACGTCCCATACCGCGTACAGCTGGCCCTTGACGATGCCCTCGACTTCCGATCCCCACCTGCCCATTACGATCAGCATGCCGCACTGAGTAGTGGGGGAGGGATACGCACTGGACGGCGTAGCCGGCGTTCTCGTGTCCGAGGATGTACGAGCGCGTGTCCGGGATGATAGAGGTCAGGATGAAGGTGTCGGTGTGGCAGACACCCGCTGCGGCGACCTTGAGCAGCACCTGCTTCGGTCCCGGGGTCGGGATGGGCACCTGTTCCAGGACGAGCTCGTTGTTCCCGGGGTGGAAGACGGCGGCTTGCATAGTGGACTGCTTGGTTGTTGGTCGGTTGGTGAATGGAGAAGGCTGCCCGTGCTGTTGGTCCATTCCGGCTCTCGAAGCTTGTTCAAGGTTGTTACGACTCAAGCAACCTGCAACGCCAATTTATATCGGCCCAACCTGAGCTGGGCTAGGTTGTGTATGCGCCCTCAGCATTCCGCTGGAAGACTAGTAGATGCCGAGCGCGACGTACTGAGGTCGGGTTCAGTCCGCCCGACGGACAGCTTTGGAGGATGGCAGACATGCCGGTACATGGAGTGCGGTCAGGAGGCTTAGCTTGCAGGGCCGGATGGGCTTATAGGATCAGTAGGGGTGTAGCTCGCATGCACGGGCTGCACGGGTACTAGAGAGAATAGCTCGTTACGGGCGCACTGGGCGTCGGGTTTCAGCGTGCTCTGGTATCATGGCACAACTCAGCCATACGCTTCCTTAAGAAGTTCGGTAGAGCTCTCGTTTGTGGTTTCCCGTCTGGTGCTCTGGAACCTCTACCGCCACATCCGAACGGATGCTGTATATTGCCCGTTGAGTTGTACGACACGCACCGATGGGCCCATGCTGCATGAGCTGAAGGCTTTTGATAAGGCTCGATGTCGTCCCTGTGACTCTCGTCTGAGTCTGTAGGAATCCGTGGGTTTGCCGACTCCTTCAGGTCGTGCTAACGGCATATTATGTCATTCCTGCAGGGACAGCGATGTTCTTCCAGATAAAAAGTGGTGCTTTGATCACTGCAGCCATGTCCTTGTACACGGCGTTGTTCAGGCCTGAGTGTTGCTCGTGGCGCTGGCAGGTAGTCTTGGGAGTACCTATATTTCCATGAAGATTATGATAATCCATGTCCGCGGATTTACGCTGCAGACGCAGTTGACGGTTCACCCAGAACCTCTTTGCCTACGACAAACTGCATCAGCCGTAAAGAGGGTATTATGGATGCTGAGGCCATACTTTTTGTAAAGTTACACGCTCTGGCGATCAACCCGTGATATTGTTACACCATTGGGGTCAGAGCGCCAACGTACATATGTGCATATAAACAGTGTGCTTCAGATCCGTGCGAAGACATTCACGTTCGCGTTTGTCGTAGCTCATTTCGAGATAGAGTCAGTTGCGTGAAAAGGATGACCAGCGCAACGGCCGGCCGCGCCCCGGACGATCATGTGTGGGGACGCGAGGGGGGATAGAAGAGAACTCGAAGGGAGAGCACTTACACGAGCGACAGTGACACCACGCCGCAGACGCTCGTACCGCGGCCGCCGAGTGTGGCCATCCCGGCCCCTGCTGGTTACAAAACGTCGGCCGCGATTCGACGGCGGTCGTCTCACGACACGACACGATGATTGTGCAGGATGAAATATACGAGGTCGAGGGCCAGAAGGGGGCAGACGGTGTGCGGGGGTGGACTAGAGAGACCTGGATCCCATATGCGGCGAAGCGAGCGCCATATGCGGAAAATGGGAATCGTTCGATGGACAAGTGAATATCCCGCGCCAAATTGTATATCTTCTCCTCCCCACTGGCTCCCTCTCTCCCACCGCCAGCCCCGTCCCTCTCCTCCCTCTCGCCGTCGTTCTCCTCGCCGGGCACGCTCACCCGGAAACATGTCGGCCAATGCGACCATCACGGAGCCCTGGACGGCCACTCTCTCCCAGCTCGACTGGTCTGCAAACCACAGAGTGGTCTGGCTGGCGCTGATCAATATACCCTTGATTTCCGTAGTGCTCAATGTGCTTTGGCAATTGGTGAGTACCGCGTCTGCCCGTCTCTGCCCCCAGTCCTGAACTCGCCGTGTCAAGTTACCCCGCCCCAAGTCGCAGCCTCCAATTGTCTGGCACTGGATTCCTGTTTTCGGCTCAGCCGCATCCTACGGGCGCGACCCCGTGGCTTTCTTCAGGGAGTGCAGAGAAAAGGTGTGTCACCAGAAAACTCGCGTTGCTCCACGCGTTGACGCGTCATTGGGCATTCAGTACGGCAACGTCTTCACGTTTATCCTCCTCGGCAGGCGTGTCACCGTCACCCTCGGCCCCCAAGGTAACGACTTCGTCCTGGGAGGCAAGCACACTCAGCTTGCCGCCGAGCCAGTCTACTCTGTACGTCTCAGCCCCCAGCTCCCTGGCGTGACCGCAACTCACGAGACATTCTAGCCTTTGACCACGCCTGTCTTCGGCAAGGATGTCGTGTACGACTGCCCCAACGAGAAGCTTATGGAGCAAAAGAAGTTTGTCAAGGTCGCGCTCACTGTCGAAAAGTTCCGCGCATACGTCGGAATGATCGAGGACGAAATCAAGGACTACTTGAACACCGACCCCAACTTCGGCGCGTACCAGACAAACGATGTCAACGAGTGGGGCTCGTTCCCCGCCCTGAAGACTTTCTCTGAGATCACCATCCTTTCTGCGTCCCGGACGCTCCAAGGCCAGGAGATTCGTGCAGCCATCACCAAGGATTACGCGCAGACCTACTCTGATCTCGACCACGGTTTCACCCCCATTCACTGGATGGTCCCCGGTCTTCCGCTCCCCAGCTACCGCCGCAGAGATGCCGCCCATGACAGGATGAGCCAATTTTACCAGTCAATTCTCCGCCATCGTCGCGAACACCCGGAAGAGGTTAGTGCATTCATCAAATTCGTGGCGACTGAGCTAACGCACAACAATAGCAACAAGAAGACGATGTCATGAACTCTCTCATGAAGCAGCGCTATCGTGATGGAACCGCGCTTCGTGATCACGAAATTGCCCACATTATGATCGCTCTCCTCATGGCCGGCCAGCACACGAGCTCGTCCTCCCTCGCATGGGTCATTCTTCATATTGCGGCCCGCCCGGACATTCAGTACGTGGTGATCACGCTGCGTACGCGCGCTTTTCGCTCACAGGCCTCGCTTTACCAGGGATGCTCTCTACAAGGAGCAGGTCCAGCACTTCGGCAGCCCCGACGGCAGCCTGCGCGACATTACGTATGAGGAGATCCGCGACCTGAAAGTGCTCGACTCCGTTGTCCGCGAGACGCTCCGCCTGCACCCGCCGATCCACAGTCTGATGCGTAAGGCGATGGTCGACGTACCGGTACCCGCAACGCTCGGCACGCCAGGGGAAGACCAGGTGTTCGTCGTGCGCAAGGGCGACATCGTGCTCGCGTCCCCGCTCATCAGCCAGGTCGACCCCGCAGTGTGGGAGAAGGCGAGCGAGTGGGAGCCGCGCCGGTGGGACGACGAGAAGGGCTTCGCGGCGCAGGCACACAAGGAGTACTACGGCGGACAGAAGGTCGACTTCGGGTTCGGGCTCGTAAGCAAGGGCACGCAGAGCCCGTACCTCCCCTTCGGTGCCGGCCGCCACCGGTGCATCGGCGAGCTGGTGAGTTTTTGCGTCCTCCGAGGATCTCTCGCACGGGGCTAGGAGCTGATATGGTTGGCTGTACAGTTTGCGTACCTTCAGATTAGCACGATCATCATCGCGCTCGTGCGTAGGCTGGAGTTCCGCTTTGAGGGCGAGTTCCCCCAACCCGACTACTCGGTGAGTGCTCCTTGCCCTCCACTCCTTCCCGGCTAGTTGCTGATTGTGCGCGACCAGTCTATGATGGTGTCGCCGTTGCCTTGCAATATCCACTACCGCCGGAGGCAGATTGACTAGAGAACTGTAGAACACGATACGTTTGTGACGACTGAGATGTCGAAGTAACCTAGATCTGCTGCAATCATCTAATGCCTAGTTTGACCCTCTTAACTACCGCAAGTGAGGGAGTGATGACATACCGGAATTCACCGTCTTCGAACGAGTGAGAATGGATAAAATACACGAAGAATAGCGCAATCTCTGACATGAGTGTGGTACTGGTTCTGTGCGTGTGTCGGGGAGTCCTGAGGTCGAACGATCGGAATCGCGTTGCAGAGGCGCCCACGGCGCGGATGCGACCAGCGTCATTGCAGCCTGCGTATCCTGCAGCATCTTGCAACCGTCCACCATGTCCTCCTCGCTGCCCACAGTCTACATCCTCTTCCTCGCCATCCTCGTTGGCTCCGCCGGGTGGTTTGGCACACCCAAGGGCCCCAACCAAACGTGAGCGCGCGCCGCCTGACCTGCCCCGCTCAGCTAGGCCAACACTCACGCTCGTGGCACTGACTGCACTTGGTGCCCGCAGGCTCATCCGGACGAGCATATTGCTGACGCTCGCGTGCACGTACCTGATGTGGATGGTCACGTACCTCGCGCAGGTGCATCCGCTCGAAAGTGAGTCGCTCTCTCTTTCGCGCGCGCGCCGGGTCGTGCGGCGCTCGCTGTCCGTGCGGATGTGTGGGCAGCGCTGAGGAACGGCTCGTGTGTAGGTCCGCGACTGGGTGTCCAGGAGTGAGCGCGCCGTCTCAAGGGGAGAGATCTGGGGGACTGCTTGTCATACGGTGCGTGTGCATGGCTGTTGTGGGCCTGCGGAAGAGGTGGTCTGACGCTGGTGCAGGACTTTTATTGTAGTATATCGTACACTCGGGCTTGCGTCGGAGCCCGTGTTTATACCAGCGTGTTCAATCGTCTGCGAACGTGCTATGCAGAAGAGTACAGAGATGAACCGAGACGTGAATGCGGGTATCGACAGGTATGGTCTAAATCTACTACTACTCACCCGCGCACGACCAGTCCGCGCCGCCCTCGGGATCACCCCACTCCATCTCCAACTGTGCAATGTCCTTGTCGCCCTTGTCCCAGTCCGCGTCCACGTCTGGCCTGCCCCACTCAATCTCCCCGTCGTCCTCGCCGATCGCCACGGCCACCGCCTCCCTGATGTCTGGGCCCCAGGCAATGTCAACATCGAAGGGGTCCCAAAGGTCGACGATCTCCTCCGTGTCCGGCGACGATGATGGCTCGACCGCGGGGAAGAGGTGATGCAGGCTTGCATCCAGATGTACGGTCCATTCCCCTTCGTGTGAAGTCGATTCCCGCCGTAGCGAGAGCCCCGCATGCAGTCGTATCGCGCGGACAAGCCAGTCGATCCACCCACCGCAGGCCACCGGCACCTCGTCGTTGTGGAACCACAGCTCGTGCAGCGCCGTGGACTCCTCCCGGAACTGCGCCATGCACTTCACGACGAGGTCGCCCACGGCCTCCAGGGTTGCGGGCCGGCCACTCGAGGCATGGGCGGGATGCTGGTGAGTCGCGAGCAGCTTGTGGCCCCCTTGTGCCCCGGGTGTGCAACTGATGTTCAAGTCGCGCACGCGCTTCGCCCGGACCTCCTCCCACTCCGCGCCCTCCCGCCGGGTGAACGCCGCGACCTGGCTCGCCCAGCCGAGCGCGTCGTCCCGCCCCCATTCGTCCACCTCCTGCGCCCTCCCGACGCCCCCCAGCTCGAGGTCGTACCCCCACTCGTCCGCGGCCGCGCGGCACCAGCGCGCGAACTCGTCCGCCGTCCACTCGAACTTGTGGTCGTGGTGGCGGAAGACGCGCGCGGTGCGCCCCGTCGGGTCCGGCCAGCCCACGCGCGCACCCAGCGGCGCATTCGGCGCGGTGAAGCGCGCGTTGAACGTGTACGACGGCGTCGTCACGAGCGCGACGCGCGGGTGGTACGCGCCCAGCACGACCGGCGCGAACGCGCGGAGGACGTCGTCCGGCAGGTGCTCGATGCTGTGGCAAGCGAGCGCGCTCGGGTCAGTGGACGTGCTTTGAGAAAGGGGCGGAGAGAGAGAGAGAGAGAGGGGGGGGGGACGTACACTTCCATCGCGACGACGCACTCGACGCCGACGTACTCCGCGTTGGCGTGCGCGAGGCTGCCCTCCCAGAGCTTGACCTCGAGCGACTCCCAGCGCACGGGCGCGTGCCAGAGCACGCTCGTGTGCTCGGGCCCCGGTGGCTGCGTCCATTCCACGGCGGCTTCGAGGTCGGCGCGGGAGACGTCGAGCCCCGCGACCTTCACCGGGTGCAGCGTGTCCTTGTGCATCTCTGCCGGCGCTGTAGCGTCGTCGTTGTCCTCGCCTCCGCTACTCGCGAACGGCGGGAGGACGTCCGGGGGTGGCGGCGCGAGCCACGGCGCGGGGTTGCAGAGGCAGGAGAGCAGCTCGCCTTCGCCACAGCCGACGTCGAGGACCTGTTGGTGTACACACACAGACACACGCATGACATATGTCGCGCTCGGTTAGACAAGTAACAATGGGGCGCGCTTCTAGCACGGCGCGCAGATCGCACCTCGGTGATGCCCTCGCGGCGCATGATATCGAGCACCCATCCGCGCCGCTGCAGGAAGAGCTCTGGCCGGAAAGTCACTTGCAATTCATGCGCGCAGTTTGTGTTGCACATCGTCGTACTGATGCCAGGGGATCGGATCGAACAGACGCAGGTGTGGAAGGTGAGAGTGTGCGATACTCAAGGCTATAACCGTTCGGTATAGGTGGTTGCCAAAGTCGCTTTGGGGCACAAGCGCCCTGGCCACATTTACATGAGACACTCAAGGTTTCTACCTTAGGCCAATTACCGCAGCACAGCAGGGTTTGAAATTACGTATGCAAGGCTCCAAACAGTGCATGCGATAGTATTGTAGACTAATGAGTGCTAATGACACAGCAGTGGTACAGGGACAGACAGCATCACAGAGCACGTTTTATGGTCATGGCACGATGGTGCGGGGCATTCAATCGAACAGACCGAAGCCCTACGAGACAGCGTTAGACAAGAAATGCCATGCCTTGCCGTTGATGAACATACCATGTCGTCGTCGCTCTCCTCCTTCTCCTCCTCCGCGGGCGCGGCCTCCGCAGCGGGAGCAGACTCGGCGGCGGCGGGAGCAGCGGCAACCGCGAACGCCTCGGGGTTGGCGAGGTATTCCTTGGCCTAGAATTGGGAGTCAATTCGATATTCGCATCCAAATCAGAGGATTAGGTGGCCTCAGATAAAAGAGACTATAGAGACAGCATACGTCCATTAGACGCTCAGCATTTTCAGTGTGTTGTATGACGCGTCATGGGCGTGTTGCGAGTCAAAAAAATCAAGATCAACACGTACCTTCTCGGCACCCTCGAAAGAGTAGTCGGTAACAAGGGCGATGGCAATGAGGTTCTTGTACGCGTTGACCAGGGAGTGAACAACCGAGACAACGGTGGGATAGTTGATGGCGAGGGAGATGGCCGCAATCGTCTTGATACCAGCAGAGAAGCGGTCAAGGAGCTCTGAGTCAGAGATATCAAGGACCTCAGGCGAGAAGATGTTGCCCTGGTCGAAGATCTGCACAACGGACATGCCGTACGTGAACGGCGAGATGTTGAGCATGTTGAGCAGGGTCGCCTCGGAAGGGCCGACACGAGTGCCAGCGTGGACGACCTGAACGTCAGAGACGATTTCAATGGTACCACGGGCGATCTTGGTCGGGATACCGAGGGCCTGGAAGAAGGAGGTCTTGCCGGGTTCCATACCTGTGTTACCGGCGGGGATGAAGACATCCTTGGGCGCGAGGGCGTAAGCACGAGCAGGAGCAGCGACCTTGTTGGCGGTGATGATGTCACGGATCTCCTTCAGGTCATGAGAGGTGAAGACGAAGCCGATGTTGCCCTTGACGTGGGGGAGGAGACGCTCGAACTGGGGGTATTCGGCGAGGATGGAACGGAGAGCACGGCGGACCATGGTGTTCTTGCCCATGACGACGACACCCTTGCCACGAAGGGAGACACGGATCTGGTGCATCTGGTTGGAGCCGACATTGTCGACGTTGACGAGGAAGATGGAGGCTAGACGCGAGAAGATTGAGTCCACGAAAGTAGCAATACTACTATGCGGACTCACGGTACTTGGCCACAAGCTCCTTGAGCTTCTGGAAGTATAGTTCCTTCTGCGCCCGAGTTGCACCCATTGTGATGATGTTGTCTGGCGGACGCGAACGCGTTCAGCATGATTGACTTGCAATTTGCGCGGTTGCAAGTCACTCACTGTGGTGTTTTGCGTGTGGATGATCAGTGCCTCCCAATTGACCTCTGTCTGCGCATCAGTGCGCGCACGCTACGCCGACGACAACGGTGACATACCTTTCGTGCCAAAGGACTTTTTCAAGGCAGCTGGTCCACGGATATGATGACGACGAATCCCCGACTTTCTGTGCCAATTCGGCGCTGTGCCGCGTCGAAGCGGTGGCGTACAGTTGTGCAAATAAGGTTTGGGGCAACCACCTCCACAAAAGGGAGCGCAGAATGCCCGGACCGGAGCCGGCGGGGACGCTAGGCCGGAGTCTGGATCACACGCGCGCCTTCGGCTGGATGGGAACGGATTCGGACTCGGACTCAAAAGCTTAGCGCTCTCGTCCAGGGGCAACCAGACAAGCTAGCGCTGACTCCGACCCCCCTTGTATGACGACTGTCCTATCGGTGTCCAGAGTCCCGATTTGAACTTTTTGGGCCCTTGAACCTGAGATTTCGTCTGACGACTGCACCGGGCACTGTCATGTCCCATGAAGCCAAGGTTATGCTCCCCCAAGTTATAGATCAAGTCCTGTGCCTCTTTTTCCAGGCTACAATGCTGCTGTAAGTACGAGCAAAACTTCAATAGCAGTATCAGGTAGGTCGGGCGCTCAACTGAAGGATGAGCGCTACAAGCAAAGGTCTCATAGGGCGGTATGCCCAGGGGGCAACCAGTGCAGGAAGCGCCCGACTACAACCCAGACGTACTCCTTGCGAAATCGGTGTCCAGGGTCCCACTTTCACTTTTGACGGGCTGTTTCGTTCAAAGTGTGACACCACCTGCAAACAGAGCCTTGTGGCAGTAAAACTTCGCATGCAGGCTCTCATGTCATATAAAAATGATACAGAGTGGTTTCTGTATAATGAACATCCGCGAAAACCACGATTTGTGTTGTACAATGAGGGGAGCTCCTATGAGCGCTTGACCTGCCATTATGGATTATCTTATCTCGTGCTACTTGGTCGATCAAGCTGGGCCGCCCTTCTTGGACCTAAACGCAGCTTGTCAAGACGACACATTCGAGGGGTAGCCGCTTCGAAATCTCGTCCAGCTGCAAATACGATTATGAGTCTATGTCATACTCCTCTGCCTGCAAGACGACGACCACTACACCATGTACCAATGTACCAATCCATTGCCCGCTATGCCCTCCTCTCTCCCCTGGATCGCCGGTGACCATTTGGAAGTATAACACGATGGCACATTCACAGCGCACATCGACGAGAATGACAGCTTACCTGACCTCCCGCCAGGAAGGCTGTGAAGACGAGTTGAGAGGCGATCATGGCCGTATGCACGATGTACAGTAGGGTGATCGAGAGATGTCGCAGTATCTGAGCGCTATCTTATCTCGGCTAAGGGGTGTCCCTACCCAATCGGTGTCCGGAGTCCCGCCTCTCACTTTTGGCGGTTGAAGTCACTGGATTCCGGTCTGGTTGCCCCCTGGGTATGCCGATCGCGCGAGGACCCGTGCGCGTTCATATCTATGTTCTGTACTCAAGATATTCCTTGAATGCGCTGACCCTCTGGATGGAAGCGCGGGTCACAGAAACCAGATTTAGGAAGTGTAAGGGTGCTTTCATCACATAGCGAGTGCATAAGGTGTTCGCGGGAGATCTTGCAAACACTGTCAAGCTGCGCATGCCTTGCCAGTCGTGGTGGTGTCTTCGCGAGCTGTATACTGCTGAAGCCTGAAGCCATGCTCAGCGCGCACCCTCGCGCATTCACCAACCGCGTAGGAGAAACCCTTCCGTGTTCGTTTCGTCTTTCAATGAGTACCGAGATGTGCATTTGGACGCACTGTCGTGGCTATGACTGAAGGGTTTGTCGGAACGTTCGCGAGGTTGATGATGTTGATCATAAACAGGCAGAACTCTGCCAGCCTTGCATAAGCATGCTTGCGCTGACTGGAATATCTCGCAAATTTTCATCTCAGATACGGTCGGAATAACGAAGACAGTACTGTGTTACAAGGGTGCACACTTGAGGGTCGTTTGAGGCTCGCGCCGAGTACTGGACAGATGTGTACGAGCCCAATCTTATCTCGGCTCAGGGGGTGGTACAGTCGACACCGTCATAACCCATACCCCTCGGGAAAGGCCCCAGGGTATGGGTTATCACAGGTTATGGGTTACCACAGAGCGGCCCTTTTAAGCGCCCATGCAAACTCGGCAGTTCACACAACAAGCGCCCACCAGCAGATAGTATGTGATGTCCTGTAACCTACGCACGTAGCTACCTGAACTACTGATGAAACAAGTAATCAGTGATTGACATGCCCTGCATGTTCTGCTGAATATCCAAGGACAGCTGCCATGTGAAACTTGCCAGTCACCCCTCGAGCTTGCATGCCATGACAGAGTCAAGGCTGATGGGCTCTTTGGCGGCAAGAGGGGCCTGTAAATGTTCCCTATGGAATGAAACCTGATGTTCAAGGAGCTGGAATCCTTCTCTCAACTGAGTGAGTGTGGGGGGCATGGGGGTGGGTGCACAATTGGAACGGCAGACTTGATTGGACATTGCACTCGGGATTCCCCATATTTGATACTAAAGTAACCAAAACACAATTTCTGCGTGGCATATCTGCAAGGGGCATAGGCAGGTCAGAGCCCCCATGCACAAAATAAATGAAAATGTATGGGTTTTTTTTCGGGCTTGGGTATGGGGTATGGGATATGACAGGATCATGGGTTATGGGGTCGATTTCCCCCTGTACCAACTCGGGAACACCATACACCTATGGGTTATCACAGGTTATGGGTTATCACAGGTATGGGTTAAGACGGTGTCGACTGTACCGTTCATTCGGTGTACGGGGTCCTTGCTCGAGCTTCATGAGGTCGGAGTCGCTGAAAGCTCGACTGGTTGCCCCCTGGACTCGTCCGTCGCGCTCTCTTCGTCTCACCGTCGCTGCTATCTCCGCCTGCGCCTCTCTGCCCGCGGTTCTCGTGGTCTGCGCTGCCGAGCTCCGCGTTGGGCGACGAGGACGCCTTCAGCTCTGGCCATTGACTGTACATGCAATGGAATGTTGCGATGGACTCTGCAGACCGTCCGAGTCGTGTGCGGCTGCGCTCTCCGGGTTTCGAGGCAAGTATATATAACTGACTTCTTGTGGAATACCGCTGATACACAAGCCTACACTCCCAAAAACTATGCGTTTTCCCTGGTCCGCAATGATCATAGGGAGCCGCTGTCGGGATACCCTCTGACGAATACGGCTCCGTTTGGTCGCAACTTCTCGTCCTCATCTGCAGGGCGGCAACGCGGTCACACCTCATGTCCCTCCGGAACTTCGGAAACGCTCACAGATAGCTCAGCGACCTGTACGGATGGTCGTGGGTCGCATCCGGTCAAGCTGCAGCCCATGGAAGTCGATGCACATCTCGTAGGCAACTCTGCCGCCTCCCCCCGTCTCCCCACGGGGCCCCATGTTTCTTCGATGGCGGAGCTACACGCTTTCCTGAATGTCAAGAAGCTCCGCCGTGACACTCCCCGCTATACCGTGCGGAAGATCCGACATCGCTACATGACGTGGAAGACAGACGGCGTCCTCCATCACCTCAGTGCCCATGACATGAGTGCGTTGATATGCCTGCTCGGATCCTTGATCGTGTCGGTACCTGGCAGGCCGCGTCCGTCCTCTCACTCTCATCGTCGCCTGCATGACATGTCCGCGACTGCGTCCCATCCTCGATGGGAATTAGTGTTGGGGATTTGTCGAGACAAGCAACAACTGGGCCATAGTCTTTTCACCTCGGACCTCTACTGGCGGATGCGTGGTCTGATCGCGCGGTTCGAGGAGAACGCAGCTTCCGGTAGGAGCAATCGTTCACGGATGTGTCCAGTATACTGACCTATTCTCCCTTAGACAGAGATAAAGCGGAGCGGCGGCTTGTCGAGGCAAAGTCCTGTTACATGGCAATAGCCCATACATCCCCATCCCCTGATATTCATCTACCCATTTTCAAGGCTCTTCTTGTGGCCTCATCCGTCAAACATTCGAGAGACCTTGCCGTGCATATGGCGGCGTTGCTCCGGCGGTTCGGGTCCGTCCATCCCTCTCTTCGGCGAGTGTTTTTCAAGTCAATTGTCGCCTGCGCCGAGATGAGGTCCCATCCTAATCAAGAGATCCTATCTGTGGTTGCGCAACGGCTCGTGAGACGCGAAGATGGACGTCCTGTCGAGATGGTGCGGTCTTCTGTTACGCATGCCACGTCCTCCCAACACACTAGTGCCCATGGCCTCGTTCTAGCACTAGAACAGGCCGTATTCGTGGATGACCTTTCGGATGGCACTTCTCATCTTTTGGACAACGATGCTACTCGATGGGCTCGGACTGTCGCAGGACGCGTATTTTCAGCCACGTCAGGCAGGGACCCTGTCGCCGATGTCCGCTGGAACTGTCTGGTTCTCCTCGCATTAGTCCGCACACATACTCCTGAATGGAGTGGCAGCGGCGCGGAGTTATCGACCGACCCAGCGCTCCGTGCGGCGATCATGGAGTGGCAAACGGTCTGTATTCTAGCCGCAGTGGAGAACACGCTAAGTCCCCCGGCTCTCCCGCCAACAGCTCTCTATCAACTGAGGTAGCCCAGGGGTTCTCCGGCGTCCTTCGCAATCTCTGGCACGAATGGATCGCTGTACCCTCCTCCGTTGCTCCGCCTCGATCACCGTATGTCTCACGGGTGATCCACGCGTCATTTCTCAAACTCGCTGGATATCTCAAGGACCGTACTCTAGTCGATGCATGTCGCGAGCACTCCATCTCTGCCGGTCTCTGGTCCGTCAACGAGACCGCTACGGAGAGGGCTCCAGGCTTGCAAACATTGGCCACAGAGCAGTTGTTCGCCGCTCTCTCGTGCGGTACTTTCTTCGAGCGTGCGATCGTGGACCTGGTCGTCTGCACCGCCGATATGGGTATCCTGAAAGACGCCGTAGGAGCTGCTGTTATACGCCACGCTCACTCGGACCCCGAGCATGCGCAAGAGCTGCTTGCCTGGGCAAGACATCGCGGGATTCCTACCTCCGGGCAAGTCGTCGCGGACGTTGGTATCGCGTTAGCGCGACATGGCGTCGGAATTTACTTGGATCGTTACCTCAACGATCCTCGACTCTCGCCGGAGCAGCTCGCACAAGTCACGACGGCCTACTTACGGACGTATGCCGTCCTTGGGCGTCGCTTCATCCGGGCCAGGGAAGCTTCTCAGATTGCCAGAGTCGTCGTGTCGCTGGTGCCGCAAATGTCCGATCCACTGCCGCTCCTGGGACGTCTCCGACCGGTATTGTTCATGTTGATCCACGAGGGACATGCCGCTGAGGCTGTCGCCCTCTTTGAGCGTCTTTGTGCCGTTTATCCAGCAGCTGCCACTCCTCAGCTCATCTCCCGGCTGCTCCGTGTACTCCTGCGACACCGGTGGTACCAGCTCGCCCAGCGTGTGCTCGCCCGCTGCGCTCGCGTGCACCCAAACCTGGCTCGCATCTTGGAACTCGCGATTATCATGCGAATCGGCAAAGCCGGCGCGAGCAAAATCACCATCAGGCTCGCGTTGAGGTCGCGTCTGCCGCGCCGCTCCTTCGTGTTAGCGTCTGCTGCGCTCGCGCGCGCGATCTCGAAGCGAAGACGGACCGCGCTCCCTACGCGGTCCATCCCTTCCCTCTACGGCACGTCATCCGACCCAGTGATGGCGCTCAACGCCATCGAGGTGCTTGTCCGCGCGCGCCGCTTCCACCTCGCGAAGAAGCTCTACGCGCGCGTCTGCGCGCAGGAGGACGTCGCCGTGCGCACTGATGCGGGCAACATCATCCTCCACGGCGCGGTGCACCGACGGCGGTTGCACCGACGGCGGTTGCGCGTGTTCGCGTACGTGTACCGCACGCTCGTCGAACGGCACGCGTTCGTCCCAAACCGCGTCACGGTCAACATCGTGCTCAAGACGCTGCTGCTGAGCCGGGAGTTGGACCGAGCGCAGATGCGCGCGCTGTTCGACGCGGTGGTGCGCATGGGGTTCCCTGTCGGGAACAGGGGCGTGCAGCGGGAAGGAGAGGCAGGCTCTCGTGGGGTGTTTGGGACGGACGGTCCTCTCCCAATGGCTGTAAAGGGCGTCGAGATTCCCCGCGCGATGGGCCCCATCATGTACGCGCGGCATGTGCGGCCGTTGTACAAGACGTTCATCAAGGCGTTCTATCTCGTGGGCGACGTGCGGAGTGCTTGGGTGGTTATAACGATACTGAAGGATTTGAAGGCGCGGCAAATGCAGCGGGTGCTGGAGGACAGAGACTGGGTTGTGAGTGACGGGGTAAAATAGACTTCGTGAGGTATCTAAGCTGTGGTATATTTGTTGTCCAGCTAACAGTGGACGTCGTATAAAGAGTATACACCTTTGTTTGCCTACTGCCCAACGCAACGACGACCAATTTCAGACACCAACCGACGATACAACCTCGCCATTTCCAAAGTATAAGTACAGAATCCAGGGATACACCTACCTGTTAGTAAGACAAGTGACAGACCATAACGCTAACAAGACTAGTACTAATCCGACATGGAGCACAAGTCCGCCGAGCAACCATCCAACCCACCTAGTCATCGAACCCGAGCTCCTTGTCCCTCTTCGCCCTTCGGAGCACCGCGCGCTCCTGCTCGCTCATCGCGTACCAGCCCTCGACGATGTCCTCGAGCTCCATCTCCCACTTCTCCTCGAGCTCGAGCATCTTCTTGCTCTTCTTCGGCGGGGGCGCGCGAGGCGGCGGGGCGGGGGCGTCCGGCGGTGCGGGTGCAGCGGCGCGATGCGGCGCAGCGCACTCTTCGACGTCTTCGCGAGCGGGGAGTGCACCGGGCGCGCGGTGGCGGGGAAGGGCGAGCCTGGCTGCGCCGACGCGCGCCGGATGAGCTCCGACATGGGCGTGTGCTTCGTGGACTTGCCGCCGATGGTGTAGGAGCGGTTCGCGTGCGCGAGCGTGGCGCGGCTGGGGGCCTTCGCGGGAGTGGCAAGGGCCGAGGACGAGGATGAGGCGGGGACGTCGTTTTCCTGCGGGGTGGGGCGGTTAAGCCTCCCGGAGGGCATGTACATGCAGCAAGAGACACACCTTCATCTCTTTGTCGGAGGACTGATCCCCCCCAGACGACTTACGCCCGCTCTTCTTTGCCACGGGCGGCGCCGGTGAGTCTATGTCGACCGTGATGCTGTTCGTCGAGATGTCCGCGGCGTTTGCCTCGTCTGCTTCCTCGTCATCCGAGAGGACGACAGCGCGTTGCTTGCCGGCGCCCTTCGAATCGCTCTTCTTGGGGGCAGATGAGGTGTCCTTGCTGGCTGACGGCCTGGACTCCTTCGCAGGACTGTCCTTCGCCTTGGGCGCCGGCACGGGGACCGGAGGGGGCGGCATAGCCTCCCTGTCACGTTCCTCGTCGGAGTTGTCAATAATCTCCTTGCTCTTTGGCGGCGGGACATTGTCCTTGCTCTTCCCCTTGCCCTTCTTCGCCTTCGCCGGCGCCTTCTTCGCACCCTTCTTGGCCTTCGCCTTCGCTCGCCCACTCGGCGCACCCCAGTCCTCATCGTCGTCCTCGGCACCCGCACCGCCGTAGTCCTCGTCGTCTGCCACACGGGCCTTCTTCCTGCTCTTCGACGGCTTCGCAGGCGCATCTCCGCCGCCGTCGTTGTCGAGAGGGTCCTTGCGCTTCTTGCGCGGTGCCGGTTTGGGCTTTGCAGCCAATTGCGTCTCGGGCACAATGCTCGGCGAGGGAACGGGGGGTGGCGCAGGGAGTTCCTTCGCCGCCAGCCTGCTGTTTGCACTGTCCTGCGGCTGCTTCGCGCCTGCGCCAAGGTCGACGCTGCCGCTCTCCTCGTCCGAGTCTAAGCCCGGTAGGGCAGGAAGATTCGGCCGCTTTCTCTTCCGTGGAAGCGGAGGAGGTGGAGACGATAGCGGGGACAAATCGCGGTCTGCCGCGCCACCCTTAGGCGCGCCCAGCTCTTGCGATGTCTGCGGGCGCGAAAGAGCAGATGAGGACGTTCCGGTAGAGGGAGGCGGGTCGGAGGGCGGTAGCTGTGAGCTGCGCGCTCCAGGCGCGTGGCCGTGCACGGAAAAGTCAGAAGTGGGCACCGGGATGGTGTTCACGTCGGACTCGAAGCCCGGGTCAGGTACGTGGGTCGTCTTCAGACGCTTCGCAGGGATAACGACCGAGACCTCCTGCGACTTCTTCGCGCTGGCCTTCGTTGAGGCGTCGCTTGTGGGTGGTTTCTTCGGCTTCGGCTTGGGGTTTGCCTTGGGCCTAGCCTTCTTCGCAGGTGACATGGAGAGTTCATCCTCGGACGAGAGCTCGATGACATCGTCCGGATTCGACGGAGCCTTGGCCTTTGCCTGAGTCCGCGCACGCGACCTCATTTTGGCCCGTTCAGCGATGTCATGGGAGTATGGCATGTCAATGTCCATCATATCCACACCGCTGTCCGACACGCGTTCCTTCCCAGCCGCGCCTTCGCTAGCAGGGGCGGAGGCAACGGAGGAAGACGATGTGTTATGGGTAGGAGCGCCCATTGGAGGTCCCGGAAGAGCGTTGGAAGGCCCGGGGACACTGAAGGACGAATTGACTCCCGCAGCGCCGGATGAGTTGGTGGCTAAAGATGTGTTGCCCGTAGGGGGACCGTCTGTCTTCTTATATGCGGGCCTTGGTTTGGGTCTCTGGCGCGGAGGTGGAGGGCCCGAGGTACTGATGGAGATAGAGCTGTCTGCTGACGTGGGGTTCATCGTGGACTTGATGCTGGACATTCCTGGACGCGTCGCAGGTCCAAAGGATGAAATGTCGGACACTTCCGGTCGCCCAGAGGTGAAATTCGGGGATTGGATTGTCGAGGCTACGAGCATCAAGAGTTCAATCTTTACATGTGTGAGGAGTAGGCAGCGATGCTCACCGGACGTGTTGGCAGCTTCCTTGGGTGGGCGCAAAAGTTGTCCGGCTGACTGAGCATCGGTGAAGTTGGACGACTGGATTGTCGAGGCTAATGACCACAACAGGTTTCATCAAATGCGCGCAGTACAGCATTGGCAACGGCACTCACCAGTGATGTCTGCAGTGTTCTTGTAGGGAAGATGAGATTGGGCAGGCCTTGGTGCCTGAGTGTTTGTGAAATGGGGGGTTTGTATAGTCGACACTGACAGCATGCGATGTTCACGTCATGTCAAAAGCTGAAAGATATTATTGCGTACCTGTGTCTCCTTCCAACTGACGTGTTGCTGCAGACGGACCGCTGGGGCCCGCGACTGCCTTGGGGATGGTGGATGTGAAGGGGTCAAAGGTCATGATATCCTCGTCCTCGCTGTCTTCAACGTAGCCCGTGTTGCGTCCTATCGCCATGTCCAAACCAAATTCGCGTCCCTCTAAGGGATGAGGGAAAGCCGGAGGGAGGCAGAGGCTGGCGGAGGGAGGGAGACAAGCGAGCTTGAGGTTGTGGCTAAGATCAAGATGACATTGACGAGCAAGCGCCTACAGTGCGTATGCGCGTGTGGCCGTGTTTACGCCACCCACGTGTTGCGCGTCTGTATATCATGTGATCGCGTCTTCCTAGGCGCGCCGCATCCGAGTCGGGCGTGGCGGGTGGCACGGCCTCGATGAGACGGCGCTGGCACTGACAGCTACTCTCCACTCTCACACCGACCACCAGGGGCGTATCGATATTCCAGCCATCTCACACATGCTCTCGACGGACACCACGCCAGCGGCCCCCGCCTTTCCGTTCCCCATACCACACATTGAGTCGACGTCGAAGCGTGTTCGCGTCCTCTTCGGCGGTGAATACATCGTCGATACCACAGATGCTCTTCTCGTGTAAGTGTCGAGCATCCTGCTGCATCCTGCCTTGTCTCATGCGTCATCATGTAGCTGGTTGAAGCCGAACTACCCTTACTACTTCTTCAAGACCAAGGACGTGCCCCAGAAGTACCTTGTCGACGCCTTCCAATCCCAGAAGCACCACCTATACGACATTGTCGTTGGCAACAGGCGGGCGGAGGCGGCAGCCACGCTCTATCACGATGATGAGCTTGATGGACTCATCCAGATAGAGTTTAGCGTCATGGACGCCTGGTTCGAGGAAGACGAGCAGATCTATGTTCACCCGAAGGACCCGTACAAGGTGTGCCCCGCGATCTGATATGCTCGGTCGCAATATGCTCACACAGCCGTCTGTGTGCCAGCGAGTCGATGTGCTCCAGTCCTCACGTCATGTCCGAGTCGAGATCAACGGTGTCGAGGTAGCGAACACGACGCGTCCCCGTCTGCTGTTCGAGACCGGCCTGCCCGTACGGTATTACATCCCCAAACCGGACTGCAAGCTCGAGCTCCTCACGCCCTCGGAGTTCACCTCACAATGTCCATACAAGGTACCGTATCGCCGGTCTACATCCATGCGTTCACGTGGCTGACGTTAGCTTTGGAGGGTATCGCAAGCTACTACAACGTCCAGTTGCCCTCGGGCGAGCTTGTGCAGGACATTGTTTGGTGGTATCGCACCCCACAGCTCGAGTGTGCAGAGATCAAGGGCTGCGTCGCCCTCTTCAACGAGAAGGTCGACACCTACGTTGACGGCGTCCTCCAGCCACGCCCAGAGAGCCCCTGGTCCGCCAACAGGCGGAGCGCGAGGCCTACGGCGCACTAGCTTTGCCGCGCGAAGGGGGAGATCAGGGGAGTAGTGATGTAGCATAGTAACAAGTATCAGACAAGTCGTTTAGTTAGCTTTCTTGCATAGTCACTGTGCTTTCTCGCGTCATCATGGACTATGGACTGCAATCGCTATGTCGCGTAATACACGAACACGTTCATGTGGGGATCGCGGACTAAGCCTATATGGGATATCGTAGATGGGTGGTATACAGCGGACGAAGGAAGGAGGGGTCATTGCGACGTCGTCGAAGGCGGAGCTAGTGTCCGATCTTCTGCTTGTGAGGGGTGCTCAACCGTGATCTTGGCAGAAAGCCTTGAGATTTCGGAGAATGCTGCGCGGAGTAGGTCCAGATCTGCGTCGAGGTTCTCTGCCCTAGATTTCATCTGGACAGTAGGTCAGCAGAGCCGGGCGTCAAGGACAGTCAGGACAACACGTACAGCAGCAATGGTATCGCTCGCCGCGATGAGCTCGTGGTGGTGATTGTACACCAAGCTCTGCCGCTCACTGTCCAGCTCTCGAATCTCTGTGTCATGAGAGTCAACCAGGTCCAGACGAGCACATTGCGCGCACAAACGAAACCCTGCAGACATACCCGTTAACAGGTCATTCTCAGTCTTGAGCAGCGTCGGCAGAGACGAAGTTGTGATCAACTGTTCATAGTACGCCCTCGCGTTGAACGCAGGCGAGTCTACGACCACATTGTCAAAGTCAGTCTCCGTCCCTGTCCATCCCAAATTCATGATCACTCGCCAAAGTCCATCGGGTCCTGGCTGCTCTTCGCGCCCCCAAGCGGCGGCGGCGGCCCCAGCCCAAGGCCATAGTGCTTCCTCAACAGCTCCCTCGCCCGCGTCTTCTGCCTATCCCCGCCCGCGCCGCTCGGCGTGCCCTCCACCGCCCCAGTGGGCCCCAGGCTTGTCACAGACCCCGAGATGCGCCGCGGTGTGCTCGACCCGGACGGCACGGAGCGAAGAGACGAGGGCGGGGTCGGCCGGCGAAGAGGGGACGTTGGGGGCCGCGGTACTGACGGTGTCGGCGTGCGGGTTCCGGAGCGCGAGGGGGTCCCCGGTGTGTAGGGTGTGTGCGGTGTTCCTGGTGTGTACGGGGTCCGTGGGGGGCTGGACGGTGGGTTGAGGGACATTTCGTGAAAAGTAACAGTATAATGTGCTACAGATGCTGTGCCCCAAGTAGGCGAATCGACAGTGCTCAGATTGCGGTAGTCAGTAGTGAGTAACAGGACCGTGGAGGAGTCGCGCTGCAAGGGCTAGGATTCAGCAGCGGATGCGGCAAGGGCCCCATCAGAATCACCTTTTTTGGCATGCATACTGAACACCTCTCTTAACAATATGATAAATGCAACAGTTGAGATATACACAACGGTTCCGTGGTCTAATGGTTATGACGTCTGCTTCACATTCGGTGATTTCGCTGAAGGTTCCCGGTTCGATCCCGGGCGGAGCCACTTTTTGTCCATCTACGCGGCCAAAAGCGGCCAGAACAGCCCTATCCTACGTAGCGAGGATGAAGTATGTACATAGGTGTGATACGCTTTGTAGTGGTGGTAGATGAACAGGTTGTACAAAACAGTTGTCATTGATAGCACGAGAAATCTACTCTACAACTCGCAAGCATGATACATGGAGGTCATGAAGGTATTATACAGGGACTTAACATACTGTCCGTGACGTTATGTGGGTGGAAGGAAGCACGGAAGCAGACAGAGTTCATGTCCCTCCTGTGCTCGGTTCTCTCCTATGGGTATGCGGGGGTTGCCCTGTTTGCGGCGCGAGCATTCGCGGGATAGGTGACGGGTGCGTTCCCGTGCCCATACGTCACCGGGCCATGGTGAGCGTCCGTCTGCACGTACCCGTTCGCGGGGTAGCTGGTCGCGCCAGACGCAGCATACCTGCTTGCAGGGTAGCCGGTGGACCCTGCGCCGCTGTATCCTGCTGCGTGGCCGTGGTGGCCATTGGGGTGGTCACCGGGGCCCGGGGGGCCTGCTTCGTTCGCCTCCCGCGCGGCAGCGGTGCCTTGGCCGTGCTGCCTCATGGCGAGAAGACGTTGGCGGGAGAGCTCGCCCTTGTGCACGCCCTTGGCCATGCGCAGGTCGAAGAAGAAGGTGAGGAGGTAGAAGGTGAAGCCGAAGGCGATCGTCCACTCAAGGATTGCTGACACGCGCATGTGAGTATGGGAATGGGTACGCGCGAGGGGGTGGAGGGGGACGCACCTCCTGGGTCTGTGGCTTGGAACAGGGTGATCGCGAACGCGATGGCGAGCAGGATGAGTATGCCTGCGATTGTGCCCTTCGCTATGTACGCGAATTTGAGCTTGCGGATTTCCACGAAATCTCGGCTGATCCAACGGTACTGTAGAGGGTACAACGGTAAACACACGGATGTCAATCCAGTCTGATGGAGCTAACGTACCTCAACGACGGTGAATATGGCGCTGAGGCCGACGCCGACAATGAAGACGAGCAGGAAGACGCGGTGGAGGCTCGTGAAGCGCTTCGTGTCGAAGATGGAGAGCAGGATCAGACCGCACATTCCGACGAATGCGAAAAATATGGCGAGGGAGGCCAGGACACGCTCCCGTCGGCGCATGTTCGCCACCAGTCTGTTGCCTCAATATCAGCCATGTCGTTCGGAGTGTAGTCGTGCGATAGTTGCGTACCTTCCCTCATGCCTTAGCCACCGCTCAATCGCGGACGAGAGGAAGAACGAGACTCCGGTGATGGCACACCCGACGATGAAGAGCGGCTTCAGGATGTCTGCTCCGACATCAGATATGTACGCGATGTTACCGTCTTGCGAGACGTAGTGTGGTCGTCCGCTCGCGAGCCATGTTATGAGGAGCGCCCATAATGTGGCTGACAACGGGAGCGAGACGGGTCGGAATCAGCCACAGCTCTCTATCCGCAGCTAATGTCAAGGGACTCACCGAACCACATAAAGGCGCCGAAGAGGGGTATCCATACATACAACCAGTGCTCGTGCTGGTGTGGAATAAACCACATTTTCTGCTATCGTGGGTGGGGTGGTGTGGCGTGTGTTTTGTGGTCGTGTGCGCGTCGTAGAAGGAACGATCGTGAGGAAGTGGGGAACAGGACAAACCGCGATGCGGCTGCCAGGGGATCGACAACGGGCCCGGGGGCGAAGGCGGACGAGGTTTGGGAGGCAGGAAGCAGCATCGAGTGGAGACGGGGCCGGATGGTCTTATGCAGAGCATGGCGAGCGCACATCTCGCACCGAGCCTCGGTTGACGATTACGCAGCTCCTGCCGCGCTCTGGCACAGTCCAGCTCATGACGTCACCCTGTAATCCACGCTGGAGTGTCGGCGCGTCGGCTACCGTAGGCGCTCGCTCGTATACACCTCGTCCGGGATCGGGGGACGCGTTCTGTCAGCACTATTGACCCAACCCATGCTGCGGACATATGGCCGCAGATTTTCTGCATGTGCATAACACACTCCTGATCAGTATGGCACTGACCTCTTGGCGCTCATCGACCCCCATTCTCGGTTTGCCACCTACGACGTCTCCTGACAGGGAACCCAAACGCATGTATAGGTCCATCAAAACGTACCGGGCTAGCGGAAGTAGTAGTGTACAACAGCACGACAGCCGAACACAAATAAGGGTAGTAGGTATATCGCAGATGACATGGGCCGTCGTTGACACTGCTTGGAAGGAAGGTACCGCTGGAGTTTCACACCGTCTCATATCAAGACTTGACTGCAGCTGCAGCCGCAATAGGGCAGCCGGTGGCAGAGCAGCTAGGCGCCGCAGGAATGGCATGCAGGGGGCCCTGTCCAGCCAATTTACGGAAGATCTGACAATCGCCGTCAGCACACGACATAGCCAACGATCCCGCACCGCGCACCTGGGCGTAAACGTCCGACGTCTGACCACCGCTCACCGCCCACCTGCCGTTGATGACCGTGAAGGGCACGCCAGTGACGCCCCTCTTGCGCGCCTCAACCGCCAGCTGCTCGACGTGCGCGTGGTACTCGTCAGACTTCAGGAACGCGACGGCCTGCGAAAAGTAAGGCGTCATCCGTTCTCACAGCTGCGACGAGGCGCGCGACGCACCTGGTCTTTGGGGAGGACGTCCGCTTCCTCCGCGAGCTGGGCGAGGAAGTCGATGTCGCCAATGTTCTTCCCCTCGGTGAAGTACGCGTGGTAGATCTTGTCCAGGAGCTTTTCCTGGAGGACGTGCCCTCCGCGCTCATAGGCCTTTCGGAGAAGACGGTGTGCGCGGATCGTCTGGCAGATGACGCCCTCAAAGTTGCTGGGATGGATGCAAGGTCAGCCACGTTCCCCGGTGTGCACGGTCGTTCGCGGTCCACCGGAACGGAGGCCAGGCTCACATTTCAACGCCGACCTCAGCAGCGCGCGAGGTGACCATGTGAACGATTTGCTTGAATTTCTCCTCTCCGAACTTCTCCAGGTAGAATGTGGGTTTCGCGATGGTCTTGTCCTCATCCATGGACGGGTTGAGGAAGAACGGCCGGTGCTCGATTTTAATGTTCAGCTTGCAATCCTCAACATCTTTAATCGCTTTCTGGAGCTCGCGCAGGCCGATGTAGCACCACGGGCAGGTCTATGGGGGCGGCGGGCAAGGGGTGGCATCAGCGCCTGCCCGGGCTTTGCGCGGCGGAGAGGGGCTGGATGGAGAAAGACGCACGATATCGGATATGACTACCAACGAGACCACTCCGGGCTGCATGGTGTGTGCGCGCGGCGACCGGTGGGCGAACTGTTGACTCTGTGTTGGTGCGCGGGAGTGTGGGAGGGATTGCGCGGGTGCGGGGTAGGGTGCGAGGCTTGTAGAGGTGCGCCGAGGACGGGTGCGGGATGGAGGGTGCCGTCAAGGGCAAGAAGGAGCAGCAAATGTAAGCAAGGAGGTCTCGCGCGGACTAGAGAGCGCCGGGGCGTATATATGAGCTGGAGTGGCCGTTACAAATAGCAGGGAGCGGGATTGGTGAGCAGCCGCTGGGCGCCACCCTAGAGGGCTTCCGTCTGTGTCACAAACAGTGACGATGGCGTGACCCGGGCTCATATCGCGCACCGTCTCCCCGGAGAAGCCTCTCCTCCGCGCTCGTCAGTGTTTCGCTCCCGTGCCTCCATACGAACCAGAGCTCACTCTCATGACCGACCAGGACGTCCCATTCACCGCTACCGCAGCGTGCAGGCCAAGAGCACGAGGTCCGACGCTGGCCGTTACGCATTGCATCTTACTATGACCAGCTTATCTAAGTCATCGCGGCAGACGCGGCGGTGAGAAAAGCTGACCATTACGAGCACGAGTCGCCCTCGCAGTCCTCAGGACTCTGCGATGGCTTTTGGGAAGTCGTCCGAGCTTCCCGGACAAACCCAGGATCCGCTACATATTATCCATCTCGTCAGCCGCCTCGCGCTGCCTTGAAACAGCTTGGAACCCAAGATTACATGTACGCGCGCCTGCAGGCCAACAACCCCGCGGCGTGTGAGGACATGTCGCTCCCACGTTTGTACCACTCATCCCGTCGTAGCGCAGTACTTGTTCCGCATGGCTTGTGATTTAGTACGACGCCCTCAAAGTGTCGGTTCGCCGGACGGACACACACGATCCTGAGTAAAGTGAAGGCGGACTTACAGTCAGATGGTCCTTTGAGCCCCATTAGTTATATAGGGCTCGTTGACGAAACCATCCCCGTCCTTATCCCCGTGTCAAGGCGTATAACATGTGAACGCCGCGTCGCGTTAGCAGGACACTTGTACGACCGGCGGGTAGAAATTGTCACCCACATCGGAGCCTTCTACTGCCTTGACGGTAAGGATCGGAGGTATGTAACTTTGCCCATGCAGCGACCATGAACATCTTCTGACCTTCTGACCGGTCTAGGTACAGGTGCTACCATCAATCACTTCACTGTAGGGGGTAGAACGGGACCCTCTCCGCCTCTTCGACATTTCAATAGGTCTTCCCGAAGGTCCTGTTAGGGTTTATTGGCGGCGAGATCTGCAAGGCAAGGCAAGTCCATCTCCGGTCTGCTGCATAGCGTCCTTCCGGGACCCCGCACTGCGCTTCGCTTCTGACACACGCTGTTCACAGGTCAGGGATACAACGCAACTTCGCATAGCCAGGTGACGAACGGGGCTGAAAGAATGCCGCTGCGTGGATGCGGCTCGCGTTTACCGGTACACGCTTCCGAGAAATTCCCTGCCGTATGACGTGACACCGTGGTGGCGGGGACGACGTCCATTCCTCATAAGAAAGATCACAGACTCCCAAGCGGGGAGGATGTGTTCCTAGAATGCAGATGTTTGACATCGTTCTCTCCCGCACGTTCGGCGGAACACATGCAGAGACGGCCATATCTTGCTCCGTCGTTCGTAGAAACGGAGATACGAAATCCAGGTTCGTGGGCGCAACCGGGTACTCGCTGTGGATTTTACGGCGTAAAGGGTATGGCCATTAGGAGGCCCAGGCGGCGGCGAGGATTGCTGCGAACTACATAAGTGCTCCTACTTCTAGAGTCCGGAAAACGTGCGGCAGGTGTCGCGGCTGCCGTACCCCTCGCCCGCAACAATTCTGCTGCACGCCCTCCTGGGGCTGAGAGGATCTTCCTCGCGAAACGCAAGCCGTAGCGGCAGCTGTCATGTGTGCGAGCGAGAGGATACCGCGCCGAGATAGCCGCAAATGAAGCCCCTGTGGGGGTCGAACTAGGTCTGAGGGCTGGCTGGCCGGCGCGCCGACCTCGTCCTCTACACTTCCCTCCGTGCTGCACTGGCCTGAGCGACCGGGGGGACACCAGGTTGAGTATGGTTGCATTCCGAAGTACGTCTCCGCCGTCTGAACTGGAGCGTGGATCGTTGCCCACGCGTGCGGGCGACAGCGGCCGTAAGCCGGCGGGCGAGCACAGTGCGCGCCTCTGACGTGTGTCATGGCGTTGTGGGGACGATGGCAGGAGGCGCCAGGGCGGCGTGGGGCCCAAATGTGGCAGGAGCCCGGGCAGTTGAGACTCCGCTGTTGCTTGATCCTCCTCCGCTGGCCCTGGCCAGGACGCCCTCCTCCTCCTCCCCGTCCTTTCTCCTTCGTTTCTACTCCCTTTCCCCCCGCTTCTCTCCGCCAGCATGACCACCCCTCATGTGATTGCCTCCTCCTCAGGTCACCATTCACAGTCCGCTACTTCCAATGGTGTCGTGGGCAATCACTTCAGGGTTGGGAAGAAGATTGGAGAGGGCTCCTTCGGTGTTGTTTTCGAAGGTGCGCCAATCTCGGCTCATGCACGACCAGACAGCTGGTTGACGTCCCGAACGTAATGTGCAGGCACCAACATGCTCAACAACCAGCCCGTGGCTATCAAATTTGTGCGTCGCCCCACCTCGTTCGGGGAGCGTCGTCGCAGACCGCTGACGGCGACAATATGCATAGGAACCCCGCAAGTCCGAAGCCCCGCAGCTGCGAGACGAGTACAGGTCCTACAGGACCCTGAACGGCACACGTACGTCTCTCCTAGGCTCCCGCATATGCTGTGGACGCATTCCCATGGTTGTTTACCCCTCTCGCGCGGAACGCAGCGGGTGTCCCTCAGGTCCATTACTTTGGTCAGGAGGGTCTGCACAATGTCCTCGTCATTGACCTCCTCGGCCCCAACCTCGAGGACCTTTTCGACATGTGTGGCCGCAAGTTCAGCATCAAGACTGTGTGCATGGCCGCGAAGCAGATGGTGAGCACCCCTCGTCGCCAGCTTATTGCCATAGACGCAACGCGATGCGACTGGGCTGGTGGGCGGCCTCGAGGACCTGCGCATGCATGTTCGTCGCTCGGGTTTCATCCAATACTATCGGCTCATAATCGGACGTCGGCGCTTACCCGTTCAGCCGACGCGAGGCGCTTCCCAGCGTCGGTGATGCTCATGGACGTGGCGCTGCGGACTCTCATTCGGCATCGTGCCTACCTGGCCTTGCATTGAATCACTTCCGAGCATGCACGGATTGCTGACGAGTCTTGTGTGGTTTCACAGGTCACTCGTGTCCAGTCCATTCATGAGAAGTCCCTCATCTACCGCGACATCAAGCCTGACAACTTTTTGATTGGTGTCCCTGGCACCAAGACTGCCAACACCATCCACATCATTGGTGAGTGCACGCAGACTACACGGCAGGAATCTAGACAGCTCGGGATGTTCAACTTGCTCCGTGACAACACCCGATGCTCGGCAGTTCCGTGTTCGAGTATCCATTCCGTTGCATCATCACCTCTGGTTGTCTGGAGGATAAGATCTGGCATACTAACTCTCACTTCGTGCAGACTTCGGCATGGCGAAGCACTACCGGGACCCCAAGACCAAAGTTCACATTCCGTACCGGGAGCGGAAATCGTTGTCCGGAACCGCCCGGTACATGTCCATCAACACACATTTGGGCCGCGAGCAGTCTCGCCGTGACGACTTGGAGTCGTTAGGTCATGTCTTCATGTACTTCTTGCGTGGTGGCTTGCCATGGCAAGGTCTCCGCGCCGCAACCAACAAGCAGAAGTACGAGAAGATCGGTGAAAAGAAGCAGAGTACTCCCATTGAGGAGCTCTGTGAGGGATTCCCTGGTGCGTGCACCGTTCAAGTAGTAGAATGGGCGTTCATGTCTGCGTCCGCTTAGAGGAATTCGCCATCTACATGAACTATGTACGCAAGCTCGGCTTCGAGGAGACACCTGACTATGACTTCCTGCGGGAGCTCTTCACGAAGGTGCTCAAGACCCTCGGCGAACCCGAGGATGGGGTCTTCGATTGGATGCTCCTCAACGGTGGGAAGGGCTGGGAAGCCGGTCACGTACGTCGGTGTCCATACGCATATAAACGTTGCTCTAACATCCGGAAAGACTTCGGCCCTCCTTGCATCTGCACATGGTGGTACCCCCCACACTCCTCATCGCGAACGTCATCGGGACCGCGAAAGGGCCCACAGGTCATCAAGGAATGCCCTTCAAGAGGGCGCGTCTCCCTCGTCCCCACTGGTGCTTGCTCCTACACCGGCTCACGTCAAGAGCGGCAGCCGCCGACCGCACGATGCCTCAAGAGGCGGATCGCGGGAACACGTCAGTGTGCAGCCCCTCGCCCCTCAAAGCCGTCGCCAAAGCCAGCAGCATGTTTCGCGTGCTGAGCGCGACAGTGGCCTTGTTGCACCTCACCCGTACGCCGCAGCACCAAGCCCCGGCGGATATCGGACTAACGCTTACGGCCGTCAATCGCCAATTCCACCGAACGGCACGCCGGGCGCCGCCAGTCCCCTGCAGCAGCACCCGAACAACTCCGACTCGTTCATGTACAACCAGCAAGGCAAGAACGGGACGGCGAGCCGCGAGGGCACGACGACTGGCGGCACTGGTGGAAGACAAGACCAGCTCAACGGCGGCACGCGGGGCATGGCGGTGTATGATCGGGAGCAGATGCAGCGCGTTGGGGAGCAGGATGAGCACGGCGCGGGAAGGAAGAAGGGCTTCTGGGCTGCGTTTTGTTGTCGGGCATAAGGACTTGTGTTGCCTCGACGCGCACCGGTTGCGCGGATCAACATGTGCGTCTGTCCCAATCTACACCTGCACGACCCTCTGATCATGTGTATTTCCTCCTTGTAACATATAGGCATGCAAACATCTCCCCTTGTGACGGCTCTGACGACTCGACGAACGACCTGACCTACTCTACCGCACCAACTACTTGTGATCGCATTGCTCTGCGCGTTCTCTGCATCCCACGCCCCTGGCTTTCGCTACCTGCAATCGGACAAGGCCGGCTGACGACCCCGCGACGTCTACATATACACACCGCATACTCGGCACCCCCGCATACCCTTTCATTCGCCTGTGTATATTCGCTATCGCTATACCGGGTTGGCGGCCCGTAATTGCATATTTGGGAGTGTCTCCCCCACCCATCGTCTCTATCCCTCGAATATTGTCTGGTTCGCGCTTGCGCCCGCGCCCGCTCTGGTTCCGGCCCAAAGGACACCGCCGCTCGTTCCCCACCCATCCGCTTCACGCTCTCCGCACCGCGCCTCCTCGTCTCGCACCACCCCCCGCGATATCGTGTTTGCCCCAGGTCCGGGCAGTCAGTGCTCCGGGCTCCGGGCTGCTACCGTCGGAGTCCTTTGTGTTTCGCAACTCACTCACCCACCAGATGCTGGCGTAGACCGCTCGTGCCCCTGTTTCCGCTCTCTATAACCTTGGTTTTCCTCCGTTTATTTTATCTGTGCCCCCCGCTGTCCGCGCCATTCTATGTCCGCTACTCGGCCCATGGAATAAAAGACGTCAATCTGGTTATCTATCCGCGTGCGTGCTCGAAGCGTGCTTGATTATCAATTGTCTGTGGCGGTCGCGCATGCGCTGCGGCACCGCCATGCCGGCGGGGGTCAGTCCATATCGTCGTGTTGCTCATTCCTTCAGCTATAGGGCAGTGCGACCCGGAGTCGTCTGGAGTTGGCTATCGTCCGCGAAGAAGCCCAGTATACGTCTTCCGAGATCACTCGCTCCATTGTGGCAGGATAAACCACATACGGTTACAGGACAGGTCGGAAGCGTTGTGCGCCCACTGTTGTATCTTCGACTGTGGGGCGACGGACGCTCTGGCCGCTGAAGATAGATTTACGACGGAATTGTCGCTACAGCCGCTGTTGACCTCAAGCTGGGTCTGGACGACCTCCGAGCATGCTACGGGTTACGGAGCGCACGCATCGTCTGGATCTGCATGTCTCGCAGCGGAACAACAATGCCACGAGCTCTTGGCGACCTCCGCAGCGTGGGCACACATGCGCATCATACGGCCAAGGCGCAGCGTTTCCCGGGCCTTGCCATTGCGGATGCGCAGATGCAAGGCGCAAGTGGCGGAGGCTCGTGCGCGTACGAGCTCGAATGGCACGCGCTCATCAAAATGGCGCGCTTCGATTGGGCGCCGGGGGTGGGGCGCATGACCGACGCGCGTGTGACGTACATGGGCGATTTGGGCCCGCGGCGACGCGTCTCGCCTGGACGCGCGCGTGTGTCCGCCTGGGGAGAACCGCCGGACGTCCGCTTCGCACATTCAGTCTCCCGGCCCATGGCAATGCGCACGGCATGTTCTCGGTCGACCGCGAGTGCAGCTGGCCATCGAGGGACCTGCAGCGTACAGGGCACACGCGGGCAGGGACAACAGCCGACGGGTGGTGCAGAGGACATGGATGTACAGTCTATGTGGATTATGGGCAGGCTATGGTGGCATGGTGGAGGCAACAACGTACTCCTACACTACAACTCGTGGCAACGGCATATACAGACACAGTGCAAACAGCGGTGAGAGCAACCTGCGATTATCAGACATCCCTAACTCAACCCCTCCTTGACGGCGACGACGGACTCCCAAGGAAAACGGAAGCGGTGGGCTCGCGCTCACTTGCGCTGCTTCCAGGCGTTGTCGACGCCCGCCTTGGAGAACTTTTCCGCGTGCTCGAAGAGCGGCGGCGGATTGCGGTCGGGCAGCTCGCCCTGGCCGTTCTGCGTGCCCGCCGCGTCCGCGACGCCCTGGCCGCCGTAGCTCCCGCCGCGCGCGTGCATCGCGCCGGGGGCCTCTCTGTGGCGGATCGCCGCGCTCTCGCCGACGCCCGCCTCGTTCCGCGGGACCCTCTGCGTGGTGTACGGGTGCGCGAGCCCGGGCGCGGTCGACGCGTGCTCGGCGCCGTCGGCGACAGGGGCCTCGGTGCGCGTGTAGTTCTGGTAGGGCGCGGAGGTCGGGTACGCGCCCGAGGGCACCTCGTACGGCGTGTTGGACGGGTCCGGGGCGGAGACGACGTAGGTGCGGTGCCCGGCGGAGGACGTGTACGGGTCCGGGGAGTGGTCGAGCTGCTTCTCGTACGAGAGCGTGCTTGCGGAGGACGTGGACGCGGGCGCGGTCGTCAGGGGCGACTGGGACGTGGAGAGCACCGCGAAGGGCGAATGGAACGCGCGCGAGGTGCTGGGCACGCTCCGCGAGGCATTCGAGAGCGAGCGGGCGTGCTTGGCGAGGTTACGGAGAGCGGTGGACATGGTTATGGTCGTGGACGTCGGTCGCGACAGCAAAGGAGTAACGGGGAGTGGGATTGGGCCTTGGCGCGGACGGTCGAGGTATGTGTGGTGAGTGGGAAAGGAAGAGGGGGGAGCTGGATAGGATATAGGAGTGCGGTGGGGTTTTTGGGGAGCGGCGGGCGCGCGCCGTTCTCACGAAAGGCCATAGCACGGTCTGGGTGGGGTCAGCTCTATTTGGATTCGGCAACGGCCACCTCAGCCGCTCTCGTACCATCTCCTCCGCGTCCACAGCCGAATATACATCCCATCTTCTCATGTTTCACTCTCCATGGCGATCCCCAAACCTTGGTGCAGCTGCGCGGGGGGCACGGCCAGCGCGCTGTGGCGGAGGCCCCTCGGGCGGAAGCCGCGTATCGTTAGCATCGAGTTGTGCACTTGCCCCGCATAGCGCGATGCACTGGTGGCTGCGATGATGCACCTCCTCCGATCGTCTCTCTGCAGAACGTTCTTCAAGAACGGTGTTCACACGTGCGCCTGAGCGTTGTTGTTGTTGTCAATACTTGGGAATTTACACAATGTAGTTTTACGCTCACATCCTCCGATAGCTCAGTTGGTAGAGCGCCAGACTGTAATCGGTAACCCTGTGCTATCTGAATGTCGCTAGTTCGATCCTGGCTCGGAGGATGTTTTTGACCATTTTGTTCAGCGCACCTTACCAAGATTCATTCACTGTTTAAGTTCTCTCCTACCAACGGCTTGTTACGCACTACTGCGGCATGACTATTCTGTAAGCAGTCCTGCCCGAGTGCGACAACTCTGGAGGTTAGTGCACAATGTTGAGACGTCTGATGGACCTTATAGAATGCATACCACCACAATCAGAAGTGCATTAATGCAGCGATCGGGGGTCCTCTCACAGTGCACGTTCAACGTGTCGTAGCAACCCGTCGGGTGTTGTTTTCTATCCCTGGACGTTCCTGCCCTGGGCTAGACATGTCGCGACATTCCATATGCCCTGCAATAGGCGCCAAGGGTTCGGTCGTCTGACCGCAGCGAATCCCACAATTACCCCGTTCCACATTCATGGATACTTTCCTCGGCCAATGGGCAGCGCAACCGAGACGTGAATCTCTCGTACGCTCACGCTATTCAATTCATTGCATCTCCAGGCATGCCAGTGGGACCGTCTCTTATGCACGCAGCTCCCCTTGGGGTCCGCCCGCGGATCGCAACGGACGGTGTGTCGCCGCGAAGCGACTCCGGTGCGTATGGCAGCTATTGGCACCGTGCTGAACTATGGAGCCTTCAGATTGCCTCGCGGATACACCTACGTGCCGCGTCTCACGGGAGGGGCACGACCTGGGCTCCTTGGGAACGACTAGGTCGCCGGCGTGCGTCCGTCATAATCAGGTTGACGAACCGCCCGCCCCTTGCCTTGGCTGCAGCCAATTTACTGATGGCGCCCTTGAGCACCCACTGGGGAGGATATGAAATGGTAGTCTATTAGCACGATCGCTCGCAGGCCCGTACTGACCCGCGCTGTCGTCTCGCGATGAGTCCGGGCGGAAGTGCGGGAGGGGGCGCCGCCGCGATCTCCGGGAAGACAGCCTGCACGCCGGGCCCGAGTGTACGCAATTGTGCGTTCCGGCAGGGTCCGCGGCAGGGCGGCTCCCATGCTAGCGTGCCCAGGAATCGAAGGCCGGCTGCAAGGCCCAAGGGTCTGCACCCGCCCGCGCCACATAAAGTCGGGTCGTTATGGCTCGCGCGCGCAGCGGCCAGTGCCACCACCCTCCTGAGAACGCCCTCCTCGCGCTCCCCCGTCCCCGCCTGTCTCTGCCCACTGGTTCGCGCGCCGGCGCCGCCCTTGTGGACTTGAGCCTCGCCCATGCCGCACGATGGCTATCACGGTCAACCCGTTCGCCTTCTTCGACGTGACGTGAGCGCTCTGGTCCCCGCGCCATCTGTTCATTCTCTGGGATGCGAGTAACCTGGACTGTAGGCTCGGCGTGACGCTCGTAGGGCTTGCGGTTACGGCGAGGTGAGCAGCGGGATGAGGAACTCAGGAACCCGATCATTGACTTCGTCGATCCAGCCTGTTCGGAAGTCAGTTGTCCGTTCCCGAGGCTTCCGTTTGCGAAATGAGCTACTCATGCGCGGTTGCCTCCTTTAGTTGCCACCGCTCAAGCATGCTGGTATTACAAGCACTATCCATGTGACCGCAGGTTCCTGAAGACGCTTGTGAGGGCGCCGTTGACGCTCGTAGTGCACTGTGCTGACGATCCTCCAGGTTGCCTTGATTTGGAGCTTTGACGCTTTACATCTTCTACTCTATTCCGGGACAAGTTCGTCATGTCAGTTGTGGCTCTGCAGGAGGAGACTGAGCGATTACTACAGTGTGGATCTACTTGGTACGGAAAGAGGTCCAGGCATTGGGCCCCACACTCCTGCCTTGGTATGTCGTGCAAGGGTTCCGGCATAGGATTGCCACTGAACAGTATCCGTCTTGGGTCGTTCGGTAGGGAGTCAAGCGTGAGTCGCGTTTGAGCCGACATGTGTACATCGTTGACTTATGAAGCATCCCTTGCTAGGCCCAGCTTTTGTGTAATGTGGGTACACGGTTTAAGTCTCTCCTTGCCGACTACTCTGAATTAGAGAAATTTGATAGGCTTTTGCGATCGCTACCATTCAATCGTAAGACACTATACCGGCATGCTCGTCAGCGACTCACCGCAGCGCCCATGATCAGTTTCTATTCATACCGCATCTGGACATGTTCGTCCACACCTCATTCCGGAAGCGGTCCTCTCTGACCTCCTGCTCATCCACAGTGAGCAGAAACCGATACCTAGCAATAGTGCTGGTGCGCAGTCCCCTCCTCAGATGGCCGCAGACCAAACTTACACCCTTGTAGGGCACCTTCGTCCTCGGAGATTTCGGTGCGTTCCGCCAACTGTATCAATAGCCAGGCGATGCTCACGGTTGCTCTTCTAGCCCTCGCTCTCAGTAGGTCACCCCCTGCCTACAAATTGTCATCACAGGGCTTACACGACGTGTTTCCTCGTTCAGCGCTCTTCCTCAAAAGGTATGCGGCCATAACATTACCTGTGGTTGCGGACTGAGCGTCCCCCATAGCATCATGACGGACAATGTACAGGATTACATAGGTCTCGCGGTGCGTTGGCACTCCCTGATCGTCGGTGAAAGTCCTGACGTGATGCATGGCAGGGATTTGACATCGCTCTCAGCTCTGTAACCGCATGTACGGATGTACTACTCTGTGGCACGCTGGTCGGCCTTCTGGCGCTGTCTCGCACAGGCTCCGCAGGGTAAGTGCAAATGTGGTATCATCCGTGCTTAATGTGCTCAGTTCGTTGGACATTGCAGCGCCAACCGGCTCATTAACAAGCTGGTATGACTTAATATCGTCCGCTGTTTATGTGCCCAGCTGATCGTCCGCAGGTGCTGTATGCCATCAATACCGGCGTGCCGACGAGGCGAGTGCTCCACAAATCTTACTTACGTCCGGTCTGACCGTTCACCCAACAGCTTGTGCGCCGTTGCGTCGCTCACAGCGGTATGCTCCCCCCAACAATTGTCCGGGTCTGAGGATATTGATCTTGAGCGCGGACCTCGCAGGTCGTGATATTGCCCACGACTGCGATCTACGTGATGTTCTACTACATCGGGGCGCGCCGTACGTCCCTCCCTCTCACGCGCCCGGCAGCCCATTGAAACATCGCCTGCCGCTCCGCAGTCTACTCCGTCTCCCTTCTCGCGACGCTCAACGCGCGCGAGGGCCTGCGGATGCAGGCCGAGCGCATCGGCCACGTCTCCCTCCCGCAGCTCTCGAGCCTCTCGAACGTCCCGTCCATCAAGCAGGCCACGCGCGCGCACGCGGTACGCCCACCCTGCCCCACCATAGTCCCCCGCAGTGCACATACTGACAGTGGCGTTTGTGCACCCTGGGCGCAGCTGCCACGGCCGGGCGAGCTCGTGCGCGCGATCCAGCACGACGCGGGCGCGGTGTTTGAGGACGGCGGGTCCGGCGGGGCGAAGGACGTGGCGTATCGTCGCTCGCGGAGCTACCACGAGCAGCCGCTGCTGGGCGGGGAGGATAGCCAGAGCGCGTCGAGCCTGCGCGCATGGGAGCCGGTGAAGCTAGCCTCGTCGTGTCCGGTCTTGCCTGCGTACTGACAATTTGCGGACCGTTGTGTTTTTTTTTGCTTGGTTGTTTCATAGGATGATGTTGTATAATTATACACAGCGTACCGGTGCGGCGCTCATCGGAGTGCGACAGAGAGGAGAAGAGTTCGTTGGTGAGTGTGTGTGTGCTACTCAAGTGTGAGCAAAAGCCTTTGCCATGTTGAGATGGGGGATGGTAGTTGTCGGAACGGGTCCTGCTGCGGCAGCGGTAGCTTCAACGCCTCTTCCAAGACATGGGTGACTCTCGACGGGCCTGCCAGTATCTAGACCTTCCCTACCTGACAACCGTCGGTGTCCCACGTTATACGGATGACTTGCGTGTGCAGGAGGTACCTCACGGACTCAACCAGGCCAAGTCGGCGTGGATCGAGAGGGGTGGTACCGTACGATGTTCGAGCGTCCGGCGTGGCAAGGTGAACCTGAGTGCGACCCCGTCGGTTGTGTAGCCCATCGCTTGCAAACGGCCACGGTAGCCCTTTCACAGTGAGCGTAGTCGGGCTCACAAGAGCTGTCTCCATCGATGGGAATGCGCGCAGCTGGAACGCGTCTCGTGCGACTGGGGACAGTCTTGTGAGCAATGGTGGGTGGCGGAAGAGCAGAACCCTGTATCGACTGCCATTTCGGGACGGGTATGAGCAGGAGGGATTACGTGATCCGGCGCGCGTAATATGGAGAGGGCCATACTGCAGAGGCATGTCTGTCGGCAACTGATCGAGTGCAGGTCGTTCCGCAACCACCATGTTCTCCAGTTTCTTCTCGTGAGTCGCGCCTGCGTCCCCGTCCGTGGCAATCCTCACAGTCTCGCAGCACCACTGGCCCGGTCGACCCCAATGCACCCAACTTTCACCCCGTCTCGTCGGCACACCAGCCATCGGAGCTCTTTGGCGAGCTCGAGCCCAAGGACACCGAGTGGGCGTGTCCCGGCGGCTTCGCGGTAGAAACGCAGGTGTTCTACACCTTCTTGGAGGACGGGACGTCCCTTATGTGTCAGGTCATCCACTCGGCGGTTGGGTGAGTGATCAAGCAGGATACTTTGACGCTTCCCGGCGCTCATGTCTCCGTCCTCCTATCCAGCGTGTGGTACCCCACCATCCAGTTCACCTGCAAGATCTTCAACCCGAACACGGGCGAGAAGACCTGGAAGTCTGTCAACGTCACGAACTTTGTGACGCCCCCGCCCGGACTCGACAAGCGGTCGAGCAAGGCGGACGAGTTCTCGATCACGCACAAATCCAAGCCCGGGACTGAGACGCCCGAGTCGTACACCATCACCGCCAACCTCGGCGACGACCTGCAGATCACGCTCGACATCGCGCGCCCTGCGTCCGTGCCCGGCTTCAAGGTCGGCAAGGGCCCCGAAGGCGGCTACTCGTACTTCGGGCCTGACCCGAAGAACGCAGAGGGCTACGTGATCCACCGCTTCTGGCCGCAGTACCACGCGACGGGCATGCTCGTGCACAAGGGCAAGGCCGTGCCCGTCAAGGGCCCGGGGATGTTCGTGCACGCGATCCAGGGCATGCGCCCGAACCTCGTCGCGTCCCGGTGGAACTTTGTGAACTTCCAGAGCGAGCAGCACGGCGGTGTGTCCGGGATCCAGATGGACTTCACCACCACGGACGCGTACGGCCGCAAGGGCTCCGGGTCCGGGTTCGTCACCGTCAGCGTCGGCTCGCTCGTCCTCGGCGGGAAGCTCGCGGCCGTGACGGCGGAGACGAAGTGGCCGGATGAGGAGTACGCCCCCAGTGCTGGTGTCATCTCGCGGGCGGTCCACTCGAAGAAGGCGCACGATCCGGACACTGGGTACGACGCGCCGACTGAGATTGTGTTCCGGTGGGCGGCGCCGTCCATCCTGCCCGAGGCGCAGGGCCCGGTAGATGCGACATTGACTCTCGATGTCGGGAAGCCGGACGCGTACAAGGGCCTGATCGAGAAGGTAGACGTACTTGCGGAGATCCCGTACGTGATAAAGACGATGGTGAACTACGTGGCGGGCACGAAGCCGTACATCTACCAGGTAAGTCTTGATTGATGGTGCGTGCGGCCTCGCGCTGACGATCGTGTGATCGCAGTGGCTGAACCCTGCGACATTGCACGTTAATCTGCCCGCTGGGATCATCCCGGGCGTATCGGACACGGTGGAGGTGGAGGGGACGGTGTACAACGAGGCGACGTTCATCTCTTGATTGGCTAGATATATACCAGAGTGCGGGTGCTCGGGGGACGCGATGTACGCTCACGGAGTTGAACGACGACAATGACGAGCTGAAACCAGGCTGGACACGATTGTGCGGCGACAGTGAGAGTGTGGGAACTGGCGGCGGCGGGGGACGTGGTTGGATGCCGCGCACAGCACGGATGGCGCGTCTATCTGGCAGCGATGAGTCGGAGATCGAGAAGCGAGCGATGCATCCTCAGCCTCCCCTCGGGCCCGTTAGGGGCACAGCGCCCACAATCTTAGTCTTTCCCTGTCCCCCTCCCCGCCCCGCCAGCCTGCCTCTGTTGCACACAACGATGTGCTATGTTGCGGTCAGTGCTACGCGCAGCCTCCCCCGCCCCGCCTCGTCTGAGGTCTCCGATCCCGCCAGTGTCTGGGCTATCAGAATGGGCTAGGGCCCCGCGTTCACACCCTCCCCCGGCCTCTCAACCTCGCGGTCGCTCTCTGTATCTCGCGTCCTGCAGCGCTCCCTCTCCTGGCCCTTCTAACGAACCACGACGATGTCACACAACGCCCGCTAGCGGAGGGGGGACAGGCACTCTACCGCTAAGATGGACGTCAACCCTTCTGCCTCGACACCCGCACAGTCTCGCGTCAATACACCATGCCAGAGGATTCCACACCTCCCGGAGAAACGAGTTCAACCCTTTACCCCTTCTTGCAGGGCTACTGAAAGTGAGCACCGTGCGGTCCTTGGTATACCATTACTCCAACCCGGTACTGACCTCTTATCCGCCCATTGACCTACAGAGCTCTACCGCGCTCGAGGTTGCCCGTATGACTGCCCGTGTGGGTCTCACCTTTGTCCCCATACTGCTCCTCAACAACCTCAGGTCCAAAAAGCTCATAAAGATTGCGGACAAGCACAAGATCCCGGAGCTGGTCGAGAAGCGGGAGGACATGCTGCGGAAAATCAGGCATCGCACAATCCTCTTCCATATCCTCATATTCGTGCCCATCGTCATCTTCTGGGCCACTATCATCGCGAGCTTGGAGCGCACACCGCTAACGGGCAGGTAAGCTCACTTGCACATGTTCGCTATACTAGGAACAACGCCTCATGTCCCGCCTGACTCACAGGTGGAGAATCATCCTTCTATCCCCGGAGGAAGAAGAAGAGATTGCTGCGCAGCTTGCTGGCCCTGGATGGTACCGCGCCGTAGGCGAGATCCTCTCCTCTGACGGCGCGCCCCGCATTATCCCACCCACGGACTGGCGCTTGGAGTGGGTCCGGGACACGTTGCGCCGGCTCGAGGGGGCGATCCCCACTCTCGCGCGCGAAGACGAGCTCTGCCCGCAGTGGATCGACTGTGGGCCGGACGACATACCCCTCCCGCCGCCCGCGGAGTACCCGCTGCGGCCGCGCCCGCGCGCGTCCGAGTACCTGCGGCGGTTCGCGGAGATGACCTGCGCGCGCACGGTACAGTGCGCGCCGCACGTCATCGCCGGCCCGCCGTACTCGCTGCTGGTGATCGACAAGCCGGACGCGTCCAACGCGTTCTCGTACGGCTTCGGCCCCGACGGCGGCGGCGGCATCGTCGTCTTCTCCGGCTTCTTGGACGAGGTGCTCGCGAAGAACCCCGCGGTTGTGCCCGAGCCGGAGCCGCAGTCGTGGCTGTCGCGCCTGTTCGGGTTGGGCCCAAGGGCCCCGCCCCGCCCGGTGCCGACGGAGCAGCAGACGGCGGAGCTCGCGACGCTCTTGGCGCACGAGCTCGCGCATCTGGTGCTCTCGCACCACATCGAGACGCTGTCGTCCGGGTCAATTGTATGGCCGAGCGTGCTCTCCATCGTGACGGACGCCGTGCGTGCGTTCTTGTTCCCAGTGACTATGCTTTGTGAGTGCTTCCTGAATGGACGTGCGAAGTCTTCTGACACTGGTTCCGCAGTCGGTCCCTTCATCAACGATGCGCTTGCGGGCATGGGCAAGGTCGGCGCGGGCGAGTTCTCCCAGCTGTCCGAGTTCTGCACCAGCCAGAAACAGGAAGTCGAGGCCGACGTCGTCTCCGCCAGGTACCTGTCTATCCTTTATTCCGCTCCTCACCCACGCTAACCTCATGCCCCTTCACCCGTCCCCCCCATCCCCCCTGTTCTCCTCTCTCCCCAGAATCCTCGCGCACGCCGGGTTCGATCCGCGGATCGCGGCGCGCTTCTGGGAGGAGCGGCAGGACACGCCGAAGACGGCGGAGTGCTCGCCCGCGCGCGCGGAGGAGGAGGCCGCCGCCGCGGACTCGCTCACGCGCAAGTGGATCGGCGAGACGCACCCGGTGCAGCAGACGCGCGTCGCGACGCTCAAGGCGGAGCTCGACCGCTGGGAGGCGGAGCGGGCGGCCGCCCGCGCGCGGCGCGATGCGGAGCGGGCGCGGGGGGCGCAGGAGGCGCAGGAGGCGCAGTCATGAGCACCCGGAAGCTGTGTGGTGGGCGTGTACAGGGGACCCCTTGAAGGTCAAGGGACTGCGATTGGGAGGGAGGGAGGAGGGGACGATTTACCGTATCTGTTTCGCGGGCTGTCGCGCCTTGCTATTTCATTTTTGGTCTAGACTCCTCTCACATTCGTTACGCTTTCGCTCTGGGCTGTCGACTCTACATAGTCTAGTGAATGTACTAGTAGGAGCTGTGTGTAGTACCCTGCAAATATCACCGCCTCTCATTCTCGCACTTCGTCTGTGGGCGCTTGGGGAGTGTAGAGATGACGATCCTCGGCTTCGGAAGATTTCAAAGCTTGGCGTCTTGTCAGGACTGAGTCCTGTCGAAAGCAAAGTACTTATGCCCGTCAGAGTATACGTACCGCCCAGCAACTCCAAGCAAGAGCAGGGAGAACGAATCCCTCCAAGAGTCGCACCATTGTTGTCTACACGCATGCACACCCACCCAGTCAACGAGCAAACCTTGCGTATCTTGAAGATCACACCCAACACGCGCACACACGGAGATCTGGTATACGGGAAGGGGGTATGCTCTTTCAATCAAGACGGCCGCGTAAGGAGTGTCAAATACAAAAGTCGAGCAGGTGCATCCAGTACGTGCTACAGCGGCGGACCGCACAACAGGGGAAAAAAAAAAGAAGAAAGTGTAGTGTAGTACGGTATATATTGAGACAACCCACACAGCGGTGTGCGTGACCAGCAACCCTTCGGATGAGATCGGAATAGTGTTGGGAGCAAGTCTCGCGTGGCTGCCCGTCGCACTGTTGCCTCACCGCGTTGCGCCGCAAGCGGGTCTACCGGCAACAGCCCCCTCCTCTGCGGGAGGAGGCCACGACTCCGCGCTCACCGCCCGGCCCTCAGGACAGGGAGCGAAACGCCGGGGCGGCCTCAGTGCGAGGCGATGCACTGCGTCTGCTGGTCGCCACACGCGGAGACGGTGAGGTCGCCCTTGTTCCCGGACGCGTTCGCGGCGTTGGCGCACTTGTTGTGCTGGACGTCGCACGAGCGCGTGAGCGCGTTGTTCAGGTCCTTGAACGACGAGTTGCCCTCGACCTGGAACGAGCCGTCGCCGTTCGCGGTGACCGCCGGCGGGTTCACGCCCCCGAGCGCGCCGGTGAACGTCTGCAGGTTCCCGCCCGTGGCCGCGGCGGTCGTCGAGGTAGCGGCAGCGGCGGACTGTGGAGTGGGTGCTAGGTCAGCACTTCGGGCTATATCTTAGTGGAGGAATGGACGCTTACAGAGGCGGTCTCGGTAGCAGCGGCGGAGGTCTCAGCGGCGGAAGTGGCGGCAGCAGACGTCGCGGCCGCGTCGGTGGACGAGGCAGCGGCGGAGCCAGAGCCAGAGCCAGACGCGGCGGCGCCGCTGCTCGTGCTGCCGGGGACCTCCTTGCCCTGGTTGTCGACGGCGGGGATGGAGCCGAAGTTGGTCGTGATCCCAAACCCGGCGTTGAACGCGTCCGCCTGCGCGCCCGTCTTCGCGGGCTGCGCGTCCGACGCGGCCTTGGCAGCCTTGCACGTCGCCTTGGCCGTCGCGTCCGCGCCGCACTTGTTCGTCAGCGTGTCGCAGATGAACTGGGTGATGATCCCCGCCGCCTGCGCGGAGCCGTGGTCGTACGAGGTCTTGTCGACCGGCTGGAACGCCGTCTCCTTCCGGTTGTCGAACCCGGTCGCGAACTCGATCTGCGGGACGGAGCACGAGCCGAAGTCGCCGATGCCGCCAGAGCCCGCGGCAGCGCCGCCGGTGGCCGCGTTGTCGCCAGAGCCGGTGCCGGCGACGATGTCCCCCTTGTCGTCAACGGACGCGACGGCCGCGAAGTTGGTCGTGATACCAAAGACGGCGTTGAACGCGTCGGCTTGGGCGCCGGTCTTGGCGGTGGCACCGTTCGCGGCGGTTATTGCGGACGCGCAGGTGTCCTTCGCGGTCTGGTCCGCTCCGCAGGAGTTCGTGAGGGTGTCGCAGATGAACTGGGAGATGATGCCGATTGCCTGGGCGGAGCCGTGGTTGAAGGACGTCTTGTCGACGGGCTGGAAGGAGGTCTCCTTGCGGTTGTCGAAGCCGACGCCAAACTCGATCTGCGGGACAGAGCACTTGCCAAAGTCGCCGATGGCGCCCGCGCCCGCGGTTGACGTTGCGGTGGCAGCAGAGGACGTGCTGACAGCTAGGACACCAGTGCTGGCGGCGTCCGTCGCGGTGGCCGTTACAGTGACGGTGACAACAGTCTGCGACATGGGATGAGGACTCCGTTCGCGGGAGGGCTAGCATGGGTCAGAACGTACCTCGCAAGGCTCAGTAGATGCCGCAGCCGCAGCGGACGTGGTCGCGGCAGCATCAGTCGAAGAGGCCGCGGCAGACGAAGCGGCACCCGAGCCACTGTTGGCAGCGGCGCCGCCGAAGGGGGACGTGTTGGGCTGGCTGCCCTTCTTGACGGACGCCTTGGTCGCGGGGTCGAAGAAGAGGTCGGGGTCGTTCGCGGGATCCTGAGCCTGGACGAGGCCGTTGAGCTCCGAGTGCTTGGGCGCCTTCTGGCAGAAGACCGAGTTGCGGTTCGTGGGAGGGTTGGTCGTGAAGTCCTGGAGTAAAGGACGGAGTGTTAGCCGGGACCGGAGACGGACATGGGGAAGCGGCGCTTACGGGAGGCGTGTTCTTCTCCGCCTGGCGGTACTCAACTGCCAGGGCAATCATGTTCGCCTTGGTGGCATCATCAAATTGCTGAGCAGCATCTACAGGGCGGAATGAGCAACTGTTTTACCGAGCGCTTGATATGTAGCGTACCGATGATCTGGTCGGCCATGTCCTGTTGTGTGCACTCGCCCTGAGCGGCGAGGAGAGGAGTGATGGCAGCGCCAGAGAGAGTACCGCAAACCTCGCCGGGGCAGGCTGAGGAGAGCTTGTCAATGACAGCAGGGTGCTCCTGGCCGAAACGGCGGGGGTGGAGGAAGACGGGCTTGTCGTCGCGCTCCATCCACCGGATGCGGGCATAGGCAGACTCGGAGGCGGAGAGAACGGCGAGAGCGACGAGAGCTGCATGAGACTTGGAGAACATCATGGTCGACTAGAGTAGCGGGCAATACAAAGAACGGGGCTAGTAGGAGATGATGCTCTCAGAGTCAAACGAGGGGAAGCGGGCGGGTTGCACTGGATGGCACCGACGAGAAATGGTGTGACACCTGGTCCCGAGAAAAGGCAGAAAGCGGCCGTTCAACGAACCAGTGAAGGTCTTGAAGGAAAGAGCACGGAGCGGAGGAGGGAGGGAGGGAAAGAGGTGAGAGGGTGCAGACCGCGGGTTGCCGCCTTTTTATCCGTGCAGGCCTCCGACCGGGCACGCTCGCGCGGTCGAACTCGCACATGCTGGATCAGGCCCTGCCGTCGCGTTCCGGGCGATGGAATCGCTAATTGACGGAGGGGACGAACGACCCGGCCGGGTGGGTGGACGGACGGTCTGCCCAAACGCGGAAGGTGTGTAGGATCGAAGCCGCCGTCGCCTGGGTGACCGCCCTGGCCAGGCGCACCCGGCCGTCCCTGGCGCGCTCGCCCAATCGGCTCCCGAGTGTCTTATTACCCGGAAGATCGTCCGAACCAGCCCTCCGCCCTCGCTCGAGCACGGCCGTCGTCGTCGTCGATCCATGTCCTGCAGGATGCACATCAGTTGCGGAGGTCAAATACAATGGATGACCCTCTCGCACCTTGTTCCCCCTTCTGCCGACACACGAATACGGCGCGGTCGTCTCACGGGCAGCGCGCGCAATCAGAAGCTGAACAGAAACTGTCTATCGAACGCCGCACGCACGCCGCTCGCCGTTGCCCGCCCCGGCCCGCCAGCGTCCTCGAGCCTCGAGCCCCCCCCGCGCCCTGCACGGTTGCCAGAGCGACTCTGCAGGTCGTCGCCACCCTCGAAGCCGCCGGCCCGCGAGCTTCTTGCGTTTGTCATCTGTCGCCGGGACCACCCCGCACGCTCCGACGCTCGCCCATCGCACGACGCCCAACACTCGAGATCGAAGGGCCTGTCTGAGTTCAGGGGAGACACGCTAGCGGCCCGCCGTGGGCACGCAGCGTGATGGTGGTCACCAGTGCGGGTGTTCAGTGGATCAGTGTGGCAGCGCGCCGACAATGCACGCCGGCCGCCTGCAGGCCTCGATATTGCGCAGCAACGCGCGGTTGGCATGCGTGCAGCGTGAGCGTCATGGCCCTGTGCACATGCGTTCCCAGGGGCGTTCGATTTCATCTTGGCGGGGCCCCAGGGCCCGCGGCTCGCGGCCGAGCGTGTTCTGTCAGAGGCCATTTGGTGGACGTCAGGCGGGACGTCACGACCGGCGGGCTGCACTCGCACCCAGGTCCGCCGACGATAATTGCGGGACACAGCAATGCGCACGTTCCGCATTCTGACCGGGAATCTTGGTTGCCAATGGGGGACGTGCTCAGGCACCCTCCGTGCTTTCTCCGGTGCCGTTCTGGGCGCTGTGATTGTCGTCCCTGGGCCGGCAGCGGAAGCAGGAACGGGCACTGACAGAGTCTGTCTCGCAAAGCTCCGTGGACATAAATGAGTAAGTGCCCTCTACACGCATGTCACGCGGCTGTTGGTTACCAGAACCAGGCCTAGGAATGTATCGGGCTTCCAACGGTACGGAGACACGGGCGCATCCCGCGAAGCTGGTGCGTTCAACCCGTTGACAGGGAAGCGTTACGTAGCTAGCGAACTTACAGTACCAAGGCTGCTTGCCCTTGCTTCTCGCCTTCTGGCACCTCTGGTGGGGAGCGACGACCTGTGCGCCTGTGCGGGTAGGTTTGCAAGCCCCAGATGGGTGCAACGTGCACGGCCCCAGCCACCGACAAACGATTGTCCGAGCTGAACGACCCCAACGCTTCTGCCCGCACACACGCGCCGCGCAGGTCGTCAACCTTCCTACCACAGACAAAGCACACTGTGAGCCCCGTGTCGTCGTTCGCAACCAGAATGAGACACACTCACCGGACATCCCGGCGACGATGCTCACCACATGTTTGGTAGACTACGTGCGCCGCTCTTGCAGTACAAGGATCTAGCGGCACCCGGCGCGGCGTACCGCGTGTCCTTGGCTCGCTCAGGACTCGTGGATCCCAGGGGCGAACCGCGGATTGTACATGCCCCGCCAAGCGGGAAGCGCAATACATAGCACGGTTCGCACGAATACTGCAACAAGCTTTGGCGTGTAGGCGACGGGGTAGGTGAGGTCATTGGGCGGGCCGGAGTGCAAGACGAACCTTGTCTGATAAAGTGCATGGCCTGGCTGCAGGGGGCGGGTTGGCATCCCTGTATTACTTTTCCAGGGATATTTCAGCTTGTGTGCAGCCTGCCAATGCATTACATTCGCCGCATTGTATCGTTCATGGACTTGAGCTGTTGACCTTCGGACATTTCAGTGTGGTAGCGGAGGTAAAGGAACTACGCTGATTCGTTGGCACGTTCCGGCGTCTACTCCCCGGATTTAACGTTTAGCGCTGGGGCCGTTCGAAAAGACAGACGGCACGCAATTCGGGTGTAGGTCTTCATCACCGTTACACGGCTTCTCTTCGAAGACAGTGGTGCACATAAAGAGGACACGGGTGACATCCGAGATGTCAGAAACGGTATGGGTGATGGTGAGTGGTGTTGCAGGTGAGTATAGGGGCCCAATCTTCCCGCAATGACGCGAAAGAGAGACCATCGTCTAGGCAGATTGCATGCGTGTCGGGTGACATACCTGGTGGATATGAAGCGCTCCGCGACGAGCTAATAGTGCACTGTGGACGAGCACATTACGAATTGTGTTGATGGACAGTATGCGAGAGCCTCGAGATGTCTGGGTGCTGGGCGGGACGACGCCGGCTGGCCTCGGCCTGGTCTGGACCGTCGCGTCCGGTATCCGCATCCACCCGGAGGACGTCCAACGCGGTGAGCAACAGCAGAGAGACGGCGGACAGCGCATCCATTCCGCATTATGCAGAATTGTAGCAATTGTATGGAGGGAAGGTGGGATTGATTCGTCCGAGGGCATGCTCGCAGGTACAGAACGTAGCAAAACATGCGCACAGTGGGCACACACTCAGTGGTGCGCGTGGGCGTGCTCCTCACCCTGGTAGTCGAGGGCGTAGACTGGAGGAGAAGCGGCTCAAGAGAGGGACGGGACACGCGGAGGAATGGAGACGCACCAGAGCCACACTCAGGGCAGCGGCGGTTCTTCTCGCGGGTGACGTTCATCCAGAGCAGCTCGTGCGACTCAGCGGGGGAGCCAGTACAGCCGACAAGACGCTCGGGTTCCTGGAACGTGTTCAGCCTTTGACACGCCCACTGGAGGAGGGTGCGCTGTTAATCTCACCAGAGAGTAGACCTTGATAGGGTCAGCGAGGGTGCCGATGCGGGACGAGTCAAGGGGGGCGAGGTCGAAGACCTCAACGCCCTCGAGAGCCCCGAGGACCTGAAGACGCTCAAGACCAGTGGACTGGTTCACGTCGGTGGGGACCTCGCCGGGCTTCGCGCCCTCGCCGTAGATTTGGGGGGTCGGGGGGTGCTCAGAGCGGCGCGCCGCCGAGACGGAGAGAGCACGGGCGGGGACCGCGACGCGTGCGGGCTTGAGGACGACGCGGCGGGCGACGAGGGAGGCGGGGCGGAGGGCGGCGGTGAACATGGTTTTTGGGAGACTGCAACGAGCAAAGGGCGACGTCGGGGACGACGATAGAGTCCGTGACGAGCCGGGTCACGTCAGAGGGCTCCGTCACAAATCGTCACCAAATGTCACAGGCCATCATCTGGCGTGACCGGGTAGCTGGAAGAGGCGCGGAGAAGGCGGGGAGGGGATGACGTAACGTGCTTCTCGGTTCGTGCTTCGCCCGATAAGGCATGCGAGGTTGAATCGAAGCAGTCAGGCTAAAATTAAAGAGGGAGCTCGTTTAGCTTCCCGAGCGGTACGGCTCTCTTGAAACACGCCCGACGCCGTCTGCGATGCATCCGCAGCCTGAACACAACCACCACGGTCACCGGTGACCCCCCACTCTCCTTTCCTCCTCCTCCCGCACCCAAGACTGGCTTGGCTCCGCGTGCGAAGTCCCTCACAGACTACTAATGCTCTCCCGCTCGGGCACGCAAGAGCCTCTTGCACACTACAACCACAATGGCCTCTCTCCGTCTTCCTCAGAAAACAACCTCCAGCCTCTGCCCTTTCCTGTTATGTCTCGCTCGTCCACCCGAGCTTCCTCTGCTTCCTACAGCTCGCGCGCGGCTCTCAACCCCAACCATGACTCGGAGCCCCGAAAGGCACGGGAATCCATGACCCAAAAGCTCTGGAGGCGTCTCAGCCATAGGGTTCCAAGTGCAGCACACAGAAATCCTGGCGACGATGGTGGTCCCCCAAAGGTTAAGCTCAAGGCGTGGCACGGCTGGCGGCTTATCCTCTTCGATTCGTGTACGCATTCATCGACCTATTCAATGCCTTCGCAGACTCACTCTCATTCCGTCCAGGGCTCAACCTCTTGATCTTTCTTCTCCCTGCCGCAGTGCGTATATGCGTATCTCTCCTACTCTCGGAGGCATAATAGTTTGGTAGGCGGTCCTGAAGGCAACGACCGAGGACGCCGAAAGGCTCGTATTCGCAGGTGAGTTCAGCACCCCGTGCGGCATCTCGGAACACACCTCACATCGGCTACAGCGTGCATACTGGCCTTGATCCCGCTTGTCAAGGTGAGTCAATGTCTACGCTATTTGTGGACAAGGAGATGGCGAGAAGCCATAGAGACCCGCGGTTATGTCTACCCGAGCCCCACCGGCGAGCACTATAAGCGGAACCAGTACTGATGGCGTTATCCAGCTGCATGACCTTGCGACGGGCGTGCTTTCTCGGAGAATCGGCGGGAGCAGGACTGGCCTACTAAATTCCAGCATGGTAAGGCGCCTTTCGAGCCTTCCGTGTTATTTTTAGCTCAAGCAATTGATTGCATTTGTAGAGCAACATGTACGTTGTGTCCATCATCGGTATGCTGCGCGCGGAACGCCCACTGATCCAAACGTTTTGCGTTCCGCACAACTTCTCAGGATCGAGATGGTCGTTGCGGTAGGTCCAGTCCGAGACTCCTCCGTCACTCGTTCGACTCACAAACGACCAGATCATTGCCCTCCGCAAATGCGAGCTCCGAGTAGTGCAGTCGTCGCGTTCGTGCATCTTGCTCGGTGAATTACGTCCGCGCCCCACATCTGACACCCCATTTTGCAGTAATCGGAGCGATGCTCAGTAAATTGCGTCAGTGTCCCGATCGCAAACCCCGTTAATGCGGATGGCGACTAACTTCCCTTCAGTGCTCATTCTCGGCATGTGTTTCTTTGCTGGTGGGACAAAGTTCTCAGAGCAAGGATTCGATTCCAGTAAGCACAATCGTATACACACTGATGTAGCAAGCTGATGAGGCATATGCGACAGCGGCCACGCAGATACATTCATCGCTCCTCAGCATCAGCGTCGGAGCGGTGCTATTGCCTGCTGCTTTCCACTTCTCGCTGTCCTACCGGACTGAAGAGGAGGCTCGGAGCGCGGGTACGTCGCTTGCCGAGCAGAAGCTGGATATCTTGCGCATGAGTCACGGTGTAGGCATCTATTGTATATACTCTCGGCTTCGAGGCGTAGCTCACTGGTGTGATTCAGGTATCCATCGTGCTTCTCTTCAGTAAGTGCCACCGGAAAAATGGGGGAGCATGTCCACTGATAGCCTTGTTGCGACTTTAGTATACTTCTCTTATCTCGTCTTCCAGCTGTGGTCGCACACGCACCTCTTCAAGGACACCGTGGAGCCGAGCAGTAAGTTGCCAGTCGCGGAGTCCGTTCGATCTGTTACGGCCCGCGTTCGGAAGAAGAGCAACACCGTGCGCGAAAACATCGTCTACTCTCACCCGCTGCAACGAGTGCGCACCGGTTCGGAGCGGTCGCTGCAGACACTGCGCACTTACACGTACCCAAGGCCGCCAAAGGCTGCGATGAGCACGGACCGGTTCAGCACCCTCGAGGAGGTCCCAGAGACGATACTCGACGACGACGACGGGCGGAGGCCCGTCAGGCGATCCCCATACATGCAGCGCGACGACGGCAAGGGGTCGCGGGCGAAGATGTTCTCACCTTTCGGGACGGCGTCCCAGCTCACGCTCTCGCCGAACCCGAACCCGATCTCGCAGCCCGCGGATTCCACCGTACGCCTTGTGCCGGAGCACGAGCGCTTCGCGATCGGCACCGAGAGCCCTGTGTCCGGGAGCGACTCAGAGTCGCGCCCGGGCTCGCGCAGCGGGTCGGGGTCGGGCGAGGAGACGTCGTTCGACTCGGAGGACGAGCGGTGGCGGCGGCAGCGGCGGGACGAGGTGGGCCGGTCGCGGACACCGGTTAGCGAGGTGCTGTCTGCGTACTACGGGGAGAGGGGCGAGCTTACGGAGCACGGACAGTGGACGACGAAGGAGATGGAGGACGTTGATGTCTCTGGGCGCCCGGACGGTTCTCCGAGGCTCGGACAGCCTGTTCCTCCGCTGCCGAGACAAGAGGAGATGAGCTGGACGCTGACGATCATCTTGCTGCTCGTTGTCGCTGTGGTACGTTTGTGTGCCCGTCAGGGAGCAAGGCGATAACTAACGGTGTGTGATCAGCTTGTCTCAATCACCGCCGAGTGGATGGTCGATAGTATGGACCACGTCTCGACGAACATCAGCAAGGAGTGGATTGGGCTGATCCTCTTGCCCACCGTCAGCTCCATCGCTGGTGAGTACTCCACCACTCTTACAACTCTATCGCTGAGTGCACGGCCTGGTAGAATGCGTCACCGCCATCAACGTGTCCGTCAAGGACCAGCTTACTCTCAGCATCAGCGTGGCTGTTGGTTCCACGATCGTCCGTGTTTACGTTTTCTTGGCTGTACCACGCACTGACCGTTTGATCCGTGTAGCAAACTGCGCTGTTCGTCATTCCGGTGATGGTAATCCTCGGCTGGATCCTAGACAAGCCCCTCGCACTCCTCTTCGACCCATTTGAGTCTGTTGTAAGCCCATACCTTGTTAGGCTGGTGGCTATTGGGTGAGCGTTGACGAATCTTCGTTCAGGTACTGTATATCTCTGTGCATACGATGTCGTATGTTGTCGCCGACGGCAAGTCCAACTGGCTTGAAGGCGTCATCCTCGTCTGTAAGTGGTATATGTGCTCTATATGGTATACCGGTATTGATATGACGACTATTCCAAGGCCTCTATATTGTCATAGCCGTCACCTTTTGGTTTTACCCAGGCCAGTGATCCTTGTATGATGCCAATACTAGATGTTACTTACTGACGGCATTCTCCCAGGCTCGAACTTCTCCACCAACCTCGCCGTATGCACGGAGTCACCTCCCATCGCGTTCTGAGTACCAGAGCGCACACTGTCTCGACCACTACATCGCACAGCAGTTCGCGTACATTGACCCACAAGCACTCTCAACATTGGATCATGACCTCTGCGAGGCCGCCCATGCATTACTAGGCTTGAACCCGATTTCGCGGGCGGACTGGACAGTTCCGGAACGCGCATAACCCGCCCCTCACATACCTCTGCCCAGCGCGAAGACCTCTAATCCCACATTCCTTGTGTACATACCCTACCCCAGCTCAGCGTACATTCTTCCAGGGACGCAACGTAGTCAGACACCCACTGCCACCCACACTTGCTTACAGCTTGCCCATCATCGCCCCCCTTGACCCCCACGTAGAGCGTAGACTCTAGAGTTGTAGCACTAGCCGTCGTCGACCGCACTGCAGTACATAATCTAGCACTTAAACTGTTTGGACTGTACGTACTTACCCGCCCGCCTACCTACCTACTTGCTTCAAGAATGTTGAGAGCCGCTGCGTCTCCGAGAGACGCTCGAGCTTGTTGACGTGCGTTCTCTCACGGCAGGAGCGGTGTATACTGTACATATGTATGCATGTTCGGACTTGAACGTTCAAACTTCGATGTGCACTCCCGCATCCTAGTATACGGTGCCGGTACTATACGTATACAGTACCGCTGTACAAAGCCTCACTCCATGCTGCGATCGATGGGATGAAGTCAAGGTCAGGTAACTCGAACCGTGACGAACGGTGAATGTTTGAACGTCTCGACGAGACCGCGGCCGGGGATATCAACGCTGTTAGGCCTGGCTTACCGGCGTGTGTCCCGCCCCGTCCGCTCTGCCATCACGCCGGGGGGGGGACTTTGGAGACGGTTTCAGGCTTGCCTCGCTATTAGCCGGCCATACGACTGGGAATCTGGACAGCGTGCCGCGATACACAGGCGCGACAGGAAACAGAACCCCCGATGAACAGGCCCTCCACAGATGAAAGAGGTACCAGTCAGTGGTGCTTCATGGCTTACACGTTGTTTTTGTGATAACACCTTTGCGCGCTCACACGGTGGGGCGTGCCAGGGTCTCGCTGCCGACGGATCTGGCAGTGTTCTGTCCAATAGGAACTGATGTTTCGCGAAACCGAGAGATTTCATATGCTCAGACCGACTCAGCTTCCCACCCAAGTGGTCAACGTTAACGTCGACGAGCAGATGGACATGGAACGCGTATGAGGCCGCTAACGATACCGATCCTGGCGCGCCCTTCACAACTCGCGCCGGCTATTATCGGTAGGCGGCCAGCGTCGGACTCGTGCACGGCGACGGCCACAACCGTCGACTCTACTGTGGGATCTACTACTTACGCCCAGGTGCTACGCAGTCAGTGTAAGGTGTGGTACTGCACCCTCGTCTTTTCCATATTTCAGCATCGGCTGGCTAGGGGACTCGAAGACTAGGTGCGTGGTGGATATGCGAGCGTTCCCTGAATATAATATGCACGTGGTGAGTAGAGTGATTCTGCAGACTCGGACGGGAAAAGTGACTAGGCTTTCCCGCCATCAATTAGATCCACTTTCCACCGGTAAACTCGCCACAGCTGGCCTGTGGAGCGGGACTTTCCCCAACTGCAGAATCACTCTAGTACCAGTATTGTGCTAGCGGCGACAAACAACGGCGGATGTCTAAGCGACTCGGAGCTCCCTCGGTATAGGGTTAACTATACAAGCGAACGCGTACGCTACGCGATGCGCAGACACTGACGCGTAAACTATGCGCTGCCTCAGCGCGCTGATGGTATGCGCGGCAGCCCCAGCTTCAACTGCGTAAGCCAGGATTGGTATGCAAGTCCGAGTCGTGTACGCTCGCATCTACACAATTCGGACTTCGTCTCCGTGAGCCTTCAATGCAGCTCTCTGCGAGTGCATCTGCAACTTCGTCTCCCTTCGCCCCCGGGCCTGTCGTCGTTCGCTTTGCTGCCGCAATCCGGTCCTTCCTTGTCTGCACGTTCTGCTAGTTTCTTAGTCCGATCGCCCTCTGTACGACCCCACACGACCACGAACACCCTACGCCGAAACACTCCACCAACGACAACAAAGATGTGGTTGATTCCACACCAGCGGAAGCACTGGCTCTACGTATGGATACCCCTCTGCGGTGCGGCCATGTGGTTCGGTGAGTCTCCAGCCTGGGAGCGGAAGTCGGCCCAAGCGCTTTGTGCTCATGTGGGGTCCCAGCCACACTATCCGCGCTCCTAATTACATGGCTTGCGAGCGGAAGACCACACTACGTATCGCAAGACGGCAACATCGCGTACATTTCCGACGTCGGGGCGGACAACTCGAAGCCGCTGTTCGTCACTGGGTGTGTGATCACCGGGCTCTCGTTCTTCCTCTCCTCTGCCATTGAGCGGTGGCTGAGACATGAGGGAAGGTACGTCCAGAGGAACGTCATGTTGCGCGACGTGGCTGAGGACAAGTTGCAGATTGGTGGCGAACATGCGCCGTCGAGAGCGCTTTCTGGCCTCACTAGCCGTCTTGTTTGCGTTCGTCGCGATGTGCGGACTCATCCTGCTCTCCATCTTCGACACGAAGCGCTTCCCAGAACACCACAAAGCCTTTCTGTTTGTGTTCATTATCGGCATCGGGTGCAGTGCCGCGTTCACCGTCGTCGAGGCAAGTCTTCCCCGCGCGGTTCCTTTTCTCCACCCGTTGACCGTTCCGCGCAATACAGTACCACTGGCTCAGCCGGGACTTTGCGGAGATGCACAAGCTGAAGATAGCATACGTTTCGAAGGGTACCATCGCCGGCATCCTCATCGTGCTCGCTATCGCATTCGGAGTGACCACTTTCGAAGTAGTAGATACGGGAGGTGCGTTGCCATTCGTCTTCGCCCCGTTTCCGACCTTGTGCTGACGGCAATGGGGTACCAAAGCGATCATCGAGTGGACAATCGCGTTCGGGTTCACGTTCTACCTCCTCGCGTTCTTCTTCGACCTGCGCATGGCGAAAGGCGTGCACAAGGGCGAGTTTTCTCGCGAGCGGGTCCTCGCCATGAGGCAGAACGGGCAATGCGTCGCGGTGCCACGAGAAGCTGACGAGGCCGGCGGGAGTCCAGATCAACGCTCCGACGGGCAATGCCGCGAGAGCTAGCGATTACCCGACGCACCGACTTGCAGCGTCCGTATGGCATAGCCGAGTACGCCCAAATGGGCAGTCAAGATGGCCCAGCAACATATGGACAAGGGAACACTCCTTGCCCATCCGACACATACCCGCACTGTGGAAGCTCGACTCCTGCGTACCCGTAGGCCGGTCCTGGTAGCAGGAAGAAGACGACAGCCAGCATTAATACCAGTCGTTCGTTCGACGCACGTCACGTCGTAGAGTTCATATCCTAGTATCTGTATAATAACTTCACGATCCCACTTAGACTAATATGGGGCAAGTTGCAATACTGTAAAGTAGATCGAGCTCAAGTGCTATCAATCAGAAGTCGTTCATTACCGTCGAGAGTGATACCATGACCCGCTGCACAGTTCGGAGTGTGTAATCTAACCCGGCCTTAAGCATACAGCTTGAAGGGGACGACCGTATTCTAACTGCTTACCCGGCGAGGCTTTCTGCATAATACATAACAAGAGAGGGAAGTCATAACAAACGACGACTACGGGACTGCTGACCGCCCACATTTAGAGTCTCACCTCGCGTGTGATACCTGTCCTGGTACCGGTTACTATGAAGAGTCGAGCAGGAACTCATTCACAATTCCCTTCATCTCCTCTTCGCCCACGCGCCTCGTCTGCATGACCTCTCCATGCATGTGTTCCGTTCCGTCTCCTCCCTTCGTAGACGCCAGACGGGCCTCGGTCCATACCGGGAGCGAGACAACGGGAGACTGTGATGCGGCGGGCCATGGCGACGGCACCGGGCGTGCACTCTTGCTGGTGAGGGTGGTGTGGCAGGCGTAACAAAGATACGGCGTGAGTGACGGCCGGAGCAGCTCAGCCGGCTCCTCTGGTTTGTCTGTTGCGTCTGCGGGTGGAGGTCTCGAGCGGATGGAGATGCGTGCCTTCCATTCCTGCACCCCGCGCTGGGCGGGTCTAGATGAGGGAGTCAATACAGGAGAGGATGGTGGACCACACAGAGGGTGCATACCGGCCACAGAGGATGCAAGTGCCAGAGACCTCGCCCTTGGGCGCGAGTTTGCCGCACGTGCGGACGATAGTCGATACGGTGGACGGGTAGTCTTTCTCCAACCCTACGATGAAATCTGTCCGAGATGTGAGTCGCATCTTTGAGAAGCGGATGCGGATGCGGACTAAACCTTTGGTGAGCGTGCCTATCCCCGGCTTGGCTCCTGCCCAGCCCCACTTCTCCTTCCCGACGACAGTCACACCTGACCACCACGCCCATGCTGCGCATTCCTTCATACCAATGTCCCGTAGCGGCCGCACCACCCGGACAGTGCGCTTCCCCTGTCTACTCTTCTTCCGGTCTTCGTTGCTCTCAGTCTCCGCTAGAGGCACAAGGGTTGGTCCGAGTGCCTCCGGCTCCGGTGTCCACTCCTCCTGCGTCTCCTCCCGGATGTTGAACCCGGCACCCTGAGAGACCCCGGCTATGAGTGAGACAGCGAGGCTGGTAAGGGAGGTTCCGAGCACGAGGTGCGAGGAGCCGGACTGGAGGGCGGTGTGGAGCAAGAGAAGGCGCGTGAACGTTTGGATGGAGGTTGTCACTGCGGTTGGTGTCGGTAGTGCGGAGAGGTAAGTGCGGAGGGAGTCGAGGGAGTCTGCGGATGAGGAGAGTGATTGGATGAAGAGCGCTAGGATAGGCGGGGTACCTCAGTGGGTTTCTCGTTACATGTGACGATAGAACGCACCTTCATCGGGGAGGGTTACACCAAGGTTCGCAGAGAACCGTTGACCGCCTATCTTTTCCCACCACGAGCGGTCGAAGGCGTCCTGTATTCGGAGGCACACAAAATGTAGTTCGTCGTAACGCTTCAAATACTCCGTGATCTGGTGCGTTTTGTCTTGCATCTAATCAAGATACTTCAGCGAATATGACGCATAGCAGGTATGCCGTCCTCACCCCTGGAAATGCATCGCAGACCTCGACATAACACACAGTGACCTTCTTCCACACGCGCTCGTGCCGGGGATGGTCCCTTCCACCATCCGCAGGCATAGTCGACTTGTCCAACGCGATGTAGCATCTGTGAATCAAATCGAGCAACACAGAAGATCCGAGGCCGCCAGAAAAACCAATGAGCAGATTCCCCGCGGGCTTGAGGGTTGTGCGCCGAGGACCATCCGGCTTGGGGTTGATTGTTGGTTCAAGTGCCCGGCGGAATTTATGCACAATGAGATGGAGAAAACAGTCTCTGTTGCGGGAGCGGTCAGCCCTCACAACCGCCCATGGTGTGTTGTACGACAAACTTGCAATAGACGGCATGTCTGATGACTAGATTCCCTTCGGCAACCTTGCACTTTACGCAATTCTTCGTCTTGTCGTACTTCTTACGGCCTTTTCATGGGTCAGATCGTTTCCACCGTCAATTCTGCGCATGCTCACTCACGCTGCATCAACGCGTCCGCGTCTGCGACTGGATTACCGCAGGACATGGTGGTGTTCGGGAGAGGGGAGTCGCAGAGGATTTGCTTGCCGAGTCCGAGAAGTGCGCAGATCCAGATCTTGATCGAGGATTGGCACATATTAGACGCCCATGTGCCTCAGCCACCGACCAAGTGCGCGCGCATCACACTCTCAGCCTCGACGTCTACAGCACCACCCCTGGCCGTTGCTTTCTCTCCATTCCCTCGGACTGGGACTCTTTAGTTATAAGTATCATGCAGAATACCGATGGTGTAGAGAAGAAGGAACAGGCGCAGCTGCTGGAAGTGCCCACCGCGCAGCGTCCACCGCTATCGAGGAGTGTCACGAACTCGTTAGGCTTGGACCGATCCCAAGTCCTCCTTCAGGCCAAGAAGAACACGATCCTCACGTCTCATGGACGTCCGCCATGGTGCGTTTTCAAGCTGCGCTACCCGTACAATGAGCCAATTCGCGTTAGGTATGCGGAGGACGGCCATCATCTCTCGGACGCGTTCGTGATAGGCATAGCTGGTGAGTTCACCGTAGAGCTTTGGCATATTATCACCATGTAAACCATGGCTCTTCTGTAGGTGGATCCGCAAGTGGGAAGGTCTGCTAAACCTACTACGCTCCCAGTCACGAGGGCACCGATCAATATATGTCTGCTCGTAGACTCATGTAGCGCGATGTATAGTTCAAGCGCTCGGATCCATCCCTACCGTGGTCATCCTTTCTCAAGTAAGTTGCTATGGAAGAGTGAGTTGTGGTTGAGAAACTCATGTGTATGCAGGATAGTTTCTATAAACGTCACTCTCCAGAAGATCTGGAGCTCGCGTTTGCAAATCGGTACGACTTCGACCATCCAGGTATGGCTACTTGTCGATTGTGATAACAGGAGTTGATGTCATGCCTTGTTCTAGACGCTATTGACATGCCGTTATTTGCTTCGGTATGTCTTCCCTCACTTCGTTGACTAGCAAAACCTCGAGTGAAGTGTTCCGTGCGCTTCGTCCGTTGTAGTGCCTCGCGGATCTGAAGGCAGGCAAGCAATCGAACATTCCGATATACTCCTTCACGGAGCACCAACGCCTGGAAGAGACCAAATATCTTTACGGCGCCTCTATCATCATCGGTGGGGGTTATCCAATCATGGATGTGTGTCAAGCTAACTAGGAGTAGTTGAGGGTATTCTCGCCTTGCATGATCCTGCGCTCCGCGCACTGTACGACTTGAAGGTAGGAGTAGCTCCATGTGTCAATGCAGTCATATTGAGATGCGAGCAGATATTTGTTCAATGCGACTCCGACCTGATGCTCGCGCGACGTATCCGGAGAGACGTCAAGGAGCGTGGTCGGAGCGTCGATGGTGTTCTCGAGCAGTAAGTATCAGCACCAGGATATATCTCACGCAATGCCAACATCAGTACAGGTACCTCCGGTACGTAAAACCGGCATATGATAACTTCGTCCAACCCACATCCCGTTACGCCAATATTGTGAGTATTTTGTTCAACAAACAACGCCTATCTCTCATTACGAAAGCGCAGATCGTTCCCGGTTCGGATAACACTGTGGCTATTGAGCTCATTTCCACGCATATTCGTCGCAAAATAGAAGACCGTTCCAAGTATCTACGAGGCCAGCTCGTGAAGATTGCCCCTCAGGTCACTAGCAGCACCGGAATACCCGAGACCCAGCAATTCCCAAATGTGACTGTCTTGCCTCAGACACGGCAGTTACGCGTACGCATTTACACAAGTGTCTTGTCTGTCTCCCCTTCACTGATACATGCGTTTGCAGGGCATATATACTATCCTCCGAGACAGGACAACGTCGCGCGAAGATTTTATCTTCTTCACTGACCGGCTTTCGACCTTCCTCAGCGAAAAGGCAGTAGAGTTCCTCCCTTTCAAGCCTCGGTCAGTGACCACCCCCCTCGAAGCGACGTACAGGGGGAAAGAGCTCTCTGTCGAGGTCCGTATTCCTTGCACATCTCCTCACGAGGCCCCCAAGTTCATGAAACGGAATGGGTAAAGCACCTCTGTGGTGTATCCATCCTTAGATCGTAGGTCCCGCCCTCTAGTAAGTGCGCCACAGTCCTAACGCATTCGCAGTGGGGGACCGCTCGAGCAGGGCCTGCGGCGCGTCATTCGCGACGTCCGCATGGGCTCGCTGCTCATCCAGTCTGAAGTGCACACGGGCGAGCCCCTACTGTTGCACTCCATGCTCCCAGACTGCATCCGGCAGCGTGAGCTGGCCAAGCAGAGCTTTGTCTTCCTTCTCGATGCCCAGGTCAGTCCGCCATCCCCCACGCGCTCCCATTGTCTAATCACGGATGTCATACGTGCACAGATCGGCACGGGCGCGGCGGCGTTCATGGCGATCCGCGTGCTGCTCGACCACGGCGTGCCGCAGGAGAACATCATCTTCGTCACCTTCATCGTTGCCGCGTGCGGCGGCGTGCAGGTCCTCCAGCGCGCGTTCCCGCGGGTGCGCATCGTCTGCGGCGTCGTCGACCCCGTCCTGCGCGAGTCCTGGGCGCTCTGGGACACCACGCCCGCCCACGGGCCCGAGACGCACGACGCGCAGGTCGAGGGCGGGGCGGGGACGCCGACGGTGAAGACGAAGGCAGAGGCGGAGGCGGAGGGAAGGAAGGTGTGGGTTGTAGAGCCGGGCATGGGCCATATCGGTGCGTGTCGCTGAGTCATTCGTTGTTGCTTGTGTGGATGGGTGTTGATGAATGGGCATCGCGCCTTCGCAGGTGATCGTTACTATCTGTGATAGGTCATCGTTCGCTGGAACAGGCACAGTACCGCGAACACAGGACTGCATTATGCACACATACAAGGTTTGTTGTAACATCGGGGACTCTGTTCTGGGGTAAGCGCTGTGAAATTAGCAGACTGCAGGTCAAGTTACCCCTACCTCCATCACGACATATGCTGGCCTGGCAGGACCATGCAGGCTGCGAGGTCATTCCTGGCTTAAGCCCTGTGCAAGGACCTCCGCTATATTGATAACCCAGCAATGACTCTGAGCATCGTCTGGTCATGCACATATGTCTCCATTTGGGTATAGTCACGACCGATTGCTGCCACTCTATATATTCCGGCGTTGGCATTACCGAGTGATTCCACCCGCGCCCCTCCAGTCACATTGTCGCACGTGGACGAGTCATCGGTGTCAGCGGTATCCGGTCTCGTATTACGCGCGAGCCACGGGAGTTGAGTCACTTGTAGTCGTCTCGCACGTAGTACAAATAGCTAGAGAGGCGCGGCGAACGTCCTGATATCTCCCCGACACATTCTTGGTCCGCGCGCGACGTCGTGTACTCCCGCGAGAAGGACGGTTGTATATCGAGTCCCCGGTTTCTTCCCAAGCACTCTACGGCCGGCAGCCAGTGACGACGCCACACTCCTGATAAGTACGATCGATAGACGAACGGTACCAGTCGCATCCTCAGTCTGACGCGCGCATAGGCGTCTGTGCGACAACATCGTCCTCAAAGCACGAACGGTGTGTAGCGGTGCTCCCGCGAAGGTCTCTCTCGGACGCAGAATCAAGAATGTTGACGACGAACTGCAGTTAGGAATGCCGATCCCCCAGCTGACGCCATCCCCGAGCGAGACCTATGACGCGAGCCAGAAGCCGCCGCCGTTCGGCCACGCGCTCAAACACTACTTCGCCTTGGACGAGGACTACGTGAACCTCAATCATGGTATGCTCGAGCTCCGTACTTACTAAGTGGTCGACGCAATGACACTGACGTCTGTTTGTCGGATTTTAGGCTCGTATGGATCCGTCCCGCTGCCCGTCTTGTACGCTGCGACGCGGAAGTGGTACGAGATAGAGCGGAACCCTGACAAGTTCCACCGCCTGACGTACCAGGACGGGCTCAACAAGGCGAGGTTTGTCTGTTCGGTTCACAATCGTGCACGCAACCAAGTACTAAGATGTGTTCTGTAGAGAGGGCATCGCGAAAGTGATCGGTGCTGACGTTGATGAGGTCGTCATCGTCCCGAACGCGACGCACGCGCTCAACACCGTCATCCGGAACTTCGAATGGCGCGAGGGCGACCTGCTCATCGGAGGTGCGCTCTCCCCCACCCCCGCCTCGCGCCCGCCTGCTGACAGCGCCCCCACCCAACCCCACAGCGACGACGACGTACGGCGCCGTCGCGAACACGATCCGCTACCTCGCGGACCGCACCGAGCAGCCGCGGCCCGAAGCCCTCGCGATCGAGTACACGTTCCCGCTCACGCACGCGGAGATCGTCGACGTCTTCCGCGCGCGCCTGCGCGAGTTCAAGCAGGCGCACGCGCAGACGCAGTTTACGGACGTGCCGCCGCTCTCGCCCGGGTACAGCGCGGACGCGGGCGCGGAGGGGCGCGGGAACAAGATAGTCGCGGTCATCGACTCGATCACCGCGAACCCGGGCGCGCTCATGCCCTGGCAGGAGCTCGTGCGCATCTGCAGGGAGGAGGGCGTGTGGTCTGTCATCGACGGCGCGCACAGTATCGGGCAAGAGGTCCGAGCAATGATATGTGCCCTGATATGCTCGCTGTGGCTGACCGATAGTTTGATTGCTGCAGCCCGACATCAACTTGAGCGAGGTGAAGCCTGACTTCTGGCTGTCCAACTGTCATAAGTGGATGTATGCGAAGAGGGGTTGTGCAGCCCTCTATGTTCCAAAGCGGTTTGTATCCTCGACTGCTGTGACAGACCAGGATGGGACACTGATCTCGCTCCAGAAACCAGTATATCATCAAGTCCTCGATCCCGACGTCGCATCAGTATGTGCGCCCGGACAGCGAGGACTACAAAACCAAGGGCACCAATTTTGTGGCACAGCATGAATGTAAGGGCTTTTCCTTGCTGGCCGGAGCATAAATCTCTCACCCAAGTACAACAGGGACTGGAACGACCGATGAGACCCCGTATGTAACGGTACCGGACGGTATGCCTCTGAAGTATTCTGGCCGAGAGTCCAAAAATCTGATGCCCGACCCAATCACAGCGTTGGCATTCCGCGAATGGCTGGGCGGCGAAAAGGCAATCAACAACTACTGCCACCAGCTCGCGCTCGACGGGCGCAAGCGGCTCGCGGAGGTGATGGGCACGCGCGTTTTGGACGAGTCCGGCGAGCTCACGCTGAACATGGTGAGCATCCTCGTCAGCGGCACCGCGTCCCACCCGCGTTGACGGTGCAACACCCCTGCGCAGCCAAATGTACAGCTCCCGCTTCCGGTCGAGAAGACGCGGGGAGAGGTGTACACGTACGAACAGCTGGTGGAGATCAACCGCACTCTGCAGCACAAGCTGCTGCTCGAGTGGAAGACGTACGCGGCCCACTACTTCCACAACGGCGCGTGGTGGTGCCGGTGCAGCGCCCAAGTGTACAACGAGGTGGGTCGCATCGCCGTTGTCCCGTCCGGATCGCGCGTGGAGCCGTCCGTTGATGACCGGACGCGCAGGTCTCGGACTTTGAGTACCTCGGGAAGGCGTTCAACGCGGTGTGTAAGGAGATCAAGGAGACCATCTTGTCCAACAAGTCCGCGTGATTGCGTGGATGGGCACCCCCGGCAAACCAGTGGGATCCTCGACATCATTCCAAATGAACTCCTGCGCGGTCGATGGATGGAGGCACAGATAGAGTAATAATCCAGTGGTATGAGGAGGGCGGAAGCGTACCGCGGTCTTGTATAAGTAATCACTACGACCTGTGTAGACTCGACGTGATGTCGAAAGGGTTCCGGAACGGGAGACGCGTTCGCGCGTGTATACGCGACTCCTCATGGACGCGTCCATCGCGTCGAGATGCGAGCCTCGAGGTGGGTGAAGCTAAGTGTGAGCCGAGATGGGCGCTATCCTAGACTCCGGACCTTCGGGAAGGGCAGAGCTGGGAACTCGGACTCGGACTTGCAGGACAATCAGGGACTGTCACCATGCATCGTCCCTCTCTCCATCTCCCGTCAACATCGCCCTCGACGATAGACACCGGCGACGAGCTTGATCGCCGCCTGTGCTGTACCTCACCGCCCCACGAGTCCACTCTTAAAAGGCCGAGACCGTCGCGCTGTGGGGCAGCCACCGGCCCACCGTAGACCCTGCTGACGACTATATACTGCCCCCTACCTTGAAATTTACTGTTCAACTTCACATCCAGACGGACAAGGGCATCAGAGCATTCCTGGTCGCGGTGAGGAGTCAATACAGGGCAGTTGTGTCGTGCTCCTGGTGAGTGAAGAGCTCCTCAGTGGTGCGACCTGTTGACTGACAAATACAGCCACCCCCAGAGTTAGCCAACGTGTATGGAGATGGCCAGTGTTCAAACCCTCCCTCCCGAGCTATGGGACCAGGTGGTGGACAACCTGCATGACGACAAGCCTGCCCTCCGTGCGTGTGCACTGCTCGGACGGACCTGGCACCCGCGCGCCCAGCGCTATCTCTTCCGCTCTATCTACCTCGACTGGTCCAACTGCTACGCCTTCTCCAGCCTCGTCGCGTCCAACCCGTTCATCGCCGAGCTCGTCGGCACGCTCGAGATCGAGGGTGCCTTTGGCATCTTCTCCATGGACCGCCTCCACGGTGCGACGCTCGACGCCTGGCTCCGCGCCGTCCCCGACTGGCTCCCGCCGCGCCTGTTCAACCTCGCCAAGCTCGAGCTTGCGCTGCTCACCGTCGACGGCGAGCTCGTCCGCCGCTTCTTCAGCCATCTCCGCGGCGTCACGCACCTCACGCTCTGGGCGTGCGCGCTCACGACCTTCGACGTCTTCGCGGAGATGTTCTTCGCGTTCCCGCAGATCAAGCGCCTCAGCATCGCGTACACGCAGGAGTGGGAGGCGAACCCGCAGGCGGTGGTCCGGCGAGAGCGCCGGGCGGCGCCGCGGCCGCAGCTGGAGGTGGTCGAGTTCACGAGCTGCTGCGAAAACTTCAAGGTGCTGTCGTGGCTTGTCGCGGAGGATCTGCACCGCACCGTGAAGGCGCTGTCGTGCACGCGCATGACGTGGGCGGCTCTGCCCGCACTCAACGACGCGCTGCAGGCGTTTGCGCCGACGCTGCAGAGCTTCAGGTTCAGCCTGGGCGACGCCGCCTCAGCAGTAGGTCCGTACTCACACCGCGCTGCACTTCGTATGCATATACTCATCGACACTGTCCCGCAGACCTACCGGAAGGCGGCGAGGGCTGGGTATGCCCACCCTTCAAGCCGCTTACGGCGCTCACGACGCTCACGCTCGACATCCACACCACCCGCCTCTCCATGCTCCCGTACGAGCTTTTCCTGCTTTCACGCCTGTCAGCGCCCGCGCTCCGCACGCTAGTCCTCTCTGTCAAGCTCGGCGAGATCGACACGACGCCGCTCCTGCCATGGGCGCACATTGCGGAGATCGCGGCGCGCTTCGCGGGGGAGGGCGTGCTCCGGCGGGTGCTCGTGAGCGTGCGCGCGAGAGAGAGCGCGGACGCGGACCTCGTCTGGCTCGACGCGCGTCGCCCAATCGCGGCGGTCGACCTCGAGGAGATGGAGCGGAGCGTGCGGCGCGCGTTCGCGGCGCAGGGCATGGCGGACGTCGTCGAGTTCGAGCACGTCGCGCAGTGAGCGGCGCGGCGGATGCAGACGCTGTGGAGGTGTGCTTGGGTCTTGTTATATATTGTCTGTCATCTTGCTATCTGCTATCTTGTCCTCGTCGCGAATGCTGTGCCCAACGGACGCCATGCCGATGGTCGTGTAGAATACAGACTGCTGTATCCATGTATATCCAGAGACTCGTGCTACAGACGTACATATACACACATACATACCCCCGTCCCCTATATTTAAGTTAACTGTCGCTCGCGCATACGGGCTACCGCAAGTACGGGCTCGGCGTGAGCCTGAGCCGCGTGAGGTCGACTTCCTCCCATCCTCCGCTCGCGCGCTCGTCCGCGGTGATCGCGGTGTCTGGGTAGAGGAAGCCGTGGCTGCCGCGGGACGTGGACGTGTCGGGCCCACACGCGTCGGAGTCGGTCTCCGCGCCCTTAGTGCCGTGCGCCGCATCGTTGTCGAACACGACGGTCGTGTCCCGCTGGATGGACACGACGATCCCTGCAGGGGAGAGCGGCTGCGGCGCGAGGCAGGTCAGTGGACTGAAGCCTGTGCTCCCGAAGGAGTTGGAGGAGAGAGAGAGGGGGGGACTGACTGGGATGCCGCGCTCCCACATTTGCAGCTGCGAGCGCCGTCGAGTGGTGGGGGAGATCTGTCGTAGGAGCGCTGTGAGGCGAGAGAGCGCCTCCGTGTGTACTTCGTCGCTGGCTTGCGCACGGATGCTCTCCCGGGCGTTGAGGTTTGCGAGAAGGGAGACGGAGTACACTGCCAGCGGACGTTGAGCATGATCAGCGATTCCGAGAGTGCAAGAGGGGTCTGCGGGACTTACGGTGGGCGCCGATGTAGTAGAACATGATGTATATCGAGGTTGCTGGAGAGAGGAGAACCTGTGTCGACGTGGTCAAGATGCGTTCGGCGCGGTCAAAAACAGGTGTGCAGCAGGGCTTCGCGATGGGGTGACTTGCCATGATGAGTGAGAGAACTGCGCAAAAGCTATGGCTCAAGTTGAGATGGGCGGGACGGAGTAGAGAGTCTCTGGCGTACCTTGTGAGAAGGCCAGTGTTGATCGTGTATAACAGTAGCTTGTTGATGATTCGCTTTGCACTGTCAAGATATACGGGCCGCAGGTCATGCGCTGGGTTGACTGTTGGTTACTGAATGCGCACCTCTCTGAGCCTGTTCTGGATTTGAAGAGGAGAGCTACGAGTGTTCCGGATAGGAGGACGTCCGTCGCCGCGGTGACAACACTAAGCGCGATATCGAACGCCTAGAGACAGCTTCCATGAAGATAATACGCAGGCAACGTGAAAGAGGTCCTTCTGCATACCTGCAGCTCGACGAAGTTGTGCACAGTGATAGTCACCAAACTGATATTCCTCGGTATCAGCGAGCGAGTGTGTGCGAGCTATATACTGCATTCATGCCGCACCTCTTGAAGAATAGCGCTGTAGGCGTTTGTGTGGGAAGCCATTGGTACAACTGAGTCGGAAACACGAGGCCGCCAACAAGCGTACTCACTGAAGCCAAGAGCTAGATTGAGAGGGTGTGACTCTGCTGTCTGTACTCTATGCGGCAGAATGCGCACCTATATCCGTTATGACGAAAACCGCCTATATATGTATCCTCAGCATCTCACCGACAACAGCAGTGGGGTACATGGTGCGCTCACCAAGACTGCGGTAAGAATGAGGCTTTTGCTGACTGGGAATGCCAGTACTAGTTAAGACATGTTCGGAAGACTACAGATGTGGGTACGCACGCGCCGATATACGGAAGATGTAGAAGCTGACACGGGATCGAGAGGTGTCTTGAGCCCGAGACTGAGGCACACTACGAGAGTACTTACGACTGTATCGCTGCAACACCCCATGTCTGTGCACTTGATTAGCGAGAGTGCATGGGGTTGTAGTACGTTGCTTACATTGCAAAGCAATTGCACCTATTGCCAATCATTCGTGAAGGAGGTTTCGCTGGAAATGACGGTCACGCTCACACTAGATGTCCTATCGTGCTCGGAGGATCAACGAAACAGGAACTGAGTCCGCAATTTGAGACTACACACCAAGGCAACGCTTCCTGTCCGAACGCAACAAGCTTCTTCTCAATCAGGTAATACCACACTGATAGGGGTAAATCTGGGGGGCTGGTGGTAAGGATGCAAGAGAGGTCGACGTACTCGTCGCCCCATACAACGCAAGGTGTGCTGCGTCTAAACACCACACAACCAGCACCTGGTGACCAGTACCACAGCCAGCGTCAACGAAGTGGGTTACGGCGGAGTGTCTGTCTCTCTCACCAAAGCCTTCAGGTACTTCCTGTCTCGCGGATAATGCTGGAAATACCAGCATGCCTGTGCACTGGATACTGTAAACACCATCAACAGCGCGCTTCGGATCATTCTGCAAAGTCAGAGGTACCTCCGAACAGGCTAACGTGCGTGGGGTCAATCCGATTGTCTTCCAATAGAGGCATGACACTTGCCTAGACGTGACCACCATCCCGACAAGAACTGCGCCAATCCTAAAGAGAATGCCGGCATGACATGACATCGCACAGGAAATTAGACCGGACGACTCACGTGGAGTCGATGTCCGTGGACTGGAAAGTACTATGTGCCATGACGACACTGATACTCGTGATACTGTCGAGGAACGGGCCCAGGTAAGTTGCGTCCAGCTCAGCCCAATCCGCAGACGCGTGTATGAGTTTCAGAGGCCTGGCTGTCATCGTTGCCCCACCTTGATATGGGGGCTTTATGAGGCGGCAGAGTGACGTCTTAGAAGCCAGTCGCCCTTCGACTTCCCGGTGCGATATCCTGTGACCACTCGGAGGCATCAAGTGCGGCTGGTTGCCTCCAAGACAGCCCGCGCAAACCACTCCTCCTGTATTGAACAATGAGCTGTCTGATCGAATTTCTCAGCGGCAGGAAGCATACCAGGGGCATGATCAGTGGTCTCTCAGCTTGAGTGGCGGGTTTCGTCGGTTCGTCACAAGTAGGGTGACTGAGGTGGCCGACATACCTGTCGCTATACCAGCGAATGAGTGCGGGGGGCAGGATCCTGCGTCGGAATGGAGATCAGACTTGGCCGGATCACTCTCGGCGACGGTAAGGGCGCCAAGTTCCCGCGGCTGTGGGAGTATTGTGCAGGGAAACAAACGGTTCGCCCCTCCCTACCCGTCGCTCTCTGAGAAGAGGCCGCACGCTGTTGCTCGGAGTCTTCCTGATTGTCGGCGTGAGGCTTTCGGCGGCGTGCGAAGTCAGCGCGGTGTAAGGGTGAACAGCACACACTCGTTCAAGTTCAACCAAGGAAAGATATTCCGTGGGATTATACCACAACACCGTACTGTTACATCCGACCTGGCCTGCTATCGTTATACAGAACATACCTGTTCACATACGTAATCGGAGCGTCAGCTTCAAGGCTTGGTCCCAAGAGCAGGAAGGCCGGCCGCTTTGAGGTCGGCGTTGATTTCGTCGATGTGGTTAACAAACTGGCCCTTCAGATTGTCCCACATCTTCGGCTCATGTTCTGCAACCAACGCATTCATCAACTATTTATGCTGGTTTCGATGCGACGATGCGTACCGTGCAGCTTGCCGCTGCGCTTCATCGCGTAGTCAGTGAGCGTGACTTGCAGGGCGGTCTCGAACATGAACGCTGCATCGACAGTCAGCACGATATCACAATCGGCGGACGAAAGAACATGAACTGACCGAGGGTGCCTTCGTGGACTCTCATGGGCCCAAGCTCAGCTTCCGTCGCCTTCTTGAACTCGTCATACGAGACTGGAAAGGGCGTCAGGTCGGCAACGGTGTCGGGCCACTCGGCCGCTTACCTCCGTGCGGGCAGAAGCTGTTCTCGTAACTGAAGCCGCCCGGCGCGAACTCGTCGCTGCGCCCGCCGTAGTCGCCGTAGATGAGGCCCATCATCTCGCTCGCGCAGTTCCGGTGGTAGTACTGTCGGCAGAAGCGCGGCCGTGAGCAACGGAAGGGCAAGTAGGTCAGAGTGAATGGTACGCACGGGCGGGCGGAAGGTGCCGGTCGCGACGTCCCAGCGGCCGCTGAAGATGAGGAAGTCCGCGAGGGGCGCGCCTGGCGTCTTGGACTTTGCGGTGAGCACGCAGAAGATGGAGGGGTCGATGTGGTCCCGCTGGATGCTGCCCACGTGCACGAACTTCTCCAGCGCGTACTTGTACGGGACGTAGCTGGAGTGGGGGCATGAGTTCTCGTCAAGATGGGTTTGGGTACAACATCCATGGATATCACTCACTTGCCGGACCATGCAACGACATCGAATGGCGTATGCTCTTGCTTGCACGCGAACAGCTTGCCACCCACCTTGTACACGACTGTAGAACGCTAGTCAGCCGAAGGGGGGCAGTAGCAGCGTTGAACCCTAGAAACGCACTCTCCCACGGCGACTGGTCGATGTCGAAGCTCGCGACAGGGCTCTCAAAGTCTCGGGTGTTTGCGAGACCATGGGTGCCTAGCGGGCCGAGGTCGGGGAGCTCGAAGTGAGAGCCGAAGATTTCGAGGATGTCTGCGCGCGAGAGTGAGCCTGGATATGCCAAGTGGGACGTGTCGGTGTACTCACATCCGCGAGATGGGCCGTCAGGAAGGCCGACCTGCACGATCACCCGTCAGGATACATCCCCCGCGCGGCGAGAGAACCGCCGTACCTTGTACTTGATCCCCCGCTGGATCACAACGAGCTCGCCCGGGCGTACCATCAGCCTACAAAACGCCATCAACCCCCGCCCACACACACAACGCAGCCGCCCGCACCAAAAAACTGCTCACCTCCCGAACTCGGTCTGGATGTCGAGCCGGCCGTGCTGGGGGAGGACGAGGAAGTCGCCGTCGCTGTTGCAGAACGCGCGGCTACCCATCGGTGCATTCGCCCCGTAGACGTGCACCGCGAGGCCCTCGCGCAGCGTCGGCTCGCCGTTCCCCGCGATCGTCTTCAGGCCGGACACGAAGTCCGTCTTGTCGTTCTCCGCGGGGATGTCGAACGGGTACCACGCGAGCTGCGTCGGGCTGAAGTGCACCTTCGGGTTCAGGGGGAGGAAGCATGACTCCAGCTGGAGCAAAACGCGTCAGAGCGAGAACTGCCAGTGTGCAGCCTTGCCTGTGGCACTCACGTCCGGGTTATCGGGGAGTGGCGTGAACCCTTGATGGGCTACGGACGGGCGGATGCGGTACAGCCAGCTGAAACGCGATGAGGAGGTCCACACGCCTGCGATCAGCTAACAAAGACTATGCCTACCTCGATTGGTTGTCTCGTCGAGGTGTCACGAACGGCGTCCCGTTAATCTAAACTTATGGGTCAACAACCCATTTCGTACGCAGAAATCAAGTCAAAGCACTCACGCCCTCGGTGTAGAGGTCATACTTCACCTTCTGCGGGGTGTTCTGCGCGTACGGCAGGGTGCCGGGACTGGCTGAGTGAGTGAGCGGTTTCGTGACGAGGCGTGTCGGAGCTACTTACATCGCTTCCGAAGCGAAGCGGTTGCCGAACCCAACTTGGTACTGATAGGGATCGCGTTCCTTGGGAGGAACGGAGTACGCGTTCGATGCACTTGCACCAAAAGTAGTCTGCGAGACGTGAGTTTAGCTCAAGAACGCGCTCGAGGATGTAGAAGACGAACCATGATATTTGATCTGTTCTGGGGAGCGTCTTTGAAGCTGATAGGTCAGGAAGATTTGCAGGAGGGCGTCGATGCACCACAGACGATGTTCCTAGACAACCATCACCCGTGCATGGTATTTAAGCTGCCCAACCAGCCCAGCAGACCGCACTGTCCGCGACAGCATGAACCAATCATGCTCCGATATCGCTTGTTTGCCAGACAACGCGAGCTACTCGAACCGCGGCGGGACGGCACCAGGCGCGCGTCTCCACCCCGCACGCCGCCCGCGTTCTCCGCCGGGCGAATTCTTCTCAGCCCTCGCGCGCCGCAGAGTAAGGCTAAGCGCGGCAAATGAGGCAGCGATGCTGAATGAAGTGCCGGGGGCCCGGATACGTCCCTCGAGGGCGCCGCCTGACTATGGCCGCCGCGCATGCGTCAAGCGAGCGGGAGCCATGTCCGCTTCGAGCCAGGACGTGCCGGGCGCGCTAGGGCTGAGGCGAAAGAGGCTTGCTAATTCCCTCCTTTGGCGACATCCTCTCAGAGGAGCCCAGCCCGGAGCGATGGAATGAGTGAGACGGGGTGAGCGTGAGACGTATCAGGTGAGCCCGGCATCTCGTTCAGGACGGATGCTCTCAAGAGCTGGTGCGCCGAGTATATCAATCTCCCACCTGCGTCCCCCGTCGGACACAGGGCAATGGGCACCATGAGGACCGGTCGAGTAAGCTGAGGTATCAGGTGGTCGATGGCGCAGGCCAAAAATCCACCTCTGTCCGAACGTCCGGATGTATAGTGACGCGAGGAAACGATGCTGTGCTGCGCGACGAAACAGGCAGCTGCTGTGGAAGGCAACGGAACGGGCCTGGGTCATATGCTTGATGCAGTGCTTGTCCTGAGAACTATTGCTAACGTACACGCCCTTCACTATCATTACACCTCAAAGGCCTGGCACAATAACTGCGCGGAAGCGGGCAGATGAGCGATGGTCGTACGCCTCCTGTGCCTTCTCTAGCGGGAACAGCTGTACCATGGTCTTGATTCCGTGCGCCTGAGCGAACGCGAGGCAGGCCTCGCTGTCTGTAGCAGTGCCTGATGGCCAACCTCTAATAGATAAACGTCCTGGGATGAGGGAGACTGCAGCTCATCAGCACGTTGCCAGTTGTTCAAACGCAGCAGCGAGCTCACCCGGAGAGATCGTGATCGGCTTGTCCTCGAGGGCAAGTAGGAGCAGGGTACCATCCACGGCAAGTCCGGGAAGCAGCTTCTGAATCACCTCTGCATTGGGAGCGGTGCACATGATCACTTTCGCTCCGCCGAGAGCCTGGAGCGCGGCGGCCTGGTCAGCCTTGGAGCCATCAATGTACTCATGCGCGCCGAGCTGACGGGCCAGCGCCTCCTTTGAAGTGCTGGAGGACAGCGCTACAACGCGATAGCCCATTGCGTTTGCTATTTGGAGAGCGAGGTGACCGAGACCTCTGGTAATGCACGGCATGAGTTATTCTATTTCACTCCGTTTGCAACAATCGTCATACCCGATGCCTTGCACGGCGACGTAGTCAGGCGGGGTAATATTCATGTGACGCAGGGAGTCTGATCAGGTTTAACTGGGTCAACTCTACAACTCATCCCGACAGAATAGGGGCTTACTGAAGGTTGTAATTCCGGCACATAAAAGAGGAGCAGCTTCGGCAGGGTCCATCCCATCTGGAAGAGGGCAAACAGCCTCCCGCCTGAGGGTGACATACTCGGCGTAGCCTCCGTCCCGCAGCACACCTGCGTGGACAGCCAGTAAGAGTCACTATCGATTGTAACCCATCGTAAAAGACTCGCTACCTACCGTTGATGTCCTCTTTCTCGCAAGTGACGAAATCGCCGAGGCGGCAGCGGGCGCAAGTGTGACAATGCCCCCCGTGCCATCCGCTGCCAACCCGTTGGCCGAGTTTCCATGTAGTCTCGCTCGAGGGAATGGCGACAACCTCGCCGACGATCTCATGGCCTGGAATGCGAGGGTATACCATCCCAAGCTGGCCCTTACGGACAGTCTCGTCGCTATCCGCTGCCGCGTTAGCGTACGGCATCCCGTGGTGAACAGCAGGAAGGGAGGCAAACCTGGCACAAACACCGCAAGCGAGAACTTTGATGACGACCTCGTTGTCCTTGGGGTCCTTCCATTGCACACTGGTCTTGCGTAGGTTGCCTCCGACTTCGGTGAAGGCCCAGGCGGTGTACGATTCGGGGTGGGGGAGGGAAATTGCAGCCATGGAGTAAAGAGGAAGGACTCGTCGGTTTGGCCGATGGGGCCATCGTGGCTGCTATATATATGTGTCAGTGACCGAGTCGTTTCGTCATAGGACGTCTAGCAGTGCCTTGACGCTGAGTGAGGTGCCCGATAGGCAATGCTTTCGGTTCTGGAAGTGGACTGAGGTGTTTCGGGCACTGGCTCGGCCATCTCTTCGCCTCGCCCGAGCTTGCGATCGACTTTGAAAGGTACCGCGCGAGCCTGTGGCACATGCAATTCTGTATCATGGACTACATCGGATGGCAGACGGCGAGTATGAACGTGGACCGGATACCACACGGCGAGTGCGAGTGCAGTGCCACCTTTGACCCACAGAGCCCATACACGCAACCCGAGCTATGCCAGCGCAGCGGGAAAGAGACGCGTCCAAGTAGGCAAGAGCAGCAGTGAACGCCGATAAGCAGAACGTTGCAGGCGTTTGGCAGCTCTAATGCCGGGTCCTGCGTGCGTCTACTGCACGAATCGCGGAGACTGGAGTCGCCTGGCCTGCGCCGTGGTGGCGGGCGTGAACAACGTTTTGGCGGCACCGCGCTGGACCGGGCCGCGTCAGAGAACGACGTCACCGCTACAGGATCGGGCGTCGGCCGGTTTTATCTGCTCGTCCATCAGCGCTCTCACCGTCTTCACTTCTCTTTTTCTCCCCCAACATCCCCCCTTTGACCCAACCCGCGATATTCAACATGGCCGGCACAGACGCGAAGTTCCCCCTCGACATGAACAAGCTCCAGAAGTGCGTCTGTCGCCCACGCGTGCAGAACCTGTGCTTAATGCCTTCCACCAATCAGGCTTCGGCTCGACCCCTCCAAGCCTCAGCTCACGGCTGAGCAGAAATCAGCACTGAAGAACAACATCCAACTCATGCGTGATGCTATTGTACTCTTCACTGCAACCGGTGCCGCTCGGGGAGTCAGTGGACATACGGGTGCGTACTACGGCGGACATCCGGAAGACGCTCTGCTTACCGACCACTATATGTCAGGTGGTGCCTACGACACCGTTCCGGAGGTCAACCTGCTCCTAGCGTTGTTTAACAGCTCCGACAAATACGTTCCTATTCTCTTTGACGAGGCAGGTTCGTACTTGCTACCACATATGTTCTCGTACTGCACGCTAACACTATCCGCAGGGCACCGTGTCGCGACTCAGTACCTTGTATCCGCCTTGGAGGGCCATCTCCCATGGGAGCACCTCCTACACTACCGTGAGGCCAACTCAAAACTCCCGGGCCACCCCGAGCTCGGTCTTACCCCTGGTGTGAAGTTCTCCTCGGGCCGTCTTGGTCACATCTGGCCGTGGGTCAACGGGATTGCCCTTGCCAATCGCGATAAGACCGTGTTCATGCTAGGCTCTGATGGATCTCAGCAGGTAGCGCACGTTTCCACCTCTTCTGCGCGCGCGTGGGGACTCACAACCAATCCCATGACATCAGGAAGGTAACGACGCAGAAGCTGCGCGTTTGGCCGTGGCGCAAGGCCTGAATGTCAAGCTCATAATCGACGACAACGACGTCACGATCGCTGGTCACCCCTCGCAGTACCTCAAGGGCTACGACTTGACCAAAACTCTCACCGGCCATGGATTGAAGGTGGTCACCGTGCAAGGCGAGGATATCGACGCTCTTTGGGCTGCTCTGTGCGATATCATTGCACACGATGGTCCCGCTGCCAGTAAGTTTATCCCTGAAAGCCATCGCCGCTCCGGAGACTGAGTAGAATCTGCAGTCGTTTGCAAGCGCAAGATGGCTCCTGGCGTGAGTGAGCTGTGCATGTCAGTGTCTATGGCATTACTGAGCATGCTTCATCAGGTTGCCGACATTGAGGGTACCTCCCATGGTCACGACGTCATCCCTGTCAAGTCCGCGATCAAGTACTTCACTGCTCGTGGTTACCCCGAAGAACTCGCCGCCAACATTCTCAATAACATTAAGCCCAATGCTGTGCCGTACCTCTATATCGGCTCCACCCAAGAAGTCGGTGCGAACCGTGTGGTCTTTGGTGAGGCAGTCAACCTGGTCCTCGACAAGCTGTCGAAGGAGGAGGCTGCCAAGAAGGTCATGGTCATCGACAGTGAGTACACCGTCCCAGTCTCATCTATCTTTCTGAAACCTACTGTTCGTTGCGTAGGCGATTTGGAGGGTTCTACTGGCTTGAAGGTCATACACCAGAAGCATCCCGAGGTCTTCATCCCGTCTGGTATCATGGAGCGTGGTAACTTCAGTGCTGCGGCCGGCTTTGGTTTCGACAAGGACAAGTTCGGTGTCTTCTCCACCTTCTCTGCCTTCCTCGAGATGGTCATCTCCGAGGTCACCATGGCGCGCTTGAACTTCTGCAACGTTCTCTGCCACTTCTCGCACTCGGGCGTCGATGAGATGGCCGACAACACGTGTCATTTCGGCGTGAACTCGTTCTTCGCCGACAATGGCCTCGCGGACACGCAGTCGTGGCTGTACTTCCCCGCCGACCCTGCGCAGATGACGGCCGTCATCCAGCGCGTGTTCTTCGACCGCGGCGTCCGATTCGTGTTCTCGACGCGCTCGAAGGTGCCGTGGATCCTGAAGGAGGACGGCTCGCGCTTCTACGACGAGAACTACGAGTTCGTGCCTGGCAAGGACGAGGTGATCGCCGAGGGCACGGATGGCTATGTCGTCTCGTACGGCGACATGCTCTACCGCTCGTGGGACGCCGTGCTTCGCGTACGGAAGGAGGGCCTAAACGTCGGGCTCATCAACAAGCCGACGCTCAACCTCGTCGACGAGCAGGCGATCCGCAAGGTCGGCACGAGCCCCTTCGTCCTCGTCGTTGAGTCTCTGAACCAGAAGACTGGGGTAAGTCTCTGTCAGAACACTGGAGACGTGGAGGTACTGAACATGACTGTGCAGCTCGGCTCGAAGTTCGGCACTTGGCTCCTCGAGCGCCAGCTCACGCCCCGCTACGGCTACATGGGCACCAACAAGGAGGGCTGCGGCGGGCTCACCGAGCAGATCCCCCACCAGGGTCTCGACCCGCAGTGTGAGTACTCCTTGCTCGTCTTTACGGTGTCCCGGTGCGCAGCAACTGACTGCCACTCCATACCTGTGTACAGCAATTATCCTCAAGATCCGCCAGCTCGCGCAGTAGGCGCATACACACTTGGCATGCCGAGACAGGCTTGGACTTCCCCAGGTGTACGAGTATCACTACGCAGTAGCAGAAGGAGAAGGACGAGAAGAAAAATGTACGAGGGTAGTTATGGTTACGGCCCAGTGAGCCGACGAGCAGTTGTATATGCCGCAGTCTCACTAAGCGATGTATAGTTGTAACCGCATTCGAGTTGCACAGTTCTGCTAAGTCGGTGATTCAGTCTTGTTCCGCAAAGTCCGGTACGCAGAGGATGCCAGTTAAGTTGACTGGAACAGCCCTTCTGTGTGATCCCGAGCGAGCGGAGCGGCTTGTGCGCAGACATCGCCAAGCTGCGCGCGTGTGCATATCGCGCTTTCACTGACCATGCGCTCTTGGGTCCCCACAGGATCACGACCATCGGTCAGTATGGAGCATCGTCCAAACCTTCAAGACCTGGGCCTCAGGCCTCAGGCTTGACCAGTAAGTAGTCCACCGCAGATGAGAACTCCGGTCAGTCGGACTGCGGGCAGTTCAGTCCGCATTCGTCGGTATGCATCACCTTCTGCGCTACGCGGCACGTTCAGACTGAATACACCGAGCTCGTATGCGAAGCACTTACGGCACGTCCCCGTGAGCGCAGTCTCGGAGGGAGTGGGGCATATATAGAGAGGGAGGAGCGGTCAGTGGGGAAGCAACCGCGACTCGACGATATCTATCCTGAGCACACGCCAGCGCTGACCAGCACATACTGACCGTCTACCTACTTCGTCGACCTTAGCACGACATGCCTCTTCTTCCAGTTGTCGCGGGGGGACTACTGTTGTACGGGCTGTGGCGTCTTCTGCGCGACTACTTCGTGTCTTCCCCGCTGGATAACCTCCCCGGGCCGCCCCCAGGTTCGCTCATCGGCGGTGCGTACCTCCCTCAGCCTGCTCGGCCCCGACTGAACGAGAACGTCGCTCGTCGTGCAGGGAACGCGTCCGAGCTGTTCAACCACGACAACTGGGGGTTCATGCGGCGCCTGGTGGACACATACGGCGCCGTCGTCCGCGTCCGCTTCGTCCTCGGGGTGCGTCCGCCGTCTCGCGGCCGCTCGTCGGGCGGGAGTGCGGATGCTGATCCGCGTTGCTTGCACCGTCGCAGAAGAGATGGTTGTACGTGTACGACCCGAAGGCGCTGCACAGCATCCTCGTGAAGGACCAGGAGCTGTACAGCAGAGGCACCGCGGGGAACACGTACGTCCCTCCGCCGACCGTCCGTGTCCGGCTCGCGCGCGCGCCTTGGCTGACGGGTGCTCGATGTGCTCACTGTGTGTGCGCACGCCGGCAGCGCGAGCGAGCTCATCCTCGGCCCGGGCCTGTTCTCGACGGTCGGCGCGCGGCACAGGCGGCAGCGGAAGATGCTTACGCCCGTCTTCTCGTCCGCGCATATGCGGAACATGACGCCCTTCTTCCACGCCATCGTCGGCAAGGTGCGTCCGCGTCGCTTCCGCTGTTGGAGGCTGCGCACGCCGGGCTGACTCGGATTGTGCGCGCGTAGCTGCGGGTGGCGATCGAGAGCCGGGTCGCGGCGGGCGAGCGGGAGGTCGACGTCGCGGGGTGGATGGGCCGCACCGCGCTCGAGCTGATCGGGCAGGGGGGACTTGGCCACTCGTTTGACCCGCTCACGGAGGAGAGGAGCGACGCGTACACTGAGGCAGTTAAGGCACTGGTGTCAGTCCCCCCTCAGAGTCGCGATCGGGGAGTCAAAGGATTGCTCACGCGTTACCTGCAGCCCCTCCTTCGTCGATGTCGAGTGGTTCCGGGCGGTGTTACCCTACACGCACTACCTCGGCCCGGCCTGGGTCCGCCGCATGCTCGTGAGCGTGTTTCCCCACAGGGGGGTGCAGCGTTTGAAGGGGATCACCGACGTGATGCACAAACGGTCCGTCGAGATCTTCAACGAGAAGAAGGCAGCGGTGGCGCGGGGGACGACGCGCTGCTGCACCAGGTCGGGGAGGGCAAGGACGTGATGAGCATCCTCCGTGAGTCTCCGATCGCTTTCGGCCATGTGCGAGAGGACCCACCTTGTGGTATGAATGCCCGGAAAGTCAAAGCGAACATGGAGGCCGACGAAGAAGACAAGCTACCGGACGAGGAGCTGATTGCGCAAATGTCGTGAGTCCCCACGTCTGCCCATCAGATCGCCGTGCACCCGTTCATCCCGTACTGTTTCCAGCACGTTCATCCTCGCGGGCGTCGATACCACCTCCAACGCGCTCTCGCGGGTGCTCCATCTTCTCTGTCAGCACCCCGAGGTCCAGGACAAGCTCCGAGCGGAGCTCCGCGACGCGCACGAGCGGCTCGGCACCAACATTCCTTACGACGACCTGGTTAGCCTACCGTACCTCGACGCAGTCTGCCGCGAGACGCTCCGCTCGTAAGTGCATTTCCTCATCGACTTGGGAGTCCGCGGACGCTCACCTAGTGCCCAAAAGGCACCCGATCGTCTCCATATCCGCTAGAGAGTAAGTTCCGCTCGCCCCAGCATCAACGTTGAAACGGCGCTGAAGCTCGGGCAGGGCGCATCGTGACACCATCGTCCCGCTGTCCGAACCGATCCGCGGCGTCGACGGCGGCACGATCACCGAGGTCGCGGTGCCGAAGGGCACGTTCCTCATCCTCGGTCTGCAGGCGTGCAACACCAACAAGGCACTCTGGGGCGAGGACGCGTACGAGTGGAAGCCCGAGCGTTGGCTCCAGCCGCTCCCGCGTGCGGTCGAGGAAGCACGCATCTCGGGGATATATGCGAATCTGTGCGTGCCCAATAGGTGCAGCTACGCGGACACCGATCCCACTTACTGTTGTGCAGGATGACGTTCGGCGCTGGGACTTACTCTTGCATGTGAGTGACATTCGTGTAATGGCTCCAGGGTGGACCACGTACCGACGCGGATAATATGCAGCGGGTTCAAGTTCTCGCAGTTAGAGATGAGTGCGTGCGTTTATAGTGCCCTTCACACACATGCTGATTACAGCACCGGCTAGAGGTCGTGCTGTCGACTCTGGTCGCAGCGTTCCGCTTCCAGCTGCCTGACAAACCCATCACCTGGAACTTCGCGGGTGTGCACTACCCGACGATGGGCGGCCCCGACAAGGCAAAGGCGGAGATGTACCTGAAGGTTACGCAAGTGGCCGACTAGGACCTCCTTGCCACCTGTTGGTCTTATAGGACAGCACGATAGCCCGTACAACGGTCGGTATATCCCCTGAGAGTAGTTAATTGACGATGGACATTAGCGAGGTAGTCGCACACTCACTCCTTACTCTATTCAATCGCACGCTTCCGTGTCTGAGTCGCTCCCACTGTCTACATCAGATCCGTCCGCGATCGTGCGCCTCAATTCCTCCCACCCAACCGCGCAAGCCTCCAGTAGGGCGCGTTCTGAGAGGAGGTACTCCAACGCCAGTTTGGTCTTCTTGTTCTCAGGAGGTAGATTCTTCCACAATCCGTTATCAGTCCGTGGAGTCATTATACGGCGAGAGGAAGCTCACATCCAACACCTCCCCCAAGGCCTCTGCACAAGCGCCCCGGTACCCCTTCTGGCCCATCCCCGTGATACGCGTCCTGCATAGCGAAGCGAGCGCCTCCGCGGCACCTTCAAGCAAGTGGCATGCCTGGAATCCAGCGTAAGCGATCAAGAACGCACGCAAGGTTTCGCCAACCACGCACGAAGTCGTCAGAGATGTCCAGCTCTTGCGCATCATCTTCCTCGTCTCGGAAGGCCTCTATCTGCACGAGCGTCTCCGCCAGTCGAGGCAGGTATTGAGGCAGCGCAGCCAGGACATGGGAGTCGGACGCGCCCTGCAGCTCGAGCGGCGGCCGCTCGCTCAGCGCGTGCCACGCCGCCCAGACAAAGAGCCCGAGCGAAGCTTGCCCATCGCTGTTCACCGCCAACAGCCGCTGCCCACCGTAATCGTCCGCGGGCGGAACGTACACCAACGAGACACCCTTGACGATCCCCGCGACAGCGTTCTCGCGCGCCTGGGCATACACTGACCGGAAGATCTCCTGGTCCTGATCGTGCTCGAGCACGATCCCGGACCCGGACCAGCCAAAGGTGACCGCGTCCGCCTCGGTGCCGTCGAGCGCGAAGCCGTAGCGCGCGAGGAGCGCAGCGTTCCCGAGGTCCGCGCCGTAAGTGTTGAACACCTCCGCGCGCGGGGCGATGGAGCGGACCGTGACCATGTCCACCGTGTCCGTGTCCGTGGGTCCCGCACCGTGCGGGGCCGGGGTATCGGTGTGCGTGTCCGGGTTGGCGTGGGGCGGGGTGCTGTCATCGCGGTCGTGTGGGCATTCAGTGAGCGAGCCGCAGAGCGGGCAGACGTCGAATTCGCTCTGGCGAAGGAGCGTGAGCCTCGGGATGTGGCCCACGTTGGCGACGGTTACTCACTGCGAGCTGCACGTGGTTGTTATGAGTGTGGTTGAAACTGGATCGTGCGTCGGGTTATGAGGGGGTTGGCGCAGCGAGTGACGGGCACTCACGCATCTGCTACGGGGACCATGGACAGCCCATGGTACGCGTCGACGAGAAATGCACGGGAGCAGACGAGCGAATAGGCATGCAAGAATCCCTGCAGTGTAGGTTGCGCGCCTGTAGCATCCAACAGAGGCTGAACCTCGAATTTGTAAAAGGTGCGCGTCTCATCCTGCCCAATGTGAGCAAGTCCAGATTGTGTTGCCAGTCAGCGACGAAACGAAGCGTACCATGAGTGGACTGCCGTCCTCATCCTGAAGTTCCTTCTCTATCTCCGTACCGTGTATCCATCGCGCAGCCGACTGACCGTCAAGGTCTTCCGTAAATGTGGCGTCTCCCCACAAACGCGCTATCGGAACTGGGTCCGGGGGAAGTGTCTGCAGGTATGAGTGCCAAGACGATTCCCCTCCTTTCAGACTAGCTTAGAGCTGTTAAAACGTGTCCGCAATATGTCCAGGAGGGATTACGCTCACATTTCCGAGTATAACGCTAGAGATAGCGCCAGTGTAGCACCATGTCCGTACGGCACCCAGTGAATATACTGTGCTGCGGCACAATTTCTGGCAGACAGGATGGCTGTTTTTGGTATCGAGGCCACTGAGGAGGAGGATGAGGGCAATTTCTGCTCACAAGGAGCAATATGCGCACCTGTTTCGGGATGAAAGATGGGCTCATCGCGATTGGACACGACAGACACGCCAGCACCCGGTGACGCGACGATGGTGATCCCGTCGTGCAGCCTGACACCGGTCTTCCGCAGCCAGCTCAAGAAAGCGTCCATGTTCATCGTCTCGGATTCCGACGGGTCATCGAGGTTTGGTGAGTTCGTCCACTGCGCTCATCTCGGGCCAAGGCCAGTGAGAAGTTTCGGCGGCGGCGGCGGCTTTGTGGCGGCGCGCTACGCTTCGTTTCTCCCAAACCAAGCATGTCACGCGTCCCTTGATTTCCTGTGACAAGGTGTCACATCCTTACGTTCGCTTTCGCACACCGCCACAGTCTCTGCTTGTCACCCCCATTTCGTCGCGAACGAAACGAAATGTCGCAGCATAGAGTCCATTAACGGCGTCGTGCTATGCTGGTTGTGGCCAACTCGCTGTTTCTCTCATCTCCCTGCCAGTACTACTGCCAGTACACTGTCATGATGAACATCCCACAAGAGTCGGTCACAAAGGATCAAATCGTCGTACTTCTTGCGCTACGTCACTAAGGGTCCGGGGCTAGCAGCGCATCACGTGGCGTGGTCCGAGCTACACGCAGGTTGCCTCCCGGCGAGTCAGTCAAGCTTACAAGGACCGCATGAAACGAGCGCAAACACTGCCCTTTGTTCGCGATCCACCATACTAACAAGCCGTTTCTCTCACCTTCCAGCCACCGACTGCACGCTGCACTCGTCATGCTATGCATCACGCTGCTACTTGCTGAATCGCTACCGAGCCGTGCTATGATTAAGTCGTTAACGAACGTCATCGGCGGGACATTGACACGGGTGACATGTTCTTGTTCTCGCCTAGTATCACACCCTGGCAGCCTCTACTCCACAACAGCCAGCTCCTGCTTCTGTGGCCATGTACTTAAACTCCTTGCTATCACCAGAAAAGAGATCTTGTCTCCCTCTGACCCCCACAGCCTACCCCTCAAGCATCCGAATACAGCCAGCTGCCCTGGACCACCGCCGCCATGGCCCGCCTCACCAGGAAGTTCACCCAACTGCTCCCCGCGATCCTCTTCGCGTCCGCCTCCCTCGTGCTCGTCCTCCCCCAACCCGCAACCGCCCTCCCGACTGGCACCCGGAGCGCATCCAGCGCAGCGCCGAGCCCGACGGTGCCGTACGCGAGCGACGACCCGAACGCGCCGCTGTGGGACGAGGGCGCGCGCGGCGTCATCACGCCCGAGGCGCAGAGGGGGAAGTACGGCGCAACAATCCTCGGCGCGCAGAACGTGCCCCTGGAGCTGCAGAACCCGAGCCTGCTCGCGCCGCCCACGACGGACCACGGTGATGTGTGCGTGTGCCCCCGCCCCGGCGGTGGCTTCATTTTTGCCAGGAGGGTCGGCGTGGGCGCGAGACTGATGGGTTTGCGACGGTGACAGGCCGAACGCGAAGTGGCCGTTTGAATTGAGCCACAACCGGCTGCAGACGGGAGGCTGGGCGCGGCAGCAGAACGGTGCGCTTGCGCTCACAGCGTTCATGGATACGGGGAGTGCACACTGATCGATGCATCTCGGACTCTCTGGCGAATAGTGCACAACTTGCCGATCGCGACAGGGCTCGCCGGTGTGGACATGCGGTTGGAGCCCGGGGCAATCCGGTGGGCATGTCGGGACCCCTGTTAGAACAACAGTTGCTCACTGCACACGCTGTAGGGAGCTGCACTGGCATAACACCGCCGAGTGGGCGTATGTCCTGAAGGCAAGTCTTCCGGTGCCTCCAGCCTGTTGTGAGTTCGACTCACAGAGAGGGGTCTACAGGGTTCCACTCAAGTCACGACGGTGACCGCGGACGGACAGAACTACGTTGCGACTGTTGTGCGTATTCCTGCTGTGGCACCGCAGCCGCGACGCTAACGTTTCCTCCTGGTTGTAGCCCAAGGGTTCTCTTTGGTACTTCCCTTCTGGTCAACCGCACTCTTTGCAGGCAACCGATGACGACCCTGAAGGATCAGAATTTCTTCTGGTACGTGCAACATGAGAGGCCTTGTCATGGATCACCGACTTTGACACTGTGGGATACTACTAGATATTTGATGACGGGAACTTTAGCGAAGACTCTACGTTCTTAGTATGCGGTCTTCGGCCTGCAGCTGTTAGAAACGAGCTAAAGACAAGTATGCCGGTAGTTGACAGATTGGCTGGCGCACGTGCCGAAAGAAGTGATCGCGAAGAACTTTCACATGAACCAGGACGCCTTCGACCACATCCCGGGAGAAGAGCTATACATATTCCCCGGGCGTGCGTTGTCCGTGCGTGCTGCGAGGGCTCCGATGCTGACTTCTCTCCAGCTGTTCCTGCCGATGACCAACAGCCGCCCGCAAGCCCGCAGGGAACGACTCCGATGCCCTTTACGTATGACTTTGCCAGCGTGAAGCCGACACAGTATGCTGGCGGCACGGTGAAGATCGCGGACTCGCGCAACTTCAATGTGGCGAAGACGATCGCAGTCGCCGAGGTGACCGTTGAGCCTGGTTCAATGCGCGAACTTCATGTGAGTTTCCAGGGATAGGTATGCTACTCCTCCGAATCTGATGTATCGGCAAACGTACAGTGGCACCCGCAGGACGATGAATGGACGTACTTCCTGTGAGCCGCTGTTCTCGCGTCCCCTGAGACGAAATTGGCTCAGCGGGGTCTATGTTTACATAGCGAAGGGAATGCCCGCATTACCTTATTCGCCGCGAATTCAAACGCACGAACGTTCGATTACCAGGTACGGTTCTTCCCACGACACCGTGGCAATCAAGCCTCTCACATGCATGCGCTGTAGGCGGGCGACATCGCCTACGTTCCTGCATCGTACGGTGAGAGGAATGACCTTTTGAGCATGTGGAATGCGAGCATCTGACACGGGTCCGCACTATCGCCGCAGGTCATTACATCGAGAACACCGGCAACTCTACACTGCGCCTTCTGGAGATCCTGAAGACGGGTGAGTGGCTGGGTACTGCTAGATTGTGGAGATATTGACCCGCACGGCTCCGCAGATATCTTCAAGGATATCAGCCTGAATCAGGTGAGATAGTCTGAGACAGCGGCCGAATGCGGGAGATAGGCGCGCTGACCGAAGTAGTTGATGCCGCAGTGGCTTGCATTGACCCCTCCGGAGCTTGTGAAGGCGCACCTGCAACTGTCCGACGAGACAATTGCGCATCTGAGCAAGACGAAGCCGGTGGTCGTCGCCGCCCAATATTAGCCGGCGGCTGGCTACAGCTGCAGTGCCGGAGTTCTATCCGAGTTCCTTGATGACTGCTGTGACCGGCGGAGGCGGGACGGATAGATTACACGGGCATAGGGTAGCTGCGCACATGTGTCGGGAGTGTGTTTCGAAGTGGAGAATGGGACGGAACGCATGTTGTCGGGGGAGGAACGTGCATGGGCGCGAACCTGCAGAGCTTCCAAACGGGGACATCTCGGCCCGGGCCGAAACGGGCGCTGGTGGACGCGGGAGTGACGGCACGGACGTGCTTGGGTCGTCGGAGGAGTGTGGCAGACGCCGCGGGCACCCTCCCGGTCCTGGCCTGCGCTGCCTCTCCGCCAGAGCCTGCTTCATGCCGCTCTCAGCCTGACCATGCTCTCCTTGCTTCCCTCCTCTGCCCTCTCTGCCGCAGCCACCACCTAGAGCGCATATAGCCACATCTCCCCCTCGGCTCTCTCTCGCCATCCTCCTCCGCCCTCCCTAGCAACATGCCGCGCACGGCGTCCTCCTACCACCGCTCGCGAACGTCGTGCACCGTCCTCTCGCTTTTCGTCGTTGCCGTCCTCGTCCTCGGACTCATCAACGAGCCGCTCCTCGTCTCGAGAGTGCAGACCATCTCGCTCAACATCCAGAAGAAGGACAAGAAGTTTCGTACGTCTCTTCTCCCCGCGACTGTCTTCTGTGCGTCCGCTCAACCTTGCGCCGCGGCAGCGTTCCCGGACTTTAATAGATACCACCATACGCGCACACTATCCGCGGAAGAGTTCGGACTTGGTGAGCAGCACCCTGCAAGGGTCCTCTCACTCTGCCATGGCTGACCGCGTCCGCACCCGCACCTGCAGTACAACCGGACGACCGTGTAATTATTGTCGGAGACACCCATGGCATGAACCGCTCCTTGCAGTGAGTACTCCATTTTCCGTCTGCGCGCAGGGCATCGTACCATGTGTCCGGCTCCCTACCGCCGCTATGACCAGGAAGCGCGGCGATGGCATGAAACCTGTCTCGATGCCCTGCCCCCCCCCCCCCCCCGGGACTGCATCCGTCCCGGCGATACGAACGCATAACTGACGCGTCTCGCGCAGCCACCTTCTCTCCACGCTGTCATATGACCCGCGCAGGGACACCCTCTTCTTCGCCGGAGATCTCCTCGCGAAATCGACCGAAGCCGGTTCCCTGGCCATCCTCGACTTCCTTTCCCAGCGCCAGCAGGGCGTCTGCTTCCCGGAGATCGAACCACATCGTCCGGGCAAGTCGTCCCTCCCCGTCTCCGACTCTGCGCACGGGTACGGGCCCGAGTCCGAGCGCGAGTGCAAACCCGTCTACGCCGTGCGCGGGAACCACGACCAGATGATCGTGCAGTGGCGCGCCTGGCGCGAGTGGTTCGAGCCCCTCCAGCTCACCTTCCCCTCCGCAGAGCCGCACCCGCACCCGCACCCGCGCCGGTTCTCCGTGCCCTCCGTCCCGCCGCAGCGCACCTCGACGCAGTCCGCGACGTACGACGCAGGCCCCCCGGTCGGGTCCGGCTCGCAGTTCCTCGCCCTGGTCGAGTCCGAGTGGCTGCGCGACCGCACGGCCGACCCGAGCGGCGCGGGCTCCGACCCGCAGGAGTGGGCGGACACCGCGCGGAAGCGCGCGGTGGGGACGTGGCGCGCGGAGTGGTGGAAGCGTATCCCGCAGCCGGGCAAGGGCCACACGAGCAAGGATTGGCTCATGTTTGGGGACCACTACTGGATCGCGAGGTGTGTACATCGCTTCTCCGCTCCGCTGAGGCAGCGCATCCCTTTGTCTCCGTCCGCGGCACCGTGCTGACGGTGATTGTCGCAGGGACATGAAGCGCGAGCACGCGCAGTTTCTGTTCTCGCTCCCACTCGTCATTCATATCCCGTCGGAGCACTTCTACCTCGTCCATGGTGGCCTGCTCCCCCTCGACCCCAAGCGCTCCGCAGACGACGAGCGCCAGCCACTCGCGCACCTCCCCTCCTCCGATGACATCACATCCGGCCCGCTCGATGAGGATGATGATGACGACGACGACGACGAGGAGCATGCGCAGCGCTCACCCGCACCGTCGCCGCAGTCTCAGGACGTCCTCCGCACGCAGAGCGGTCCGTTCGGGAACATCACCGAGGACGACGTTGAGGAGCTGCGGGCGGCACAGGAGCGCGCGGTGCTGCAGGACGTGCCGCCGAACCGGGACCCGTGGGTGGTGCTGAACATGCGCGGCGTGCGCAAAGGCGGCAAGGTCACGCGCCGGGGCGACAAGGGCCGGCCGTGGGCGAAGATCTGGAACGGGCAGATGAAGCGCTGCGGCGGGTTCAAGCACGCGCGCGCGGGGCTCGACGACGATGCAGAAGAGTACGCGTACGGGGACGACGCGCATTGGAGCGTTTCACGGGGGCGCGGTAAGGATGACGACGGCAACGGCAACGAGGACAACGATGGGGAGAGCCCGCTGCCGTGCTACCCGTCCACGGTCGTCTACGGGCACGCCGCGTCGCGCGACCTGGACGTGAAGCGGTGGACGGTCGGGCTCGACACCGGGTGCTTGTACGGCCGGCGCCTCACCTCGCTCGTCCTCACCCGCAAGCACTCGCACTCGCACGCGGCGCTCCCCACGCGTACGTCGCCCGCGGAGGACGGCTTTGCCGATGAGGCAGCCGACGAAGACGAGTCGAGCGACGAGGAAGAGGACGAGCTCGACGACGACGACGGCGACGACGCGCGCGGCACGCGCGAGCGCAAGACGTGGCGGCGGCACATCAAGTTCGGGGACAAAGGCTCGCGCTTGGACGCACGGCTCGTGAGCATCAAGTGCCCCAAGGCGGGGGACTTTGCGGGGCCTTAGGTTGCTCGGGACTGCGTTTCCTTGGTTAGATCGATTGCATTCCCCTCGGGCTTAGAGGGACAGGACAGATTGCACAGGTGGTCCCGGCGCGCACTGTTATCGCTCGTCGGTACCGTCTCATCGTTAGTCACATCTCCCTCCCGCGGTCTTCACGTTTCTCTTGGTATTAGCCACCGCGCGTAGTGTATTAGTTTGTAGCATATCGATCCCCCGCGCAACGGGGCATGAGGCACGGCCGCCGTATATACGTACTGTACGCATCTCATCGGTATATAATGTACACATCTCGGGCACCCGCTCCGAGAATTATTCTGCTGAGCCTGAAGTTCGAAGGTCTAGCGGATGAGTGGCGCGTGCGCGGCTAGGCGGGCGTGGCGAAGCCGACGGCCATGTCGTCCAGCGAGAAAGCGGTGTACACTCCGTTCAAGAAGCTACACGCCGCCAACGCGTCCAGACCGATCCGGGGCCACCGTTCGAACCGATTCGTTAGAGCACTGAGCGAAGCGCGGACGAGCGAGCGAGCGGCCTACCTCGATCCGAGCACCCACACGTTCTCGCCCAGGCCGAGGTCGAGGCCGACGATGTTCCCGTAGCACGCCCCGTTCCCGGCCGCGCCCCCGTTCAGGCTGCAGCGCCCACCACGACCGCCGCCGCGGCCGACGACGACGACGATGATGACGACGACGACGAGCGCGCGACACCAGCCGGGGCGAAGAAAAAAGGGAGAAAAAAGCAAAACAGGTCGGCACAATCCTCACGCTCACGCGCACGCCAAAAAGGGCAGGGGGAAGGAAGGAAGAACACTCACTCGTCCGCGCGGATCGCCCACTCGCGCCCGGTGGCGCCGCCCCAGCTGAACGCGACGCGCGCGTCCGAGTCGCACGGGTACGTCCACACCTGCGCGCCCTCTCTGCCCGCGGCGGTGCCGTTCGTGCTGAGCTGCGCGCCGGGCACGGCGGCCCAGACGCGCGCGACGTGCGCGGGCGGGCCGACGACGCCGTGCATGCCCGTGTCGATCACGGTGCAGATGTGCTTGACCACCTCTTGGGAGGAGGAGGAGGAGGAGGAGGAGACGCGGACGGTGCCGTGCGAGAGCGTCCAGAGGCCGAGCGCGTCGTCGATCGCGTGGTACTCGAGTTCGCCGGTGTAGCGCGCGGGGTTCGTCCCGCCGACGTATGCCTCGGAGTGCGCGCCGGCGAGGCGGAGGCCGAGCACGCCGGTCTTGAGGAGGCCGAGCTGGAGGGCGTGTTGAAGGAAGGGCGGCTGGGGAGCAGGTGATCGAATGAGTACTTTGGCAGAGGAAGGGGTCGGTGATGCGTAGCGTACCTGCTGGAGGGCGGATTTGGAGGCGAGGGAGAGACCAAGGACACCTACTTCGTCGCCCGTGAAGCCGGACTCGGCCGTAGCGGGAGAGAAGTACTGGTTCCGCACTGTGATGGCACCTACGGTCACTGTGGTGCCGAATGAGCATTTGGGTGTGTAAACTGTACGATGATGCATACCATCGTCAGAATAGACGGAGCCGACGGCGGTCTGACCCCCGTCGTAGCTGATATTGAACGAGCCGGCGTGCTCGGTCGCGGAGGAGGACGCGGAGATGTCGAAGCGCTTGCCGGTCATCTGGTTGCACCAGGTGCCCTTGCAGGAGCTGGACGTCACCCACAGGTCGGGCGAGCCAGTGTCGAAGAGGACGTTCAACTCCTGCGGGGGCGTGCCGACGGCGATGGTGCCCACGGGCAGACCGTGGTCGTCCGGGAGCAGCGGCGCCTGCCTCTTCGTGCCGTGTCCGAGGCCCCCGGCGGGGGTCTCGGCGCCGGCATTGCGGGAGGAGTGGTGCAAGTATTTGCTGTGGATTGATCATGATCACCGTCAATCGAAGGTTTACTGCAATGAAGAGTGGAGACGTGTACTGACCTCTTGACTCGATCGAGGTTGGCTATCAGCCTGTCCAGATCCGCGACCTTGGGCAGGGGCTCCCTCCGCTGGACGAGCGGCACGCGCACGCCGAGTTCTGCGGCGAATACTGGGGATGCGGACGCGGTCCAAGTGAGTAGATAGGCAAGCAACAGCGCTCTGGGCCACACATAGCGCTGGATCACCATCCCAGGTCGGAGAGCGCGCAGTCGGCCGAGGGAACTGGCGAGGGCGACGACTCCTGCGCGAGGGCGGGCATGGGAAGTGGCTTTTATTGGGAGGATGCGAGCCGCACAAGCGGTGATCGAGCGCATGGACGGCAGAGAGCCGACCGGCATCGCGAGATGCGAGATGCGAGATGCGTCACGGTGAGGTCCTCCGACTGTCCGAGTGTGATTTCCCGTTGATATCCCGCCCGCCGACCCTGCACGGCCCCCAGACGGATCGTTTCAATGTGCAGGACCCGGTCGTCTCGCACTCTCGGACTGGATTGGCCACGCTCGGGCTGAGAGCGGTGGAGCTCATGACAACGTTTGCATGTTCGTGCGAGTATGGGTGCAACAGATCACCATGGTTGCTGGTCGACAACGCTCTACACTCTGTTTGATCCCGACATTGTCAGAGACCGTCCGTCGCGGTTCGATCAAACAGCCCTTCCACGTGCGTCTGCATACTCGCCGGAACAACTCGACACACGTACAGGCATGTTTGATGCCTGAAATGTGCGCGCGAGAATGCTGACCTGACCTCACTTAGCGGTCTGAAATGCAGACGGACGCGTCGTCGCGTCGCGTCGCGTCTTGCGACATCTGTCGCCTATACCCTTCAACAGAACACGCTCAGATGTCGGTTCCTGATCGGCCCGGGTATACTTACTCCAAAGCGCGTTCGGCAACCAAGAAACTTCCCCGAGTCGACGTCTCAGCACTCACCAAGATGGTTCTAGTGGTCCTTTGGGCTGGAGATGCGGCTGAGCCTCGGGCTGGCATGGGCCTGCGGCAATATCACCTTATCGTGTGTGCGGACGCGACATGGGGAACCTTTCGCTTCAGTTGTGTTCCAATGGCCATCAGGGCGTGGTGGGGTGGCTGGAGGCTGGTACGGGGGTGGTACGAATCCATGGGCAAGTCGACATCAGGTCGACATCGTGGTAAGAGGAAAAGCCTGTTTGGCGCTCGCACTAGGTCCTTGCTGTGTACCACCACCGTCATCGGCATGCATCTTGCTAGACACGAGCAGTCCAGAAATCGCTCGTCTCCCAGCAACACAGATGTACAGTAGTAGGACGAGTTTCAGTTAGGGCGAGAGAGCGTACGATACAGGTGAGTACAAGCAGCCATGGCCAAGGGGTATTTCTATCTTAAGAGTCATACAGCGTGCGTCGGCGCGCACGAGTGGTATTCAGACACGGCTGAAATCGCCGTCTGTCCCCTCGTCAGCATCTATGATTGCAGTGAAGACCAGGCAGATTGGCGCACCTCAAAGTCGGGTATCGTTCGAGGATTCGTCGGCTGCACTTCTCCGTCCTCTGCCTCCGCTTCGCTCACTTCCGCCGCGTCCGCTCGCACACACTTCGAGTTTGGAATCGTTAACATGAGTTTCTGCCCATCTCTCGACGCCCGCACTTCCTCAAACTGTCCAGGAGCTCTGTCAGCTTTTGGTTGGGCGCATATCCCGAAGCCCTACCTTCGTGCCCTCTGGAAGCGGCACCGTATGGCTATACTTGCGCACCTCCCGGTCCCGCACCACGACGTCCCCATCCCGCCTCTCCGCGATCCGCTCTATGCGCCAGGCGACGATCAGGCGGTTTCTGCGGTAGCTGACGTGCATGTCTTGCTTCTTGACCCCGGTCATGTCAAACGTGACCATCAACTGGTATGAGCCTGCTTCAGTCTCCATCCTCGTCACTTTGCCAGGAAGAGCGGCAACTGCTCACGTTCTTCCCGTCCGGTGACTCCTTGAAGCTCACGCTGAGAGGAGAACCATCCTGCCTGTCTTTCCATCTGCAACCCATGCACAGAACGAGGACGCCCTACCTCGATCGCCGCCTCTGCACCCTCTTCTTCTGCGGCGGCTGTGGCAGCGCCGGCTGCTCTCGCTCCGTCTCGAGCCCGAGCCCCGCCACAGGCGCGAGCACCGCGCCCTCGAGCGACTTGACCTTCGACGGCGACCCCGCGAGCTCCTTGGACTTGCTCGACCGCACCTCCTCCCACAGCGTCTCGAGCGATGCCGGCGGTTCCGCGAGCTCCTCGTCCGGCACGCCCCCGAAGCGCGCCCCCGCCCCCAGCCCGCCCGCGGACTCGTCGGGTCCGTACTCTGGCGAGGGCGTGCGTGCCACGGGGGCGGGATGGGCAGCGGCGGGGCGGAGAGCGCGGTGGGCGAGGTGATCGCCATCTCGCGCGGCGCGAACGCGCGCTCGAGGAACCGGTCCAGGACGTCGAGCGAATGGCGCGCCGCCTTCTTTGGCGGCGTGAGCGACATCGCGGGCATGCAGGCGGCGGACGCTGAGGATGTTATACTGGGGAAGCAGAAGCAGACGCAGGTGAGTGCGGTGTGCAGGCTATAAGGCCCTAGGTGAGGATGTGTGGGGGTCGGTGAGGTGGATGGTGCACAAGCAGCGAGTGAGGCCTGGGGAGCTGCAGGGAGAGAAGGGAAGCCACGCGCGGGCCGGCGTGGGCTTTTGACGACTCTGCGGACGTGATGAGAGCGTGCTGCTAGCGGTGCTGCTGGGCCCAGCAGCAGCAGCTCGCGATCGCCTGTTGGGGACCCGGTCTGCCTGCGATTCCCCGCGCGGCGGGGCAGATCATTTCCACACATCTCCAACACGCACGCACACACGCATTAGGTCCCGGGAAGCGAGGTCTTATTTCACCCCGCGAGCCCTCTCGACGCCCGGGGCTGCGTTCGCCTGGACGCCGTAGCGGTGCGTCTGTACTGTGCATGCAGCATCAATGGAAGCCGGCTTTGTTCACGACGTCTTGAGAAAGCAGGGCACGGTCGCACGGGCGCACGCCCATCGACGCTCATCAGGCAGCTCCGTCAGCCGCCGCATCTGGGCACGGGTGTGTGGTGTGGCAGAGTATGTGCCTCGCGCCCGCCATGAGGCTGGCGCGTGCAGGTTGTGCTACTGAGGCTGACACGCCTCTGGGCCAATAAGTAGCATCTGGGGCTGCTGCCCGCGAGCTCGCAGTGAGATGGGGGGCGCTGAGCTACAGGCTCCGGGGTGCTTCGGAAGTGAGATAGATAGTCCGGCGGTAGGAAGGGTATTACAATGGGGATCGCGAGCGACCCCGATGTAGGATACATACCAGTACAATGTAGAAAGATAGAAGCAGCAACAATCAAGTCCGACACGAGTGCCGCAGTACAGACGCGGCCTAGGAAGTTCCGGGCTTGAGCGGCTTGAACTTCTTGTTCGTGTAACCACCCGTCGTCCGCCCCATCCCCAGTCGCCGCTTTCCGCCCGCCAGCTTCACTGGAGCTTCGGCTGGCGGCGTGGCCGCACTACTTGATCCAGCGCCAGCGGGATTGGAGGATGGCAATGTTGAAGCCGAAGAGGGTGGTGCGCGGTAGCTGAGGGAAGGGGGTGGTGCATACTCCGTTGGCCAGTCCGCATCCTGGGCGAGAGAGGTCTTCACCGCTGGCCAGACTACTTCCTGCGAGGGCGAAGTCTTCACCGTCGGCAAGGTTGCTTCTTGTGAGGGGAAGATCTTCAATGGAATAGAGCGCGCAGGCCTACAGGGTATGGCTGTACTGGAAGCCGCAGCTGACGGCCGTACGGGAGTAGGCGCGGGCTTCTTCGTCGGAGGCCTCGACGGGGCTTGCATGGGGAGGAGGGCGTCGATGTCGATAGGTTCCTCCTTCATCAGGAAGGCGTCAATGTCGATAGGTGCTTCCTTCGTCATGCCCTGCGTAGATCCCTGTAGCACCGTGTCCTTGATTTCCCGCTTGATACGGGTCACCTGCCTGACTTCGCCCGAGCTCTTCGAATTAGCACCAGCACCGGAACTAGCAGGCTTGTTGAGCCAACTGTTCAGACCAGATGGGCCCGCCTTCGGCTGAGGTGGCATCGAACGCGAGGCAGCGTTGAGCACCCTGCTGTTGGACGAGACTAGAGGCGGTGCTGCTGCGCTGCGAAGTACTCCCACTCGCTGTGACGAGGTGAGGAGCGAACTGCCCGAGGCAAACGCTGCAGGTCCTACAATCCGCTCATAAGTAGCCGTTCTCTGAGCATCGATGCATCCATGACTTACCCAAGGGCTGAGCGGCGTTGTGCGGTGGGAATTCCGGCCCATTTGAACCAACCGTCCGTCCGGGTCCCTGGTTGGCTACCGTAGGGAACTGTTGGGGCTGCCACAGGTATCCCGGGGCGTTTATCGTAGTGTCGTACGCGTTCAGAAATGGTGCGTTCGCACCCCAAGCTGGGTGCTTTGCCGTTTTGTTACTGGTCGGGAAGAGTTTCAGCACAGAGTTATGATTGATTTGATACTAACACAAACGCACTATTCAGACACTCGCCGCGTGACCTCAGCGTCGTCCGGGATGGCGCGGCCAATCACTGAAGCGACGATCTTACGGTCGACAGGAGACAGAGTGGGGAGGGCCTCTGTGAACAAGTCCTTTGTCTGTTATATCGTGAGCGGTCGGCGAAGACTCGACGGGATCGGTCACATACCCTGGCGTCGGTGCGCACGGTCGCGACGAAATCCGAGAGGTTTTGTGGTCTGTACTCGCCGGACATCATGCGCGAAGTTGTGTGCGTCAGGTATAGCAGGCCTTGCGCACGTGTACACGCGACATAGAGCAGCCGTCTGCCAAATGCATTCAGTCAGACCTTCTACCGATACACTGACAATGATAGACATACCGCTCTTCCTCGATGTCTTCTGCGCGGGTTGAGGGAAACACCCCATGCTCAACTTCAGGACCGTGTCAGCTGATAATCGCGCTCAGCCACGACCAACCCACCCGCAGGAATCATGACTACAGGCCATTCCAAACCCTTCGCTGCGTGGCAAGTCGACATGGTAACTTTCTGCAATCTTTGTGAGTTACGACGTGAGTGTAACATATGGGGGACCTACCTCTTTGCTCTTCTCCTCTTCCGGAGTTTCAGTGTCGGTGGAGAGCATGGAAGCCTGTAAGAACAGTCGCAATGGGGTATCTCTACAACGACAGGTACCATCAGTCACTATGGGAGTCGTCCATTTCTTCAATGGGACGTACCCGCGGAGCGGTCGTTGCTGGCCCTCTTCGACTTGGTCTGCGTCGAACTCATCCAGTTCATCCGCCCATTCCTCCGCGCTCTCTTCGCCACCGCCTTCATCCTTGGTGTGTACTGCTTCGTCCGCGTCGTACATACGTTTTGCGACGTCTGCCGGTGCAGTCCTCTCCACCTCGCTCGCGAAGTTCACGAGTTCCTGGACGTTGTCCCATCGACTCTCGAAATCGGGCTGGGTCTTTCGCAGGTGCTCCTGGTAGTTGACGGTATCCACCACTGCGTTGATCAGCTTCGAGGGCGCGATGCCCTACTCATTAGCGCCATTAGCATCCGTTGGCTTCTGCGAGATAACACATTTGATGACAGACCTCGTTCGCATGTTTGCGGAGAGTACGGATAATCTGCACGAATGACGCGAGCTTCTTTTTGACTGGGGGCTTGATGTCGGGGATTTTGCCGTCGATGATCCGTTCGACGACCTGCATGGGCGAGATCTTGAGCTGCTCGGCGCGCAGGGTGATTTCGTGAACCGTCTGTTATTCGTCTCTATCACCGGTATCAATGCTTACGCGAGATCACCCACGCACCTTGTCGCCGACTGTACGCGCAGGTACATTGACTACCCGCAGGAACGCCGGGGCAAATTGAGGGTTATCGACGAGCTGGAGATATGCGAGGACATCCTTGATCTGTGAAAGTTGCTACGTCAACGAAACGTCGCGATGTACGAACTACCACTTATTCCATACCTCCATGCGCTCGAAGAACTTCTGACCTGCCAAGACCCTGTTTGGGATACCCTCCTTCTGGAGGGCACTCTCAATCCCACGGGACAATGAGTTGTAGCGTACTGCGGACGAGCATAAGCCATGGGTCTCACAGATGACTGTGGTGGAGACGATCACAGACAGAGCACCACGAAGTCCCCCCAATTGAACATTCCTCCGCTGTACGCGACCAAACGCTTGATCTCCGCCGCAATGAACGCGGCCTCGACCTGTTCGATGGGGAAGGCGCGAAGGACAGGGATTGGACCCTGAGGATGGGATGTGTGGAGGGTCTTCTGTATGCGGGATTTGTCTGGAGCGAACGTGAGGAACTATTATGGATCGCTGAGAAGTCGACACTGACCTTGAGAGACAATTGCGACACTCAAAGCTAAAATGGACCCCGTGGAGCGATAGTTCTGCTCGAGATAGATATGCTGAGTAGCAGGAAAGTCTAATGGGGCTAGGTCAACGGTGATTCCATGCTGTAGTGTGCGTCATACCTCTTTGCATCTTGGCAAGGTTCTCGACCTCTGCGGAGCGCCATCCATATACTACGACCGCGCCTCAGCGTGAGTTGGTGTGTACTTCAGACAAACAGGACGCACTGGATTGATCCGGATCCCCTACGATTGTTATACACCGGCTGGCACGAGCAATATGAACCATGAGTTCATATTGCATGATATTCGTATCTTGGCTGCGAACGTATATCAGATCATGTCAATCGAGTGACCTGAATCACACGTACTACTCGTCCACAAGAATGTGGCGACACCAGCTGGAAGCCTTCGCATGCGTCGCGAACAGCTTCACGCCGAACAATAGCAAGTCGTCGAAATCCAGGCTGTTTGTGTCGCGCAGCGTCTTCTCATAAGTCTTGTATATCGCAGCCAACATGGGCCCCATGGGGCTCTCCCAAGGATCGCTCTTCTTCTCCATTTGTCTCATAGCACGCTGCGCTTCGCTCAGTTTGTTGTACTCGTCGACATGACGTCTGGCTTCGTCCGCGGTCCACCCCTTTGCCTTCGCCTTCGAGATGAACCCGAGGACAGTGCCCTCCTTCAGGGTAATGTTCTTGTTGGTCAATTCATCTTTGTACTTTTTGAGAAGCTTGGCAAGGATCTTCTTGCTATATTGGGCGCATATAGCCAAACGCCATGCAACGAATGACAATGTACGCACCTCTCATCTGCATCGCACACTGTAAAGTTCCCCTCGATTCCTACTACTCTCGAGTATCTCCGAAGAAACATCGCGCACAGTGCATGAAAGGTCCCCATCTTTACTTGAGCGGTGTTATCCTTGCCAATGAGCTTGACCAGACGTTCGTGCATCTCGTCCGCAGCCTTGTTCGTGAAGGTGACCGCACAGAGAGACCATGGTGGCAGATAGCAGTGTGTTATAAGGTATGCTATACGCATTGTAAGCACCTTCGTCTTGCCACTTCCGGGTCCGGCGAGGATCTGAAGTGGAATTTGCGGTGGATGCTGAACAGCTACACAAGGGTTTTAGCCACATGCAGCCAGTGCGCAAACACAAGTCGGATGATACCTTGCAGCTGTTCTGGGTTGAGCCCTGTCATAAGTTCGTTGAGGTTGGCCATAGCCCCCAGCTTTGTGGTACCAATGGGTAGCAGGCGGATGGTCGTCAGAAGCAAGCCACACCGGCGCTTTCCCGCCCTACTGACGCGAAGATACGCGTCGACGCGTTCACTCACGTGACCGAGTATCGCACACGGGCGCTCACTCGCCAAGACGTTCCAAATACATGCTCATGCGATGACAAAATGCCTCAGAAGAGGGTATGTTGAGGTCTCCAGCATTGCAAGGAGCCAGAAATGACCAAGAGCACACGGGAAACAGTACAGTGCGATATCGTCATTACGTGATGGGCGTCGATATAGAAGAATACAGCTACGTATACATCGTCACAGTGCAAGGAAGTGCGGGAAGTGAACGCAAATGAGACACCTTCAGAAGACAAAGACCCTCACAACCACCTGGTATATCCACTTCATTCACGCTTCATACTTTCTCGATGTCCTCCTTGATGTCTGGGTCTGAAATGGCACGGTTGGGATCAGGATCGTTGTACGCGTCAAGACCGATGCGCCTTTCGATGGCGAGAAGACGCTCTTGTTCGCCAGCTGCCATGCCGGCAGACCCAAAGATTTCGTCCATCTCCTCGAGACTGAGGCCCTTGGTTTCGGGCACTAGGAACCAGATGAACAAGCCACCGAGGAACGAGAAAGCCTGGAAAATCACATCAGTCAGCGAGCTCCCGGAATCCCCATGAGGCTGATAGATGGGTACTCGCCCCGAAGAAAATGAAGGTCCCATAACTGATTTTATCGAGCATGGTGGGCGTCACCTGACCGACTGAGCAGAACACTGATCAGTACATGTTCTCTCCACCTCTCGCCTACTGATCATCGCACCAATGAAGTTGTTCATCCAGTTGGACGAAGCGGCGATGGATACACCCTTCCCGCGAATGGATAGAGGCCATATCTCGGCAATGACGATCCACGAACATGGACCCCAGGAGTATCCGAAGCCGATGGCGAAAATCCATACGAAGACGCACGCAACCCAGCCGGCCGCCACATGCGTGTCCCAAGAGTCGCGATAAAGGCCAGTGAGCACAGCGACGATGAGGTGACATCCTGCCATCAAGAACGCGCCGGAGATGAGCACGGGCTTCCTGCCCAGCTTGTCGACCCAGATGACCGCTGGAATCGTTGCGAGGAACATACTGAGCAATCGCTGTTAGTCTCACCGCAACACACTCATGATGTAGTGGAGCTTACACGATCCCGACGACGCCGGTAGCCAGAAGCGAGTTGGTGCTCCCGGTGAGACCCAGGTCCTCAAAGATTGAAGGCGCATAGTATAGGATGGCGTTCACACCCGTCCATTGCTGGAAGAACATGGTGAGGGACCCGACCATGACACGGTACAGGAGCGCTAGTGGCAACGTGTGTCAATACGAATGCCAAGGTGCATGTATGCATGAGCAATGCCGTGGTACGCACGACGGGATCGGAGCAAGCTCAGGTAGTCGTACAAGCCGAGCTTGAAGTTGGACTTCCACGACCCATCCTGGAGGTCAGGGAACTTGATTTCAGACGTCTCCTTCTCGAACAGGTACTGCGCCTTGATCTCCCTATGCGGGGGTCAGCACTCATGTAAACACCAACTCATGTGTTCAATTCACTCACAAGAACTCGATTTGAACGAGATCAGAGTCTGGAGGAAGCCGGCGTACACGGCTGAGGACTTGGAGCGCCTCATCGTCGCGACCGTTGTTCACGAGCCATCTATACAATTTATTCGTCTTCAACACAACGATCAACGATGGTATTAACGACATACCTGGGGGAGAACGGCATTTTGAGGATACCCACACCCAAGATGATCGCAGGAACGAATTGAAGCGCGAGTGCGACACGCCACGACGCCTCGCTCTGGGTCTCGCCAGTGCCACCGATGTAATTCGTGCCGTAGTCGATCCAGAAGGAGACCATGATACCGAAGGTGATCGCGAGTTGCTGAAGGGCAACTAGACTACCCCGGACTTCTGGCGGTGCGAGCTCGGCGCTGAAGCATCACATTAGTTGCAGCCGACTGTTCAAGAGCGCTCACGTACTTGTACAACGGAACGGCCATACTGAGCGACCCGACGCCCAGACCGGTCACGAACCGGCCTACACATGGAACTCAGCCCAAATTGTATTCTTGACACGCCCCACGCCCTCCACTTACCTCCAAAGATTGAGGATGGGGCAAAGGCACATGTCTGCACGACGACACCAATGCAGAAAACGATGACAGCTACAGTCTCACACATTTAGCTATACGTATCCGGCGCGCGGGAAAGCGGGGAGACGCACCCAGGACAATGGTATATTTGCGGGAGAGTTTGTCTGCGAGGTAGCCGGTGCAGAGCACGCCTAGCCACGCGCCAAGCTCCAAGATAGACACCAGCCAACCTTTCGTTCCAGAATCGTCGACGGCAGAATGCATCCGCGTGTCGAACGAATGCATGCCCAGGACGCCGGAGAAAACACCCTGTGCCGCCGAGGTATCAGCGGGCTGCGCTTTTCCATGGGAGCGATGTCAAAATAACCGCTAACCTGGTTGTACCCTGGGAAATGGGTGGAGAGGGATGAGCAAGCAAGTTTATGGGACACTGACGATATCGTGAGGAGTCAAGGCTGACCATAGAGCCTGTCATGCTAAGCGGTCAGCAAGAAACCCCATCCGGAGCCAGCAGACAAGGAACCCACAATCCACCCAACGAAGCGAACACTGCAATTGCGAAGATCCGAGCGTTGGCTAGAAGGCCGGCCTACGATGTATAGCAAAAAGAAGGGGTATAGTAAGCGGACGCATTCGCGGGACAAACATGGAGGGAAGGAGAGAAGTAACGACACGACGTACCCAGCCAGAAGGACCGGCCAAATTCTTGCGACGGTTCGACGCGACTACAGTAGCACCTCCACCGGCCATTATGTTCGTTCAGATAGTCGTGGCGTCTTGAGGAGGGTTTCTGGGCACAAGGCGAGCACAGGGCAGAGACAATCGAACAGACGCGGTGGTGGCTCCGCAATCGTCAGCACGGAGTCCTGTCTGAGCCGCGAGAGTATTTATGAGTCCTCAACGGACTCGGAGGCCAGCGTCCTCACGCATGACGCTAGCAGGACCTGAGAGAAAGTGCATCAGACGGTCATGGGGTCAGGGAGGAAGGCAAGCGCAATGATCGAGCTTGTCCTCATGAGGCCCGATCAGCTCTCTCTCCACGGGGTGAATTGCGGGGCGGCAGCAAAATCGCTTTCCCCGCTCTCGGGCCCGTCCGCGCCCCGCGTCTTCCCCGGATTGTGGTCAGGTACGCGGGCCGGCTTGCCGCCTGCTTCCCGGTTTTCGTTCTACGCTTCGTTTGGTGGCTGCCGTGTGGACCATAATGGCAAGGCAACTACAGACATGTCCGAACTGTTCAGCCTGATAGTGGAACGTCAATGCAGGCGGCCGCTGCGGTATTCCCTTCCTTTTGAAGCGCTGTGCCAGTGCGTGGTGAGCTTCGAGTTGATGGAAGGGAGAAGAAGGCGAAGCCGTGTAACCAAGACATACCGGGATGTGCCTCCCCACTTCATCAAGCGCTTCTGAGCGAGCCGCCAAGGCCCGCTCGAGCCGTGTCTTGGCTATGACGGCGTTGCTGTCTAACCAAGATCTTCGACGCTCTTTTTCGACCGTAGCGGGAGCGACGACATGGTATGAATCACGAATACTGCAGGGCGCTGTTATCGCTGTGCGTGCGGATTCTCAAGTGCTGAAACGAACGCAAGCCAATTACTCAAAGACCAGGGTCCGAAGGATGCGATCATGCCTTCGGTTTTCGCCGCGAAGTTCACTACATGGGTATGTCATTGCCCATCGCACTAAGAATACGGCATGTGTGCGATTGAGTCTCTGTTAACGAAGCCTATGACGGCTAACCCTGGAGGTATGGTGGGCATCCTCTAACATGTCAGAAGAATAACCTTCGTCTTCGTCTTCGGAAAATAACTCACCTCAGGCACACACGTATCTCGATTCGTCCACTGCAACGGTCAGACTGCCCGACAAGGCCTATGGGCACTCATGAACACCACATAGGAATGAACCCTTCCGGATGTGGTGCACAAGCTCAAGATCTGGATTGTATAACTTACTGGTAGTTGCGACATCGAGTACAACATACGTTACTAATACTACAACAACGAGTGCCTTCTCTACTCGGTCAAAGATTCTCAACGAGGAAGAACTCAACAGAGGAAGAGCAGGTTCACGTCCTTCAGGGATGATCAGCATAGTCATGCTAAATCCGACACGAGAGACTCACCATGGGGTGAGAGCTGGATAGCTGGGGCTTCTGACTGTATTTCGCCTTCAAGATAGCCCTGATCGTCGGCGTTGACCATCAGCGCCTTCACGTAACGATACCAAAGTACACTGTGGATCTTACCGGATGTTGACGAGCAGCTGCTGATAGCTCTGCTGCCTGTTTTGCCCTGTAAGTGCGAAGAAGATCAGTTCTGTACGTACTGTGCGCGCTCGGCGAAATGTTTTACGTAGACATGTCATGAAGGCCTGAGAAGGACAGTCAGCCTGAGGCATGGAGAAAAAACACAGTAACACCCACGAAGCTCATGGCACCCGTGGACTGGCCTGCTTCGAAGGTATCGGCACTCGTTTGAGAATCCTTGCAGCCGCTCCAGGAGATCTGAGGGTCGTCGGTCAGCGATGACTTCGAAGGTGAGCGGCAGGACCGGAGCACGTACCACGTCCGCAGGAGAAGTCTTCGTCGCCTTCGAAATCTTGTCTGCACGCTGGTTCCCGCCGGTAGCAGTCTTCAGCAGCCCAGAGACAGACGAGAACACACCGCCCTGTACCAAAACGAGTACTCAGATGATGGACTATCTTGGCTTAATGTCTAGTACCCACCATGTCTCCACGGGCGTAGGATGTCACTGCAGATAGCAGACCTTGACCTGCCTCTGCCGCCAGGTTGGGCTCCTTGATCTTCCCTTCCGTGGAGTATATGTAAGGCAAGTCTGGACCCATTGTCAGTCATCTTCCCAAACAAGACCTGTTACAATGCTCACCTAAAGCGGAGCCGGAATGGCATGACTGCAAAGTATGGTTAGACATATTCTCCACGACACAGCGAGATACCCACATCAAAAATGGCGGTGAGACGGCACCCAGGCGGCAAGGGCTTCACCATGATGTCATGCATCAACTACAACATCAAGAACAGTTTAGGCAACGCCTCGCAGATCTCAAAACTGCGCAGCAAGTTACTCACGTCGTCAACAATGTGTCCGGCTTGCTTGAAGTCCACAGGATAGACAACTTCGTCGTATCCATCCGCTTCGTCACCATCAAGATCCTTGGTCTGACCGCCATGCCCGGAATCTGACAAGCGTTGTCAGCAACACGCCAAACATAGTGATCGGTCGTGAACCTACAATGGAAGAACAGAGAGTCATTGGGCTGTGCGTCACGAACGAGCCATTGCATGGCTGCGAGCTAGGAGATGGGCATTAGCTCAAACTAGATAGAAGGACATTCGCGCACTGACCATGTTGTCTCTAGTAGGAACTTGGCGAGGGTTTGACGCATCGTCGGTCAAGACCACGATGTCATCCTCACGGTAGTTCCAAAGTTCTGAACAAGATATCAATGCAAAGCTCATTGTTATGCAGTACATCGCCATCACCCTTCAAGAATTGGACAACGTTGCGGGCATCGTTGATGCATCCCTTCAGCTCGGCATCTTGGCCAAAGTAGTTGATTCCGATCTGACAAATGGCAGATGGGTAAGCTCAGACAACTACATGAGTAACAGAAGGGCGTACACATAGCGCTTTCTTCTTCCCGGTACACTGCGAGTACTGGTAGAAGAGCTGTCGCTGATGGTGTTGTGCGTCCTCAAACGTTGGGCCATAGCTTTGCTGCTGGCTCGGAGGCGGAGGGGGTGGCCCAGCTGGTTTTTACAGTGTATGAGCACGCGTGATGCGCTCAAATAGGACGCGACGTACATGGAGGCTGGTATGACCCATATTGCGAGGGCGGGGGCCCAGAGGGCGGTCGGTATGCTCCTTGACTGGGCGGGGGTCCCGACGGCGATTGGTAGCGTAAACCCGAGCTCGGTCGAGCAGGAATGGGAGGCGGTGGTCCATAACCCGAGGGGGGAGGGCCTGGGGGAGGAGCGAATCCGCCACTTTGATGGTGATGGTGGTGTGGAGGAGGCAGACCGCCGGGGGTACCGGGAGGCGGTGGGTAGCTGCTAAACAGTAAGCAGTGGCACTGAAGCCATAAAAAGAGGATAGTACCCTCCGGGCGGCGGCCCAGGCGGTGCTCCGTATGCAGGCATGTACCCTGGGTTGTATCCGGGGTTGTAACCGGGAGATGGCGCATTACTTTAATATCATGATCATTAGTACTCGCCGCTTTCCATGAATCACACGAACACTCACGGACTGGGAAAACCAAACCTATCCAACGCAAACCCGACGCTCGTCTAAGCTGACCGCAACCAGAGGGTGGTATGCTTGGATGAACTTACGGAGGCGCGCCAGAGGGTGGAGGACCGGGAGGACCGCCGGGAGGGCCTCGATAACCACCTTGCTGTCCTGGATAGCTGCTCCACATTGTATGTTCTCAGTATTGGCGATACTGTTGTGGGTGTAGAGCCGGAGGGAGTGAGATGGAGATGGGAGTTGGATGGAGAGAAGCTGAATGGTCTCTTGAGCGCGGCCTGCTCGGCTTAGCTGCGCGCTGTACGAACCTCTCACGTGAGGCACGTCATGCTGTACTACGATTCGGAAGAGTGCTCTCCCGCGTTGCTACGGCTCAAACGCGTACAAGATGCATAGCAAACACCATCTCGCCGATGAGGGGTATCGCGCATTCATACCAGTAACAAAGGATCTGGCTACAGAACAGCTGCCATGCCGTGTCTACGAAACCTGTCGCACAGGAGCCTAAGTACGTGCATATGCATGGATATCTTCGCACATCTCCGCACACTATACAGGGCTGCAAATGTCGAGTCCAGAGAGCTCGTTGTACATGTCATTGCTAAGGTTGACAGGAGAAAAGACCGACCAAGCTGGGAGGGGGCTGGGAGGAAGGTGTAGAACGACCTGTCGACAAGGCCGTACCGTAGAGATGACACCGCCCACGATGGCACGCGGCCGAGCAGGCTGTTGACGTCCGCGGCGCGACGAGCAAGCGGCTTTCCGCTCTTCCTCATCCGTCTGGGCTACACAAAGCCGGCGACTATGTCAGCGGTATCATGGTTCGAATTCTTGTACTCACATATAGTATGAACACTCGAGGCCGAACCGCGTCCTTCCGATGTCCGGACAGCTTTCTTGACTCTGTCTTGTAGTCTGGATAGTAACAGCGAGGGTTTCCAGGGCAATCGGAAGGAACAAGAAAGAAGTTGGAGTTCTCGAGAGGTCATACGTGACGGAGATTCAGCAGCCATGCGGCTACGATCACTAGAACACGCCTGAGGCGTCGAAGCAACAGCAGTAGTAGCAGCAGTCCGTGTTCGAGCATGCTTGCCTAGAGTACTGCCAGCTCTGAGGGAGCTCTGCGTAGCCGAACGAGCGATCTTGCGGAAGTCGTCCATGAGTGCAACGAGCGACTTCATCGGCTTCACATCCCCGAGATCCAGCGCATTTGCAGGTTCCGGAACCAGGGCTTCGACTGGACAAAGAGCCGGCTGAGATACTGCTAGCAGATGAGCTGTAGCAGAGGTGCCTGGGTCAGGTTTGCTCTTCGCAGAGAGCGCAGCGCCAGTGTAATCCTCTTGGGCGTTGTGGAGATCATGAGAGCCAATAGAAGCAAGATTGTCAATAGCAGTAGCAATAGCATCAGGGGCACTGAACCACTACTTCTAGAAGATGAAAACACTTGCTCGATTGACGCCGTGACATGTATGGCTCGGACGAACGCTTGACTTAGCCTAGGAGCACTGACAGCGGCGCCCTCTCAGACTACGAGCAGCGAGAATGTACGCGGCAACCTCTATCCAACGCGCTCCATCCGTGAAGAGGTCCAAGGTCAGCCGAGCGAGCTGATCATTGATACGTTGCGTACGTACCACCATGGTCCTCGCCTGCCAGTCGTTCAGGTTGCGCGGTCGCTGGAACGACCAATCGACACTCATGAAACTCAGTGTAGCGCGACTCGATTCCACGGACAAAGACTTCGCTCGAGTTGACTGCCTAGTAACGGCAACGCCGAGTCTGGGTCGCTAGCCTAACAAGATTCAAGGAGACCATAGTCTCAAGCCAGCTTTGCGCGAGCGGCATCGCAGTGAGAGGCGCTGAAGTGGTAGGGACTCCCGGCATTCTGACCCGGAGAGAGTGTTTATGACACCGTGACATACAACTGGCCGGGGACGTACATTGCTTGACCTCCACGAGAGGCATACACGCCTGATGGTTTGCCGTGAGACACTGAGAGCCAAGAAATAGCAATGACAACAGAGAGGGGGACGTCGTGTTGCAACCGAGTCAGCCACCGGGGCGAGTAGCAAAGTAATATCCATAGACTCACGCCGGTCCCTGGCAGGACGTTGGGCTGTCTCACTGTCTGGTGTGAACCTACGAGACTGAACGAATCCGCAGAGATAAGGAGGGTAGTGTTCTGACGATAGACGCGATGGGACCTCTGACATCTGAGTGTTTGTTGCGACTGGAAGGTCTACAGCCGTGTGTGGCAAGAAGAGCGAGTACTGGCAAAAGCAAGAGCACTGACCGCTGCGTGCAGGACCGATCTGATGGCATCTGAGAGGTGAATTGCAAGTCATGGGAACTTGGCCATTGGGCACTGTTTGAACAAGATGACCGGGGGAGCGGCCGTGTCGGAGTCGTTCCTCGATGTCAGCCATAGCGCTCCATCCGCTCTTGTTCTCTCCCCTCATCACGGAACCCTTCTCCCTCATGCCTCCCCAACGCCATTCCTCATACATACGAAGTGATCCCCCAGGACAGACGTCAAGCAAGGCCTAAGGGCGAGCATTCAGAGACTATAGCACATGAAAGGCACATGGCACGATGTCCTGTAGACGTTTGGCCAGGTTTGCGGCAGTGTCCCAGCACTCCTGGCGCCTATGCTATGACAGCTGAAGATCCCCTCTGAGAAGCCTCAGCCGACAAGCGTCGGTCGACGCTCAAACAGGTACAGAGACATTGCATATGAAGACAAAGCATCTGGGCGTGAAGAAACGTGGAGATAATTCTATAGCCTGGCAGGTGCCACCGAGACATTCGCCCGTCACTGGTACGTTCAGGCGGCGCCGTAGAGGTGCGTTACAAGCGCAGTTCGCTACACGCTCGCCACACTCGGGCACACATGGGCCCGGATGCACTGCACATGTACACGACGCCCACATGCATGCATCCGTGGGCTCTTGTCTGACTGTGTGTGGTCAGCGTGGCGACGGCCGTCCTCCGCTGCTGCGTAATGAATGTCGGTGCGGGAGACTTGCCTTTTCGGGACGGCTGATCAGGCAGGGCCAACAAACAACGACGCTCTGTTTAACATCTGCCGTCGCGACACTGACTTCGCAAAGCTAGCATGCCGAACGTCGACCATGCACATGTGCACGCCTTTGTCTGAAGAGATAAAGGACAGGTCGAAAGCCGCCGAGTGGCACAAATGATGGGCGCGGGTGAACAGGTTCCTTTGTGCTCTCGCACCCGAGCCATCGAGCCAGACACGCGGAAGACACGAAGGAGACGATGGCGAGTGCAGAGGATTTGTTGAGAGGCGCTTGTGCCAACGCACGCCCACACCGTGCCCGCCCCTTACCCCAAGCTCCCACACAGTACCCCTCAAGAAACGTTCCAAACAGGCAACTCGTCAGAGGTGTAGGGCGGCAATCGACGGTTCGCGGCTGTCACGTTGACCATCACCCGCTTTTTACCGCATTCGTCGATTGCCAAACATGGCCAACAACGCTTCCTCAGGGCGCTTCTACCCGTTCACCGCTAGCCTTCCTGCCACTTCCCCGTCCTTTGCAGCCATCCCAGACCCACAATACAGTACCGACAGTTCTGGGTCAGATTCCGTTTTAGGCGACGATAGGGGTGCGATCACGCACTTCTGCTTCGTCGAGCGGACGGCCCAGGGCCCGGGCGTTCTCCGTGAACCGTTTGGGGAACAAGATGTCTCTGGTTTCGTTCACAATCATACCGACCCTGCATCTGCCAATATCTACGTGGACGACCCGCCCTACATTCCTACTGATCAGTTCCGGACTGCTCCGCTCTCAAACTTCATCCAACCCGGCCCCGATGTGCACTTTGGTGTCCTGTACCAACACTTCGACCCCAGCATGCCCCCGCAGATGACTACGACGACCCCTCACGGTGTACGTCTCTCTCTATCCTTATCTGATCTCGCCTTCCCGCATTCTAACTTGTCCATAGACCCCTTACGGACACGGTAGTGGCGACAATAGTCCTACTGGGTCGCACGACAGTGGTAGGAGCGACGGCAGTGGCGGAATGAGTGGCAGAAGCCATGGAAGCGCGTCGATTGACTTCGCGAGCTATGGACCGCCGCTCAGAGACCCTGCCTTTCATGGCCACCAGGTATTCGCCCCTCAGCAACGCGTCGAACCCACTCCCGCATTCAACCCAGAGCACTACCCTGCCTATGACGAGCATCGCCGCCGGATTGGTATGGAACACGCACGCTTCGGCGTGGACCCCCGCCAGCCCGAACAGGCTTATTATCGCCCACGTACGCACACATATCCACCTGTGGGAGCACATCATGTGCCGCCGGGGATGGATTCTCCCGAGCTTGTCCAATCTTCGAACTTTTCTTCTCCCGATTTGCAGATGATCCCCATGGGCCCACAGGACTTCCAATCCGACCACGACGCCCCCGGTGAACCTGTCATCCCCGGGCAGACGCGTATCCACCTCCCCTCCTCTAATGCGCCACGCTACTACGACGACTCTCCCTACCCCGACGACCCTCCTAACGCTATCTTCTCTGGGGACGATGCGGTATACAACACGACTGACGCAGAGATCCGCCACATTCTCGGGCTCGACCACGACCAGGAGATCAGCCTCGAAACCCTCGCCGACCCTCCGCCAGGCCAGCGTCCTGGACATTCCATCCCCGTCTTGTCTCAGCTGGCCATTCTCGGCAGTCCTAACAAGCGACTCACTCTGCAGGGGATCTACGAGGCGTTGGAAGAGAGGTTCGAATGGTTCCGTCAGAACCGTCACGATAAGTCGTGGCAGGTGCGTCAAAATTGTCTACCTTACATTTTCTAGGTCCTCACCATCTAATCATAGAACTCCATTCGTCACAATCTGTCTCTGTACAAGTGCTTCAGCCGACAGGGTAAGCCAATCACCGAGCCAGGCAAGGGCAGCTACTGGGTCGTCGACTACTCCAAGGGATCTGGCACAAAGCGCCCCCGCAAGCGCCGCCGTGGCAAGGACGGAAGCTCCCAGCAACGGCCATCACAGGAAAATCCCTCACAGGAGACTCGCGAGGAGGACAGCGAAACTGAAGAGAGTCATCCATCGCCCATACGCTTGAGCCAGGAGATCCCTATCGATCCCCAGCTCCAGGCGCAGGGTCACCAGGTGGGCCAGGGACGATCTCGTTTCCCATCCGCGTCGAGCTCCCGTAGCATCGCCCGCCGGGGCAACTCCCCCTACTCGCAGAACCCACAGCCCAGCGGCCAGGGGCGCCTCACGCGCCAAAGCGCTCGTCCCACCCAAATGATGGGCCAAGGAAACGTGCCAGGTATGCGCAACCTATCCAACCCCTACGGCGGCCACCCCTCATTTGGACAGCCCTCGATGGCTCCGCCCGGCTACAACCATCCCTTCTATGAGCATCCTGGCATGGGGGCGAGATCCGCGCCTGCCGGATGGCAGACCCCATCGGCGCCGCCTACGCACACCCAATCCCTCCAGTTCCTGCCGTCCCCCAACACCCTCGCCATGGGTCCTCTCCCGCCCCCGCAGCCGCAGGTCGCGGGTCCCTCTCGCGTGACGCCGACCCGTTCGTACACGTTGCCCGCCAACATCGCTCATGAGCTTGGCAGCTCGCAGTACAGCCTGGCTCAGCCGCCGCCGCGTCAACAGATCTACGATCCTGCGCGCGATGTCGACGTCCGCTACGTGCCCAGGGGCGGCGCCCAGCAGCAGGCTCCCGGAGGGTACGCGCAGTACTACCCATCGAGCGGGTCCCGCGACAGCGGCTCCGGCGGCAGGCGCACGAGCTCGTCCTCGGGGTCCTCCCGTTCCCGCGAGTGAAAGCCGCCGGGCTGACATGAAACACCAATAGAGGCGGCGATGCCCCGCGCTCAAGGCTGTTATCGCAGCCAATTTGAGTGGCAGGCATCTCCGCGACGTCTCCAGGAACCCCGTCATCACGAGTCGACGAAACATCTATGACAGCTCATCTTGTCTCATCTGACGCACCTCATCTCATCTCTCTCTCGCTCTCTTTCTCTCTCTCTCGCCTCCCAACCGCACAAGAACGCATCAATCTCGATCTATCGCTCTGTTTCCCTCGCTAACTCACAAACACCCACCTTCAGTTCGGTTTGGCTCTCGTTTTGCTCTCTGTTCCGTTCGCCCCGATCTCGGAATTGTAAAGCTCTGTTGGTGATGATTTCGCCCTTCGCTCTGAAAATCAGTACATATGTTGTCGACTCCTCTCTGACCCTTGTTTCCCCCACTCTGTGCTATAGGTTCTTGTTTAGCTGTTCTATGTTCTCCGTTTTGTTGCTGTGTTGTCTCGGTTAACTTGCTGTACGATTACTACGAGGTGCTATTCCTGTAGCGAGATCCTTCGTGCGGACCATGTCTTTACATGGTCCGTGGCATCGTAATATATGGTTGTTCCCCGAAATTGATGATGTGCGACTAGAGAAGCGGTCTGACAAGCGACCGGGCTGTGTTCTCCAAGCCTTTGTGAATTCCAATTCGAGTCTAGAGCACATGCAACGGCCACCAGAACCTCCCACGCGCCCACATGTCACTTCACGACCTGACCTCGGCAACAACGGTCGTTTCCGCGCCCGCAGCGGCCACATCCTTCGTCGCTTCCTCCCCATTCCCCAGGACGTCGACGATCGCCGTCCGGAGCGTCTTCCCCGCCAGTTCGCGCCGGCGGTCGACCTCGACGTAGTAATCCTCATCCCGCGCCCCGCTCCCGACCCACTTCCACGCGCTGTCCCGCACAAAGTCCTCGTACGTCCAGAGCTCGGGGCTCAGGCCGCCCAGCGGCCCCGCGTAAATGTACGTCTCGGCGGCGAGCGCGGGCGGGAGTGCCTCGAGCGGGGGGAGCTCCGACGCGGTACGGGGGACGACATACGCGTCCGTCGCCGCGGGTGCGTCGACGGCTGGGGCTTCGGCCGTGGACCCGGGCGTGGCGCCAGAGGGCGCGGGGGCAGACGAAAGGGGCGTGGGCGGTCCGAGCGGGTGGACCGCGACGTTCTCGCGGGTGTACTCCTGCAGGCGGCGTCAGCACGTAATTGTGGGCGCATGGGAGCGGTGGGACATCACGGGGGCGCGGGCGCATCGATGTGACCCTGCGCCCCGAGTCCCATCCGGAGCCTGTTCCGGGGCGCTCGGGGTACTTACGTCGCCTTCGAAAAGGTCGAGGAGGGCGATGTCCCTGTCGTTGAGGCCGCGCACGAACGTGCCCCGGACGGTGCGCTCTGCGGGCGGCAGTTCGGGCTTCCCGGCCGCCTGGAAGAGCGCACGGCTAGTGCTGTACGGGAGAACCGCGGGGTAGTCTGCGTTCTGGAATGAGGCCGTCGATGGGAGATCATTCTGGCGCGCAGACGAGACGGGGACGTACGCGAATTTTATGGCGGGTGTGCTCCTACGGGGGGAGAGAGCGGGTGAATTAGTCTGCCAGCCCTGAGATGCACCGCTGGACCCTGGCGCAAGGTTTGCAGGGACGCCAATACAGGCAGCCGAGGCCGGCTTCATCACATCCCCTCGAAGTGCTATCGGTTTGGGCGCGCGGCGCCTGGACGGAAGCTGTGTGGTCGTCCTCGACTGTGTCCAAAAGCGGTGTGCGGCCGGCCACCCAAAGAAAGCAGTCCCTGGGTGGACGGGCGCAGGCTAATGGCTGTACATGTGTACGACACCGATGAATTGGCGGACTTACGAGGAGTATGGCTGGACATATTTCGAGCTGGGTGCCCTCGTGCCCGATGACTCGGCGCAAGATAGACGGGTGGAGCAGCGTGCCGTAGAAAAACGCAGAATGTGACATGATCGACCGCTGAGCTATTCTGCTCTGTTACTGGTGGACTGCCCGAGTCAGTCAGGCGTGAAAAAGCTGGTCGATGGCTTGGATGAGGGAGAGACGCAAGCGACCAGGCTCATTGTCCCACAGAGGGCGACTCAGCGGGCGGTCCGGACTGCCGGCGAGATAAGCTGGCTTGGCCGCTATATAGCTCTGGCAGCCTGAGTAGAAGTCTATCGGGTGACTCAGAGTATCTCCCATAACGCATCTGAGTACGTTGTGTGAGCTCAGAGCCTGTCCGGTACATCTTTGCAGGCAGAGTATCCGGTCCCAGCTCTGCTCGCGGGGCAGAACGCTGCGCACGAGAGTCGGACGGACTCGGATGATGTCAGAAGGCAACTTACTTGAAGCAGACGGTGGCGGTGAAAGGACGCGTTATTTGCAACTGTTTGGATCGAGTCAATCGAGCACTAATCGCGTCGGTTAGATAAATCAATTCGCGATCGAGCACCGTCTTCACCTGCGTCTCCTCTCTCCGCCCACCACTCGCTCGCTCCCGTTTGCTCTTTCTGGATCTCGGAACACTCGTAACGTCGTGAGGAATATTATACGTCGATTTGTATCGACATGTCTCAGAAAATCCGCGAAGCCGAGGGGATTCTGCGTAGCGTGCCGAAGCCCGGGGAGACCATGTACGCGCTCGGTCCCATGTGCTCTGTTCCTCCATTTGACGGATGTACGATAGCCTCCCTACCCAAGGCGAGAAGAACGTTCTCATAACATCTGCTCTGCCCTACTGCAACAATGTGCCCCATCTCGGTACGTCAGCTCACTTGTATCGTATCCCTAAGTGCAACACACGACCTTGCATCAGGAAACATCATTGGTAGTACACTCAGTGCCGACGTCTTCGCTCGGTAGGTTCTCTTGATACCAGTCCAAGTCAAAGCACTGATCGTAATGCACGTCATGTAGCTACAGCCGTGAGTGATCTGTTCCGAGAGGTCGACCTTCGCTTGACCAGGCGCAATAGGCACTCGGAATTGGAGGACACTTTACATCTGTGGTACCGACGAGTATGGTACTGCGACCGAAACTCAGGCCTTGAAGGAAGGCCTCACGCCTCGACAACTATGCGACAAGTACAACGCGACTCATGTCGAGACCTACAAGTGGTTTGAACTTGGGTATGGTGCCATTCATCTTATCGTTCGCGCAATACTGATTGCTCGATAGCTTTGACTACTTCGGCCGCACGTCAACTCCCCTCCATACCGAGTCAGTCGTGCTCCTGTGTGGGCATTCCATACATGCTGACACTGCACAGAATCGCGCAGGAGATCTACTTGAACCTCGCAAAAAATGGTTACCTCGAACGGCTGGAGAAGGAGCAAACCTTCTGCGAGGGCTGCAACAAGTGAGTGGTCAGTTGGCATGTACCGGCGCCCTTACCCCTTACTTACAGTTTGACAGATTCCTGGCAGATCGCTTCGTTGAGGGAACATGCCCCCACTGTGGTTCTGACGTGAGTCATGTTGTGTATAGTTCCATATTGTACGTCTCCTAACGTCTGACTATATAGGATGCGCGCGGCGACCAGTGCGATGTTTGTGGACGCACTCTCGACGCCGTTGATCTCATCAACCCACGTTGTCTCGTCGCGAAGACCCATAAGGTCGTGACCAAAACCACCGCGCACATGTACCTCAAGCTTGATGCGCTCCAGCCACGAACGGAGGAGTGGATCAAGAAGTCGTGGAAAGAGGGCAAATGGTCACCCAACGCAGTCATTAACGCAGATGGGGAACTCATTGACGCGAGACTGAAAGCCGGCCTACGCCCGACGCCGGTTACACGAGATCTCTCGTGGGGTGTACCCGTTCCTCATGTTGATGGCAAGGAGCATGAGGGTATGGAGAGCAAGGTGCTTTGTGAGTCACTTCATACATATACTTCGATTTGCTCCTGACGCACACTTACGTAGACGTCTGGGTAAGTTGCGTTAACAGGGGAAGCGAACGAGTGACCTGATGACACCCTGCGCAGTTCGATGCGTGCATCGGGTATCCCAGTATCACTGCCAACTACACTCCGGAATGGAAGAGGTGGTGGTTCGATCAACAGAACGTCCGCCTCTACCAGTTCATGGGCAAAGACAATGTCTACTTCCACACTATTTACTTCCCCTCCGTCCAAATTGGAGATGGTCGCCCATGGACCACCCTTCACCATCTGTCCACCACTGGTATGTCATTGGCTTGTATATCACTCGCGCTTGACTTCTCACTTGCCCATTTCCGGGTAGAGTACTTGAACTACGAGGGCGGAAAGTTCTCCAAGAGCCACAATCGCGGTGTATTTGGTCCTGCTGCGAAGGAGACTGGTATCCCACCGTCCGTCTGGAGGTATTATCTTATCTCCACAAGACCGGAGACAGCGGATGCCATGTTTTCGTGGGCAGACCTCGTGAGTCAGATGCATGCTCAACCTGATCGCATCGCTCATCCCTGCATAGATCGCTGCGAACAACCACGTCTTGCTGAACAAGTGCGTGGCATCTAACCGCACTCCACTATCCGTGCTGACACTCGAACTGCAGCTTTGGCAACTTCGTCAACCGTTCCCTCAAGTTTGTAGCCTCGCAGTACGACAGTACGATTCCCGATGCTGGCGACGCCCCCGGCCCACTTTCGCCCAATGATGAGCACGATGCTGAGTTCATCACCGACATCAACAACCTGCTCAAGGAGTACATCGATGCCATGGACATTGTCAGGCTCCGTCATGGTCTGCAAATCGTCATGGCTATCTCCGCGCGGGGCAACCTGTACCTGCAGTCCTCAGGGCTGAACAAGGCGCTCATGACGGAGAACCCGCAGCGATGCGCTCAGGTTGTCGCGCGCGCGCTCAACCTCATCTACGTCCTCACCGCGCTCATACAGCCGTTCATGCCCGCGACGGAGACGGCGCTGCTCGAGCAGCTCAACGCGCCGCCGCGTGCGGTCCCGACCGTGCTCGCGAACGACCTGCTTGCTGGGCACCGCATCGGGAAGCCCGACCACCTCTTCAAGCGCATCGACGACAAGATGGCGGACGTGTTCCGCGACAAGTTCGGGGGGAACAAGCCGAAGGAGGACGCGCTCGAGCAGGCCGCGGACGCGACGCACGTCGTGCCCGGCATGTCGAAGCGCAAGGCCGCCGCGGCGAAGAAGGCGGCGGACAAGGCCGCTGCTGCGGCCGCCGCGCAGGCGGGGGTGAGCGACGTGCCCAAGTCGGCGGAGGTCCTCGCGTGGGAGCAGAAGGTCGCGGAGCAGGGCCAGGTCGTGCGCGAGCTCAAGGCGAAGCCTAAGACTCCCGAGGTCGAGGCGGAGATCACAAAGGCGGTGGAGGAGCTCAAGCGGCTCAAGGGCGAGCTCGCGCAGAAGTCGTAGAGGGGGTGGATGTGAAAGAAGAGCGTAGCCGTGTTGTCTGACACAGTCATAGTCGTGTACATCGTGAATGTTGTATAGTAACAGTTGCCACACATTTCGAGTCCTAGTCTTGCTTGGGATAGATGTTTGGTAAAACCTTGCAAGTTCACAGCAACATGTCCATCCTACATATACCCTCTCCAAGCTCCATGTTGTGAGTTGCGCCGAAACAGACATATGGTATCAAACCACCAGATAAAGCCATAATCAACGCCAACACTGCAAACACAAAGGACGTCGACGCCGACACAAACACCCAATGCAAAATATAAAGCTGCTTCAACCATCCGCAGGACCGAGCTTCCAGCCAAATGGCCAGTCACAAGAGTACGACGGAAAGAGGAAGAGCCCAAAAGGATAAGAGAGAACCCCCGACGACACAAGCCGATACTGCAATAGCAAGGTCATCGCGTCCCCGTGTTGCGAGCAGAGCACAGGGAGCAGGAGCGGCAAAAATTAGATAACCAATGATGGAGGCGGTGCCTCCATAATAGTGGTTAAACTATTTAGAACAGATACTACACTTGATCTAAGCCAATAGGCCAGAGTGGTGAGGATTTGGGATGTTCACAGCGAGGCTATATACTCGGGTGGATGCGCACGGACCAGGGTTTTGGGTGAAGCGGCGGGTAGGCGCTATGAAGCGATGGGCGGTAACGGATTGGGAAGGCGGGAGCTTTAGATCCTAACACGCACAAACAGCCACTCGGTCTTTGGGATTGCCTCGGCGCTTGACGTCATTCCCCGGCTCTTGCTGTCGGACTGTCACTTTGTGCTGCAGGCCCTGGCTTATGCGCCGTCGGAATCAGCGTGCGTTTAGTCTACAATTATCTTTTCATCCGTCCCTTGGTTCTGCTGTATATGGCCAGACTTTCCGTCCGAGCTTCCCAGGGCTCAATTCAAATTTTCAAATATATCATTCATCCAGCCCGCTGTCGAGCTTTTGGCAGCGTGAGAAACAATACAGGCAGTGCTCTGTGTTGATCTGAGCAACAATTTCATGCGTTTTGCAAGCGATTGCACATGATTTTCAGACCGTGCCCGGGGTGAGCTCGAGGCCCTTGTTCGAGACTTAATGAGTTTCCCACAGGCACATAAACACAAGGCGCAGTCCCCTCCCAAGTCAAGGTCCAGGTGTGGTTTGGCTCGCATATTTATGAGACCTTGTACAACGCTCAGCACGCTGGCAGCAACACTGTTGACTACGACATGGCTGCGGAACAACTCGACGATGCATATGAGAAGAGCCACATCAAAATACCCTCAGCCACTCCGGGTTGGTCTCTTGACGCGTGGAAGTACCTACCGCGCAGACGTGGCTCGACCCAAGCTGCCCAAGGCCTCCCGGTCATCATAATGTCAGGCACCACCCTGACGCTCGCTTTGCGGTAGCTGACACCAATTCGCGCTTTACGTGCCCAGGGCACATGGGGTATCGGCGAATAAGCTGATGGGCCTGGCACCTTATGCGGAGGCATTCACAGCTCTAGGGTACGCCGCCGTAGTCTTCGACTATCGCAGGTGGGGGGCGTCAGGTGTGTTTTGGGTTCTCCGTCTCGGCGCACAATACTCATGTCACGCCAATCACAGCTGGAACGCCTCGGCATGTTGTCTATGTCTCAGAGCAATTGGAAGATTACCGCACCGTGATCAAATTCTGCAGACAGCAGCCGGAATTCAACCCTCAACAAGTGATCCTTTGGGGGACGAGCTTCGCTGGTTAGCACTTGCTACGACCGTACAGTGACAGGATGCATTGAGTAACTTTGGCTAACCATCTGGAGTACAGGAGGCCATGTCGTGACGCTTGCTAGCGAGGCAAGCCGCTTTCTCATCTTGCCATCATACCGAAAGGCTTACCGAACTTGCTCCCCAGAGACTCCTCAACCTTTCCGCGGTGATTGCACAATGCCCGTACCTGGGAACGAGCCCGACTCCAGCGCTATGGCCGTTCATCAAACTCGTTCTCAGGGGCGTGGAAGATGTTCTTCGTCAAACGGTCGGCATGTACCCCAAATACATCCCCGCAGTCGCCGAGACTGGAGAGGTCGGTCTATTGACTTCTCCTGGATCCACCCAAGGGATGCTGGGGATTGTCAAGGACAAGCAGTATGTTGCCCCTTGTCACAGCTAGCATGCTCGCTGCTGACTGTCCTCGCAGAGATTACCCGAATGAGGTGAGCCCATCCCTACGCGTTCCTGTTGACATGGGACGTCTGAATTCAATGTGCGCTCAGGTCTCCGCATCCAGCTTCTTCGAGCTGCCGTTCTACAACCCCAACGCATCCGCACCTCAAATTACTTGCCCCGTACTGGTCGTAGCGGCCGAGCACGACAATATATGTCAGTTGTCTGCGGCATCAGAATTGCAGAGGTTGTCACCCAACGTGGAGCTCGTTGTCCTCCCATGCAGTGAGCACCGTCACGTTCAACAAGCTATCGCCCAACTCACCCTTCCATTCAGGCCACTTCGAACTGTATCCGGGTTCGCGCATGCACGAAGAGTCTCTGAATGCGATGAAAGACTTCCTTATCCGCCACTTGCAACGCTTGTAAATCTTGTTATAAACTGCGCGGTATGCGCAACTCCGTGGTTGTAGGATATGTATAGTTTGTGCGAGAATTGATTCAATGAGAAACGGTGTGACGACCTACAATACGTATAGATATGCATCTGGTCTGTCCGCAGAGGTTGCTCTCCTAGTTGGCATCAACTACGCGACGTTAAGCGCTCCTCGAGCAGCATGGCGAAGCGAACATCTCGGAGGGATAGCCCGGGCTTCACCCGGGCACGGCGTTTCTCCCCCTCGTACTGCGGCGGCCACAGCGCCGTGTGAGTGTGGACGCTGACGATCACTGCAGGCCCCTCTGGCTTGACGTCCAGGTCGGCGTGATGCTGCAGACGTGCGTGCGGAATCAGAGTGAATCGTACACAGAAGGTCGGTGGGGACGCACGTTCTCGGCCTCTGTGACGTCCTGAACGTCTTGCAGGAAGGCGTCCAGCGCTGCGCGGTGTTCGAATGAGAACACCTTCTCGAGCACGGAGGGAATGCGGCCCTCCGTAGATTCTGCTGCAGGGAGGGCCTTCTTGCTCCAGCTGCGGTTTAGAAGTGGTTGAACGAAGTGTTGAATCTCTTCTTCTGTGAGGACGGGGCATGGGTACGGTGGCGCCGGAGGAAGGGGCGGTAAACCTAGAATCGCCAGAACACGATCGTCAGCCAACGTCCGACACGTGACGCGGCATTCTGTAGAGATGGCCAACTCTACACACGGTGGTCTCCCTTGGGGCCCAGATGTCTACGCCTGCTATCCCTCTGCTCGCTATACTGGAGCCGGCCAGGATATCGAACAGGAAGCATTTACCAATGACAAACTGAATGCCTCTCACCGTAACTACGAGCCACTTTGGTATCTGTGTGTGTCGTGCGGACACCGCGTTGACGTGTCACGCAAGGAGGCTGGGGTAGCGTTCGGGATATATGCTGTGCAGTTTTTGCCGGCACCCGTGGTCGGGACGCGAAACGGCGCTGTAGAAGGTCCAGGTATGCTGCAGTGTGCTCTGCACGAATAGAACTTCTCAGGAGGTTTGACCTCCCAACAACCAAATGCTGGAGGCGCCCCGCCTTTTGGAACGACATTACTGTCAACCAGGATACGAGGGGCCTTACAAGCTGGAGCGGTGCGTGATCGAGTTGAATTCGGAGCATCCAGCCACTTGCGGAGGTCCCGATGCAGTAGCCTGCGCGTCCGGCAACTCCCGGGCCACCTGGGCGAAGACGCCAGCGCTCATTCGCTCAGTGAACCATGCAACAAATGGCTGGGCGTTTTCTCGCGGAAGGAATTGCTTCAACCGATGATCACATCGGCGCAGTAGTTTCAGGAGATTTTGGAACATGATTTTAGTCGTGTGCGAGCTGGATAGGATGATTCACTCTCGGGGCCCTTCCAGTGGACTTTCCTAGCGGTATAGTAAAAGAAGTGGGGAAGCTCAGATGACCAGGAACGGGGGTTGATTGCGCTATCCACTTAGCCGCTGTTCAATAAATCGGAGGGAGTGAGTGCGCATGGGAGTCATAATCCCATCTTACGCCCACCACAATCAGATCCAAGATATACGCCTGGCGAAGTCGTCGCCCGCACAGAATGGTTCAGCGCAGAGCAGAACATTTCAATTGGATTGGCTAGCGCTGGTGAAAGACACACGATGTCGTTCCGGCCCGAATTGCAATATAGATGCGATGACCTTCAGCAAGGGTGCAACGCCTGGCGGGCATCTGATAGCAGCCAGCCAACGAGATTGCGATGCACGCAGGGATGCCGTGAGATGGCTAATCAGAGAGTATATTCGGCCTCGCGGTCCAGATATGGTCACCTATGATATCGCAATGCAAGAGCTCGACGATCGTCCGCACCCGGGCCTTCTTTTGCTTCGTGACACCTGCAGCTGCAGCATGGGCGGCTTCTTCGGACGAAGACACAGATCCCTGGACTGCAGCTACTGCAACTGATGGTTTGTTTTCTTCTTCCTCAGTCACCTTGGCAGAGGGCATCAGGTCATGTATGTGCATCTGTGGGCGTGGAACATACCTCTGTCCTGACCAGAACGCTGCCTTTCCGGAAACGCGCTGGAAGCTCATTATAATTGATGCCGAACCGTGAGAACAGCATCTCGTGTTTCTGCGACGATACAGTGCCCTTTTTAAGATATCAGCATATTACTATGTGACGCGAGATCAAGAGTCATACCCGCAGCGTTGCGTGCGCCTCAGTCGTGGTCTGGCCGCCCTTCAACACTAGCGCCCAAAAGACTGTATTGTACAGGTTGTTGATGTGCGCTGGGGGAGATCGGTGAGGTAAGTAGTCGCCAAGATGCCAAAACGACTCACTATCAGCTTGTCGCCACGAGAAGTAGTCTCGCACAGCTGTGGCGGAGGGGTAGAGAACGATGCGGCCATCAAATGAGGGACAATACTTGAGTGGCGTGTCCGGCAAGTATCTCGGCCAGTTGAAGACGTAGGAAGATGTGAACAACGAGGTGATCATGCTCAGAATCTTAGACTCGCGTCGATTGTATAACGCAGCTGATTTGCGGAAGAGAAAGCTGGTCAAGTCGAGGTCAATCGGGTTCCTGACATATCCACGACATCATACCTGTATTCGTCGGACTCACCGAAGGCAAGCACAATGTCCTTGAACTCCTTCATTACGTCGCGTGCAGCATGGTCCATCAGCTGCAGCGCGCGTTCATCGTTCGGCTTGACAAAGTCGTGCTCCGCAGACAAGCTTTACGGGCCGATGAGCACGTGCACGCGGCACACCGTGTCGACTAACCGATGAAATGCATGCCCGTCGACCCTCAGGACCATGAATGTCCCAGGGAGAAGTGGGTCAGGCAGTTCGAAGTTGCGGACGTATGCAAACTTGCTGCCTGCCATGCTGCACGCTCCTGGCGTGTTTCCGGCAAACAATCATTAGCGCCATTGCAAATCACCACACCAGACTACGCACGAATATAATTGGCTGATGGTGGCGGTTTTGTGCCAGGCTGCCTCGAGCTCGGGCTGGCGGCGTCGGGTCGAACAACGCCTGGTAGCGGCGAGGTGGGGGGCTGGGGTTGCCAAATCTGGCCTTCTGTGACTCGGTCGCTAATCCAGCCCTGGACCCCGTCACATCCACATATACCGTGCCTCCGAGTCACTCCGACGCTTGCTCTTTGACCATCATCACCGCCGCAGTCGTCCCCAACACCCTCGCCGACATCCCCCACGACACCGACACCGACACTCAACTATGAGCAACACCGCCGACGCATCCTACCCTGACTTCTTCCGGCGCCGCACCCTCGGCCGCGCGCCGTCGCCCCCCACCTGGGCATGCTATGAACAGATCCCGTATGACGACGATTACAGTGACAGCGAGTCGGACAGCAACTCGTGCTCTGAGGACGAAGAAGACTACGAACACGTCGCGTCGGACGGCGAGCGGCCCGGCGCCGCCAGCGATCCGCGATCGTCCCAGATTGAGGGCGACATGGAGCTGGATGAGGGCGACGATGCCATGTCTACGGACAAGGTGGCGGAGATGAAGAAGGATGTCAAGGGCAAGCAACGCGCCATTGAGTCACGCTATGAGAGTCCCCAGCGCGAGCGCAGAAAGAAGCACCGCCAGCCGGTCTTCACTCTGCGCCCGATTCTGACTATCCAGAAGAGCCAAGGCTTTGTGTGGAACCAGGTATGCCAGTCGGCAGGCTATCTGACAGGACAGTCATTGACGTGTCATCTATATGAAGGACCTCTTCGTCCCCCCATACATCAAAGACCGATGTTCGTTCCCTCTCATTCTCTCCAGTCTTGTGGTACTCACCTCAGCCTCCACCGTAACCTTCGCATTGTGGCACGTGTAGATGTCGCTTCAACCTCCCCCTCGAACTCTCGCGGATTCGTCTCGTCATCCGTTTCGTCCACGAACTCGTCCATGATGGACTACGAGGTCGAGGTAGTCGAGATTCGGGTCAGGGAAGGGGAGTTGAATGACATCATACCCTGAGCAGCCTGGTAGTACCGGCTGGCTTGTAGCCTCCATTCGTTCACTGTATTTTTTGCTAGACACATCGTTCTCCACGTCCAATCGTCCACTCCTATACCTTTGGTTCTCTCGCTATTTCTACCTGGCTTTCCTTGTGCTCTGTACACTGTCCGATTCCATACCTCCGTACCTCATCCTACACAGTAATGGTACACTGAGATCCGCGGAACCTCCCCGACGTGCTTAAATAGCTGCAAGAAGTTCGTCCTCGACCTCCTTCATGCGAGCTGCCTCCTTCTCGCGCTCGCGCTCCTTTTCCTTCACGGCCTCCTGCTCCCGTAGGACGATATAGGAAGGGGTCACGTAGGGCTTGTAGTCCAGGTGTCGCTTCACGTAGAAGCACATGTATGCTTGCGAGTTCAGACATGCGCCCAGCGTGGCATGTGTCACTCTGAGGACGTGATGCATTAGCTGCGCGTCGCGAACCAACAATCCGCTACTCACTTGTCGTCATCATACCGGTACCACTAGTACATGAAGAGAGCACCGATGAGGGATCGGTCATATCGGAATCAGTACTCGAGGGACAAACCTCGTCGTGGGACCGCGCATAGCACGTGTAATGCCCGTTGTCGATCTGGCCTTCGTGACAGACGACGGCGAACAGGTCGTAGTCGTATATCGCCTCGGGGCCGAGAGCCTTGTCCCTAACGACGCGGGCGGCGGGCGCGTGAGTGTCCGTGTCGCGTGGGAGAGAAAGACGCGCTGCTCACGGGACGAGGGACGGGGGCGCGGCCCCGCCGTCCTTCGACAGCTCCTGCTTATGCATGACCAGGGTCGTGTACGGCGCCATGTTTAGCGAGGATGGGAAGCGGACGGGCGCCTCGATCTTGCGCGCGGCGGACTTGTCCACCGACTTGTGCTCGAATCGCTACGCACGGCACGGGTGCCGGGCGGAAGGACGAGCAAAGGTCAGCCGGGACGACGGGAGTGCCGCAGCGGCAAGACGCGTGCCCCCACCTTGAACTGGAAGCTGAGCACGTTGGGCAGCTTCCGGATGCTGAGCCGCTTGCTCGCCTGCAGTCCACAATTAGCGTTCCGTGAGAGGGCGGGCGGCTGAGGGCGGGGAACGGGGGCGCGTACATGGGAGGCCTTGCCGCACTTTTCGCAGCTGTACTCGTTCGGGCCCAGCTTCTCCGGATGGGTGTACCTGACGTCATCGATTATAGCATGAGAAGCGCAGATTGCGGGAGGAGGGGAGGGGCGGCTTACCTGCGCAGGCACGACGCGAGCGTGAGCTCCTGCTCGCGGTTGGACTCGCCCTTGAGCTCGAGGCTGATGTCGAGCATCGGGTCCGTCTTCTCCGCCACCGTGCCGCAGCGCTCGCACTCGACGTCGCTCTGGAGGAGCCCGGCAAAGGTCGAGTGGATGATGCAGATGCACTGCAGCGATGTCGACCCGCGCGACGTGGTGTGGATCTGGTTCAGCGCGGTGATGAAAAACTCGTGGGCGTCCTGCTGCGCGTATCCGGACAGCTCAGAGGACGTGCGCCACGTCTTTGCGAGAAGGTCTGTAGCGCCATATGGCGCGCTGTTCTCAGAATAGACCTGCGGCACGGCGTGAGCGCTGTGGTGGGCACACAGAGGGGAGACTCGCGGGTGCGGAGGGCGCACCTCTGCGAAAAGTCGGTCCATTTCGCACGACGTGCAGTGGTTGAGCTTGCAAAGCTTGTGATGATGCTTATCGCTGAGGTAATAGTTGCGGAGAAGCGGGTTCGCGATGAACGACTGCAGGATTACGTTCATGAAACAGGTCTGCCCAAGGTTGAGAAGCCCGCGGCGGCCTAATTCATCGGTCGTAGTATGCCCGCAGTAAGCTCTCTAGCAGACAGAACGATCGTTGACAAGCGTACCTTGGCATGGTGCAGTGATAGCACTTTGAAGGACAACGCGTTCCTGTGCGTTCGGCTCCCAGGGCACGAAAGGCTCACGCAGCCGTTTCGTAACTGTCCGCGGAGCTAAGCGGCGCTCACATGGAGTGAGTTTGGGAAAGCGTACCCTCAAATATAGTTACCTTCTCCTCTTCCGCGAGAGTGGCAGCTTTGTAAAGCCGGTCGAAGGCGCCATCGAAGACGAAATCATCGCACTCGATGCAGAACACGTATCCGCTATTTACGTCTGCGCCTGTGAGTGACCGTGTCAATATGCCGAGATTAACATTGTCGTGTCCGGCGCCGCATCCCATAAATGGAACGAAAGGCCGGACACGACCCGACGATGCGGTAGGCGCTGGGTATACCCACAAAAGTCATGGCCTGTGTCTTGGAGGTGCTGCTTGATATGGCCCTCAGTCCAGCAGCCAGCAGCTGAGCAATGCAAGCACGCGTATGGTCGTGATAGAGTCTGTCCACAGATACCACATTCTGGAGGAGTGATCTACCGTCGAGGCTGTGTCAATTTGCGTAGAGTCAGAGGAGCGCCGATGAGTAGCTCTCACCTTGCGACGCTTGGATGGATAAGAGACGTTGTAAGACTTGCGAGCGTGCCATTCTACAATGTTTCTATATCTATATAGCAGTGCTCTTCGTTCGGTGTCGTTGCCGAGGGTCGTGGCAAGGTGGGGGCATCTGGGAGAATCGCCGTCCTGTTCAAACAACATATCCGACCCAGTGGAGTGTGTTCGCCGGCTAACAAGAGGCCTGTGTGTTCCTTGTTGTCCTTTGTGTATGTCTTGACGAGATCCGGCAACCAAGAGTCGGCGGGGGAGTCGGTGGCATCCAACCACTTGTCGAACCGTCGCGGAGGCGAATGCGTCCCAAATTCGGCGACCGGTGTCTGGCACGTGGCAGCAGCCACCAGGGGTTGAGAGGCGCCCGTGTGCGGTCATCGCGTGCTCGCCGAGTTCGCACTTTCCGCCACATTGACTGCGACCGCCGCTGGCGAGTCTCGCGACCCTCACCTCCTCCTCGTTCCCGGACTAGTTCCTACCTGTGCTCCGTCTGTGATCCTCGTGTATCTGGTCTAGTTTATACCTTACGTGCTGCTACTGTCTCTATTACGTGTCGCCGGATCTGGGATTACATGCTTGCTGTCGTCGCCGCGGAGGACTGCAACGCCCATTCAAGAGTTTTGGACCGCCTTGTCTCTGTCATTGTATCTGCTTTCAGCGCACTTTGCAAAATGCTCTGCTGCAAGAAAAAGGCACGAGCTATAGACGAGCTAGAGCACCAGTCGTTCCTCGACGCTCACATGTCTCCACATTTATCCTGTATTTTCTGTGGTGCATCGAAAGAGAACGGGTTTAATGTAGTGTGGGAAGTGAGTATCTCGCTTTGTCTACAGAGTCTTGTACAGCTACTTAGCTCAGGCGTTGCAGAACGATTATTATACAGTATTCACAGACATCAACCCTGCCTCACGACACCACCTGCAAATAGTCCCGAAGAAACATATAGGTAAGGCTACACAATCAATCGCGCAAACAGCCACTAATCACAAAGTACAGAGAGCGTGAAGTCGCTAGGAATCCAACACGTCAACATGGGTACATATAGCCACCGGCGTGTTGTTAAAATCCTACATATACTGAAGTCTCGTTCTCCAGTGAAGGAAATGATTGAGATTGGGCACGAAGTGCTAGATAACCTGAATGTCCCGCCTCATCTCCGTCGGTCAGTCCCGCTTTCGAAGCTCTTGTGATATCTGTGCTTACGATAGTCCAGACTCGGATTTCACATACCCCCTTATATTTCCGTTCGGCATCTGCACATGCACGTCCAGGCAATGCCTTATCGCTCGCTCATGCGGCGGCTCAAGTATCCAGTAGTACACGGCCGCGTGGGTCGCGAGAAGGGTTTCAGCTGGTTCATCGAAGCCGAACAAGCCGTACGCCTGCTAGAGAAAGGGGTGCAGGTTCGCATCCTGCCTTGCTGAACCAGGTTCCTTACAGTGTGCATATTTTTGGTACTGCTCTGCAATGCACGGGTGGTATAGAGCTTCTAAGATGCGCGCCCTGCCTCACACGCATCGGCGCCGGATGGTATCCGTGAGCATTCTCTCATGCGGATCGATCGTCCGTGAAGGTGGATGTGGATGACTGCGACAGCAATGCTACGGCCAGTACTGCACCTGCCCGATATGTGATCAGGCAGGTCTCCTTCCTCTTGCCCACAAGAGAAATGCCGCGGTGGTCGTGGGTGGTTATTTCCCTGCCAACGAGTGACGGACTGGGAGCAGCGGCTGGCCGCGTACGCCCATCGACCTCGTCCCAATGCGCTGGCGGGGTGCTCATACGAGAAGCGATCATGCCCGTCTGCGCAAAGGATAAATATATCGCTCGAGCTTCGATGTCTCTATTTTTGTGCACGGTGTGTGAGCCTTCTTCGCCTTCTACCCACTCACCCGGCTTAAGTGCGTCTTCATGGGAAGCCGTCGGAACATGCAGCATGTTGATGCGATTTCCGGACACAAGGTCGAACGGGCAGCCGTAACAGGGTGCACGCTGGGCTCAGGTATGTGGCCCCCGGTGTTCATAGTATTGAGTGTTCTCGCTGAGGGTTTAGGGCGGTCACATTCCCTGGTGGGCACGTTGAATCGTATACGTCAACGCGCACTGACCCGAGTGCCTGCGAACGGTGCCGCGAACCCGCTACTAGGTCACAGACCACTACCCACACCTCCCCAGGAAGACTTGACCCAATCCGACCCGTCTCACGAGAGAGAGCACCACTCTGGCCAGACTTGGAGATACCTTTCACGGTACTTCTCTCAAGCGCTGTAGATGGATATGGGCAATCGTTACCTCCTGTGAGTGGTTGAGCCTAGGACATGTCATCCAAACGTAATGAGAGTTTCCTCGGCCGCTGATGCTCTGGCTAAGCCAGCTCCTCGTTGCCTATATCCAGACCGACTTACTGCGCGAACATACCGCGGTGATTCAGCTGTCATCTGAACGACGATTTGCTTCCTTGGTTGAGACAGACGGTGTGTGTGCTAAAAATTGCTGCTCGAGCGGGCGGCCTGACACCTGAGGCACCAGATCACCAATCGTGCCCGTGTCCTGGGACGCGCCACGACGGTTACCCGGTTGTCCGAGCCTGTGGGTATTGCCAGTCGCAATGGCGGAAGACGGGTCGAGAGCCCCGTAGGGCGCTGCAAGCCGCCATCTCGGTATGAACAATGGATCATGTGGAGCGTCGTCTGCGATGTGTTGCCCGAGCAGGCCTCCCCTCCCTTGATGCGCCCAGCCTATCAAAAGCAGAGAATTATGCGCCGCCCGCGGCGAACGTCGCCATTCCTTCTTCGCTGGCACCGCCCGCTGCAGAACAACGCTTCCCGAAATGGCCGCTGCTCATAGCGAAGCTCGATCAATGCCACCTCCTGACACGGACGTCCGCCATTGGTGTATTACGAGCACTGCTGCCGAGAGCCCCAGACGGCGAACGGCGAACCCTGGGGAGCCGTCGCGACCGCCCGCAGAGTTTGGCGGACGGTGCCTTCTGCCGAGGTGTATAAAGGGAGAGAGACTGTAGGTGTTCTTCGTGCTCCAGGTCCACCAATGGCGCGCACTTTGCTCCCGGTCGCGTTCTCGCTGCTGTTTGCCTCGGCTGCGCTCTCTGCGCCCGCGGCAAGCGTGGCCCCGTCACCTTCGACCGCTCCGTCTGGTTCGGCCCCCGCGCCACCCAGTGAGACGGTTGCGCTTGCCACGGACGACCCCAATGAGATCCTGTGGCTGCCGGACACGACCATCGACCCGCAGGCCATCCGCGGCTCTCTCGGCGCCAACATATTGGGGCCGCAGAACGTCCCGATCGACAGACAGAACGCGGACTTGCTGGCGCCTCCGACCACCGACGCTGGCAGTGTGTACGTGGTTCACACATGTCTTCTTGGGGCGAGATGTGACTGGTCTGACCATAGGCAGAATGCCAAGTGGCCGTTCGGTCTCAGCCACAACCGTCTCCAGACGGGAGGATGGGCGCGACAGCAGAATTGTACGGCCGTTTCCGCGATTGGCCACCGATGTGCTGACACTGCGTCACAGTGGACGTCATGCCTATCGCCACTTGTGAGTAATCGCCGATCCATACATAGCCGCCTTCTCACGAGCGCACAGCTATGGCCGGGGTGAACATGCGCTTGGAGGCCGGTGCCATCAGGTGAGTGTACATTCGTGCTCGCTCTGTCTTGTGTACTCATCACGCGGCAAGAGAACTCCATTGGCACAAGACCGCTGAGGTGCGTGCTAGCTCCATTGTGTCGTGTATCCTAACCTGCTCATTGATTGATTACACTAGTGGGCGTATATCATAAGCGTCAGTCTCTCGCTGGTTGCCCCAAGTCCCAACTGCTGACGTCGACGTACAGGGATCGGCCCAAGTCACCGCAGTGAACGCGGACGGGCAAAACTTTATCGGCAACGTGGTACGTTCGTGTACGTATATGAATATACACGCAAGCGTTGCTAATATCGTGCCAACAGCGTCAAGGCGACTTGTGGTTCTTCCCTCCGGGCATTCCCCACAGCATACAAGCACTCAATGATACTGGCGATGGTACCGAGTTCCTCCTGGTCAGCGTCATTCATTCACTCTCCCGTATGCACGCTAACCAGTACGCCCCAAGGTATTCGATGATGGCGCATTCAGCGAAGACGACACGTTCCTGGTAAGGCCGAACAAGGAAATACGCAACCGTACACTAAGACACACAACCCCATCTGCACAGCTCACCGATTGGCTGGCACACGTTCCCAAGGAAGTCATGGCCAAGAACTTCCAGACAAGCATCTCAGCCTTCGATCACATTCCCGCCCAGCAGCTCTACATCTTCCCAAGTGGTGCGCCGCTAATTATACGCCCCTCGGCGAGCCTGGGTGGCTTATTTATGCGCCACAGAGCCACCGCCGGACGACCAGGCCGTGCCGAAGAGCCCACAGGGCACGATCAAGAATCCATTCACGTTCCCCTTGTCCCAAATGAAGGCGACACCGCTCTCCGGCGGCTCGGTGAAGATCGCGGACTCGTCCATATTCCCCGCGGCGACCGCGATCTCTGCAAGCGAGATCACAGTCGAGCCCGGCGCGATGAGGTGCGTGCGCCAGTACGGGCACCGCTGCTGAACGCCGCTCTAACGCCGCACCCAGGGAACTCCATGTAAGTCGGAACAGCGCGCACGTGCACCAAACGACACTCACGCTCACGCGCCGCACAGTGGCACCCCACGCAGGACGAATGGACCTTCTATATGTGCGTCGCCCTTGGCGATCTGCAGATTGGCCCCGCTCACGCGCACGGGGCCTTTGGGGACATACAGTAGCGGCCAGGCTCGGTTGACGCTCTTCGCGGCACAGGGCAACGCCCGGACCTTCGACTACGAGGTAGGACGCTCCTTCGGGTCGGGGTTCGCACACTGCTGACGGCATGTCTGTGCCTAGGCGGGCGACGTCGGCTTTGTTCCCGCATCGTTCGGTGCGTGTGTATACATGAGTCATTCACTGGGGCGGGAGTTAAGCATGAGACACTGCAGGCCACTTCGTCGAGAACACGGGGAACACGACGCTGCACTTCCTGGAGATATTCAACGCGGGTACGTTACGGGGGTCTTATAGAATTGATGCACTAGGCTGACCATTTTATGAAAGGGCGAGTCCAAGATATCAGTCTCAGCCAGGTTCGTCAAACATGATATTGTTGACGAAGTGATACTGACGCAGCGTTACTGCAGTGGTTGGCCTTGACCCCTCCAGAATTGGTAAAGGCGCACCTCCAGTTGTCGGACGACACGATCAACAAACTGAGCAAGACGAAGCCGATTGTCGTCGGACCCAGCCAGTAGTAACGCAGTGTTTCTTAACCTCACTGGGTAGTGTCGACAATGTGCTTGTTCAGTTCATATACAACATGAAGTCATGCATTTCTACCCAGGGTAGAGACCACTCTGCGGAACCTGAGGCCATGTAGCACTTGTGATTACAACACACATGCCGCCTATCTCAATAAGGTGAGTACTGGAGGTGGGATTTATCATCTGCAGATATCGTACATGCCAATGCAGGTTGCCTAGCCCATTTCGCATGGCCTCACTGTTGCAACTGCGGGGTGTCTGCGAACAGGACAGCGAACAGGCGCGGCGGGTATCGCGGGCCATTCGCAGCATCCGCCTCGTTCGCTATCCTGCGGACCTCCTTGACATCCTCCGGAGAGAGCTTGACGTTGACCGCTGCCAGGTTCTCCTTCAAGTTCTGGCATGGCCGTCAGCGCTCACTCAACGACTCACGGGATGAGATAGAGCTCACCGGAATTTTCGTCGTGCCCGGAATGGGGATCACGTCCTCGCCCTGTGCGAGGAGCCACGCCAGGGCGACCTGGCCCGCCGTCGCGTTGTACTTGTCGCCGATCTGCTGCAGGCCGTGCGCGAGCTTGAGGATGTTCGGGAAGTTTTCCTTCGAGTAGCGCGGGACCTGCCGGCGGAAGTCGTCCTCCTCGAAGTCTTCCGGGCCGTGCTGCACCCACCCCACGGTCAGCAGCCAATCTCGTGCGGAACAGGAGGGTGCTCAGTGCTCACGTATTTGCCGGTGATCAGCCCGCGGCCGAGCGGCGAGTACGCGATGATGGCGATGCCCAGCTCGCGCGCGGCCTTCAGGAGCCCGACCTTGGGGTCCTCGATGTCGAGCGTGAACGGGGAGTACTCGACTTGCAGAGCCGAAATGGGGTGCACAGCATGTGCGCGGCGCAGGGTCTGCTCGGAGACTTCTGATAGACCGATGTACTTGACCTTTCCAGCTCTATGCAGCGGTTCAGTGACAGACCAAACTCGAATGTCAGGCATTGCTCACTTCACCTGCTCGGCCATGGCTCCGACAGTAAGCTACAGAGACGGGTCAGTCACTGTTTTATCATGGGATCGCAGATGAACCACCTCGATCGGGACTTGTGGGTCCGCCCTGTGATCGAGGTGGGTTTCAGTGCTAGGGACATTCGACCGCGTTTATGAAACTGACCTGTGGAGATACCAGAGTTCGACATGGTCTGTCCCCAGTCTCTTCAGAGACGCGTCGAGGGCTTCGGCTGCATACTCCGGAGTTCCGTTGACGGCCCTGTCCGGGTCGGTCACGATCCCAAACTTTGTTGCGAGGAAAATCTCGTCGCGCTTGCCGGTGCGCTTGAACCTGTCCGGTGAACACCCTCAGCGTGTGGTTGTACGCCTCTGGCTTCGACGGTACCTACCATTTCCCGATGAGCTCTTCACTGTCAGCATATCTATCGGCGGTGTCCCAGAACGTGCAGCCGTTCTCGTACACCGCGTCGAGGACCTGAAGAACGACAGGACTGCGTGAATCACAACGCCTGCTACAGTCGGTGATCCCCACTCACCTTGAAACGTTCTTCGTCAGGCAGTGGTTTGCCGTAGAAGGCAGAAATGCCCATGGCGCCATATCCAAGAGCAGTGACGTCAGACGTGCCGATCTTGCGAGTGGGAAGAGGCATTGTGTGGATGATTCGAAGAGACGCGGAGGCGGACGCTGGGGAATGGAGATGGTACGGACGATGCCAGTCGTACTGGTACAGCTCCCCTCTTTATACACCCACAGAAGGACATGTTCGCGAAGCGCGACGTCGCTGCTGATGCAACAATGCGTCATAACGTTCCTCTGGTATTATACGGCAACCGGGTGTGCTCTATGCTAGGGTGGAGATAGCATGTAGCACTTGACGTACCGCGGGAACGCAGGGAACATGGAGGCCTCGCACCCCTGTCGCATGCTCTCCGAATCCGCACCTTCAGCTGACGAGAATGGCTCGTGTGGGTAGCTGAACGGCACGCGGGATGACAACACCCTCACGAACGACGAACAACACCACCGGGACAGTCGATAGCGTCCAATGTTCAGTAGGATAGGGGCACGTTAGCGCGGGCGGTTCGACGGTAGCTCGAGGTTCGAGAACAATATCAAGTGCATCGATGAACGTCGCAGAGGGCCTGTCATCCGCTCTAGTGGCAAGCCATGAAAGGTTGACCGACGACATCCTTGACCCCTCCGGACCTCGTCAAGATGTCGATCGCGTGGCAATCTCAGACTCTGAGCAAGACGAAGCCTATCCGTGGCAGGTCCGCAGTAAGGGCTACCGGCGCCATGGAGCGAATACTGTGGTTTATCAATGCAGCAGATCTTGCTTCGAGATCCAGTGCGGGCTGTGCGAGAGTTTGTTGCATATTGACACATGTGCCAGATCCGCGAGACTAGCATACTAGGCACGCATGTGCGATCCAAACATCAGATGATGATAACATGTGATACAACGCAAGATAACGTATAACATACAAACCATGGATACAAGAGAGAGGTGAATGATACAATTGTGCGCCCGAGATGTAAAGAACAATCAACCCCTGCCACTTCTACGCTTGTTGGCCTTGGATTTTACCGGCGTGAAAGAGGACTGCAGCATAGCCGCGTTGTCAGTATCCGGTCAGTGTCCGAGATGCGAGAATGTTCGACGGCACCATCACTCACGTCGTCGTCCAGGGCATTGCCGAGCATGTCCGTGCGAGGAGTCTGGCTCCCTTGCGAAGTGTCCCCCGACGTCGTGCGCCCGCGCCCGCGCTGTCGATTCTCTCGACGAGAGGCACTCGACACACCGGCCTGCTGCTGCTGCTGCTGCTGCTGCTGTGAGCCCTGAGCTTGGACGCCCTGCTTCCTGCCCTTCTGCTGCTTGGTGTTGACGATCACGGCCCAATCCCCCATGTCCTCAGGCTGATCCTGCTCCGCCTCCCCCCCATCGGCGTCCTCGTCCACGTCCTCGTAGTCGCCATCAGATCCCGCTTGCTCGGCGCCGATGCTGTCGCCCACGGGCGGTGTCATCGCCGAGTCGGCGACCTGCGGGGCCACGAGACAGCTCTCGGACATCGCAGAGGAGAGCTGCTCAGACGTTGACCCTGTTTCGCCTCCCTGCTGGCCGGCCCCATCACCGGTGTGCCGCGGCGCCGTCTCCAGGCCGGCTGGTACCGGGTCGTCCTGCAGGAACGATTGGTGAGATCCAGCGACGCACATACCGACGCCCGACACTGTCCGTACCTCCTTTTCCACCTCTACTCCCTTCGCGGGTGGAATGGGTGGAGTGCGTGTTGCCACGGGGCTCGCGCTCCCTGGACTCAGGCCTCCGAACAACGATGAGCTTGAGCGAGTCAGCCAGGCGCCCATCCCGGATGGCTTACGGACGCTTGCGCCCCAGGCGACTGCGGCGGGTTTCGCAGGCTGCGGAGGCAGGTCCTGCTTCGCCGGGGCGACAGCAGGGGAGGCGATATCGCCCGTCGCCGTCGTCGTCGTCGTCGTGGGAGGGACCGCTTGTGACGACATTGCTTTGAAGCGAGCGTCAGCGTGCGCACAAAGAGCGAATACTGGCAAGGGAGACACACGTGCACACTGACGGCCATCATCATCTGCAGAAGCGACTTCAGCCACGGTCTCGTCGGTTTCCGTCGTCGAGAGCTGCGCACCGAGCGCGTCGTCGGCCCGATTTTCGCCCGCGGATGGCGCAGCCGCCTCCGCCGAGGTCTCGCTCTGCTGCACTTGAACGTCCTTCAAGCTAGCCGGTGCAGAGGAGTTGTCAGCCGCGAGCGCGGTTGAAGGGTCTGGTGTCGACGGCTCGCGCGAATCGGTCGTGTCCAGCACCATGGGTGACGGCGCCCTCGTCGTGCCCGTCGACGACGAAGCCAGCTTCCCCAAGGACAGCCCTGCGATCGTCGACGCAAAGTAGTTGAAACGAGAGACCAGACTGGGTGATTCGGCGAACGACGGATTCGGATACGATTGCAGTCGGTCCGTTTCTCCCGCAGCCTCAGTTTCAGCTGCAGGCGAGAGGTGCTTGTCGGCGAAGTCGTCGCTCTGACCTGCCGTGGGCATCTCGGAGATAGGTAAGGTAGCATCTTCCACAACGGTAGTTGTTTGAGATGTGTCAATGGTTTCCGATTGCGACGTGTCCGCGGTTGTGTGATTGGCCTCGCTAGGGACTTCCCCAGCCGGTTTCTCATCGCAAGACTGTCCAGTAGCCGCATCGTCCTGCTCCGGCGTCCTAGGCAACACCTCGCGCTCAAATGCTCGGGCCTCACCTTGGACAGAAACAACAGCCTCTGACGCTCTCCCCTTGCGATCCGCTGGTTGGTCCCGCGTCCGCATCGAGGCTGCTAGACCGCTCTTGCCCCACGCGCTCGGCCGGGCAGCCGCCCACACCGACTGCGTGTCACTGTCCGTATCGGGCCCCGGGCCAGAAGACGAGAGCGAGAGCCGGATGCCCTCCTGCCTCGACGCGGAGCCCACGCCGTAGGACGCGCCGCCCCACGCAGGAAGCGTGCTCGACCGCTTCATCGTCGCCGCACCGCTCGGCGACTGCGCCGCCCGCGCGAAGCTGATCGGGGGCTTCGTCGTCTGGGTGGCTGTGCGTGGCTTGGGGGTGGTGGCACGAGGCGGGGCTGGAGAGGGAGTGGTCGACTGGGCGGCAGCTTCGATTCGCTCAGGGGGCGATGTGTATGGTTGCTGGTCGATAGTGCCGGTCGAAGTAGCAGGAGGCTGGGAACTGTCGCCCGTCGTGTCTGAGCTGAGGTTGGCATTTGGAACCGGCTGAGGCGTCTTGGAGTCGTCGCCAACAATCTGTTCAGAAGGAGAGTTGTTTGTGTTGACTGTTTCGGGCTCGTGGGTATCTGACAGGTTCTCTGCAAAGTCATCGTCGTCCGGAGATGCAGCTGGCGGGACTTGTTCCTCGCGATCCGGGAGCTCGGCTCTACCAGACTGTGCCTCAGGAAGCTCATCGTGCGGCAACTCCTCCCGCTCCACCGGGGTCGGCAGTAGTGTCCCTGCAGATTCTGCGAGCTCAGCAGCCTCCGAAATGTGAGAAACCCATGTTGCGCCATGGACAGCATCATCGTGTTGTGTGAACCCGAATTCATCGTGCTCCTGAGCAGACAGATCGTCTCCCGCATAATCCTCGTGGCTAATAGCCTCTGTCGCCTGAGGTGTGTCCTCGGGTTCGTCGTGGGAGATCGGGTCGTCTGACCCTCCCTCGCCCTCTCCCTCGTCCTCAAAGGCTACGAGATCCAGGCTGTTGTGCATGGCGTCAGCGGCCTCTCGTCCCTCGGCTGAATCCTGGCCTGGGCTGTTCACAGAGCTCCCGCAGGATCCCTCCTGCCCTTCCTCTGACTCTGCACCGGGTCCAGCCTCCGCTTCCTGGGCCGCTTGCGCCTCGTCAGCCTCGTCGAGGGCCCAGTCGCTCATGATGCTCGGCGCAGTATCCTCCTCCTCCAGATCGTCTGGCTCTTCGATGGGAGGTGGCGGGGGCGGAGGCGGTACGTCCAGAAGCTCAGCCAATATGCGGGCGTGCGGTCGCCGAGGCGACGAGGGCGATACGACGGAGACAACAGGGCGGACGCGGTCGGCGAGGTCGAGCACCTGGTCCTGCAGCGCAACGTCTCCGTCGGCCAGGCTGTGAGGGCGTAAACGACGCGTTTTGGAGAGACAGACGCGAGGTGCACTCACTAGGATGCCCCGTCTACTTCGCCTTCGATCAGCCACAGCGACTGTGGTGTGAGATGGCGTGTTTCGACCAGCTTGACTAGAGAGCTCCGGGTTGCACGCGGGTAGTGTGAGTTGACATAGTCTGCCAGATCCTGTACTACCCATTGCGACGGGTCGATCTTGTGTCGGACAGTGCTCACGTTCAGCGTGGAGCTCTCGCTGACAGATGTGGGGGGCGTACCGGTCGCCTTGGCCTAGCTGTGTTGATGTGGGGTCGCTGCATAGTGGTTCTGACTCGCGCGCCCGCTATGGCGTCGTTGTCGGACCTGTGGGAGGGATATGGATGGAGCGATGGCCGGATGAATGCGGCGAGTGACATTGTGGCTTTGATCCACGAGAAGGCGTCTTAGTGGCGAAAGAGTACAATAGCTTGGGAGACAACGCACCGGATATGTACTCGGTGGTCGCGGGAAGACGTCGTTGTGGTGCTCGTTGGAGAGAGCACAGGAGGAGTGGGTGGTATAGATGTGGGATACGGAGGAAGGCTCGGGGTTATGAGTGGGAGGAGGACAAGGCGCTGCAGCTGCCGCAGCGGACTGGGGGTCGAGAAGTCCCAAGGCCAAGGCCATGTGCAAGCGCGTCCGCGGAGGATGAGAACGGGCAGAGACTGATTAGGCTGGGTAAGAAGACAAAGAACGCGTTCAAAGCCCGAACTCTAATCGCATGCAAGCTCACCGCCAGCGCCGCCCAGGCCATCTCATTCCCCTTCCCGTCGTCCGCTCCCCATCCACTCCAGCGCACGAGGCGTCCGTCGTGTGCATGCAGCATCGGACGGCAGAGATGTCTGGGGGATGGTCCTCGGACTGCGACGATCACTGTCCGGATACTGCAGGTAGACGTCCTGCGGTATGTCGTACGCAGCCATTCGGAGCTGCGGCAGGGCAGATCATCGGTGCGTGCGTGCGCAACGAGGACGGAGCATTGCCAGCATCCGAGCAGAGAATTGGAGGACCGAGCTCTGCGAGACGTTGCAACTGGACGACAATGAAGAGCACAAGGCGAGGCAGGTCACTCGATGGACGTAACGAAATCCTGTCGAAGCGGGCTCCAGCGCGGGCGCGGGCGGCTGAACGCGCTTCCAGTACGACTCGCGTCCCCCACAGCGCGCCCCGCGGCTCCCGCCTGCCGCCATCAGAGCCCGCGTCCGCGTCCATGTACGTATTACCCCGCGTTCCTCCGCTCTTCCACCACGGGCTGACCTCTGCTGAATATACGATTCTGCATATCTTCAGTTTCTATGATTGTACGACGAATGAACTACTCAAGCTGCTACTCACTATGCATACGTCCCGTGATATCTGCACTCTGGCCACTCACGCATGTATTTCTCTTGGATCATCCTACATATATGCATCTCATGGCTGACACCGCGCTTTCCTGCTCCAGATGAACATGTCATTGCTGTCCGCACAACTTCGGCTGACCAGAGGGCCACGACGAACAAGGAGGCCTCACCAGTACTCGCTGGCGCCGTCAGCCTCAGAGGCAACCACATTGATGTCACCCACCTTGTTCAGTAGGACTGCGCTGCTTCGTTTCGGTCCTCGTAGCGCTGTTCTGGCTTAGTACTTACCGCCATGGCAAGCATCCTCGCCGCTGCAACACAATTCTTCCTCCGCAATGGCTCGACACCGTCCCCGGCGTCCCACCGTCTTCTCGATCAAAGTGATGGAATCCGACACTGTGGCTACCGGCAGTCCTTGCAGGCACAACTAACGAACGATCGACCGACCCTATCCGAAGCATGTACACCGTTGACAAGATTTGCTTCCGCGTCCGGTAATATATCCATCGCTGCATCCTAGACGCGCTCCTCTTTTGGCATCCGGATAACATCTAACACTTTGCTGAACATGCTCACTTCACAGACCACTCCCCACCGCGCGTCCTAGCTGTTGTGAATCCGGACAACACAATGCTCGCGTCTCCGGCTCTGACAGACGCGAGCGCGGACGGCGTTCGGTGCCGCTATCCCGATTGCGAACACTCCTCTGATTCTTGCTCCCCTCCACGTCTAGTCTACTCTCCTGCTAGCTCTTCCTCGCTTGCTCTCGATACCCCTTTGCCAGTCACCCCTTTCAGCCCTACAGGCTCTTCCCCCAGCGGCGACTACTCTTTGCTCTCTCCCACAAGTTGCCATGACCCTCAGGGGATACTGCTGCTTGCTCTTCCCTCTACGAGCAAACAAGGGACAACGCTGGCCGAGCGCCGCGGCGCGAAAGCTTTGGCCCTCAAGCACGCACCCACGCCCGCAGACATACCAAAGCCCAAGCTTCTCTCTCCCTGCACTCCTGACACCGCGTCCAGCTTCACGCAACGCCTCGTCGGGCTCATGCGCCCCTCGACGCCCGACCCGTGTTCTTCGCCAGATTACTTCGAGAATCCGCTCGCGCGCGGGGCAGGCACCTTCTTCGCGGACCCATACTTCTTCGACGCCGCGCCCGTCCGGCCGCACCCGGACCTGTACGACCTCACGCTGTACCAACCGCATCCGCCCACTCAGTCTCCTTCGCGAGCGCACCAGGCCCAGAACGCCAAGAAGAGCGCGAAGACGCTCCCGACACGGCTGTACATAGACACCTCCGACATTGGGGCGCGGGCCAGCAGCCCGGGCGGCACGCAGACGCACCTTTCCGTTCCGAGCTTCGATCGCGCGCGGGGCTTCCCCGCCCCTATATCTTCCCGCTCGCCTGCGACGCCGTCTTCGCCTTCGCCCATCTCCGCCACCCCCGTTGCCACCGCAATTGCCGTTACCACTCCCACGACGTCTGTGGCCCCCCCCACCGCTCTGCCCCCGCCCAAGTGCCCGTCGCGGGCAACTTCGAGCGCGCTACCTAACCTGCGCCCACTCTTGCTGCCGCAGAAGTTCGCACAAAGGGAGATTGAGGACGCGCAGGCGGCCTCTATCCTCCAGCACGCGGCGCCGACCCTCCGCCCGCTCATCCTCCCGCAGGAGCTCGCACGGCGCGCGTCCCACCCGCAGCGCCCCTCGCACTCGCGCCCACACTCGCCCACCGTCGCATCCGGCCCGGCCTACCACGCACACCGGCGGGCGTTCAGCACCGGGATCGCGGCGTTGCCGTACACCAGGACGATGGCGGTTGCTACTGGGGAGTACAGTGACGGGCGGGTGTCGCGTGCGGAACAGCGCCGCTCGCAGCAGCTGGACGACATCATCTCCCTATTGGACGAGTCGGGTGTCCTGCCCGCGCCACGGAGCAGCTCCGCAGGCTTGGACGACGCGCACACGGGGGACGGCAGCTGTGCGCAGTGGGACTCGGACTCCGGCGAGAGCTCCGTGGTCGCGACTCCGCCGTCCGTTCTCTCGCGCTCGTGGAGCTCCTCCTCGTTCTCCTTTGTCAGCGGGGAGCGAGCGGAAAGGGACTCTGCCCAAGGCGGGGAGGAGTCGACGTCGTGCGGCGGGTCGCAGAAGGTGGAGGACATCCTCGAGCTCCTTGAGAGCGAGCCGGCTCTGACGGGCAAGTCCGACGTCCGGAAATCTGTTGAGGAAGCGGAGGAGGAGGACTTGGTTTGCGCCTATGCGATGTAACATCTGGTTATCACGCTCTCATCTCTCTGGGGCTTGGGTTAGGAACGTCTGTCAAGCTGTATCGACTAGTCTGTAACATTCACATTAGTGTGCTGTATTATGCTCTATTGACATCCATTGTAACATGCTCAATGGCCTTTGATGAAGTCCGTCACGAGAGCCCTGAACTCATTTGGCCTGCCGGACCGCTACGTCAGTAAAACGAGTCCATTAATGTGCCTTGGTAGCTCACCGTTCAGAGTGTACTGCACACGATCCACACCAGTCAGCGCAGCCAGATGGAAAAGGGCTTAATAAAACTCACCCCAGTGGCTGGCGTCCAGTGTTTCGAGAACCATGTTCGGGAAGAACGCCTTGGCGTGACCAATGTTGTGCTTGTTGATGTACCTACAAGCGTACACAATCAGCGCATGCACCCGGCATATGACGACGACCAGGAACGGGCACTGACTTGCTCTTCTCCCCCTTGATGAACAGCGTCGGCCCCTCCCAGGTCCGCTCCCCGGGCTCGTAAGGGAAGTCGCCGAGGTCCGGGATCGCATTGCCGAGTAGGTCGACCGGAACACGGAAGCGCAGCGGGTGCGGATGGTGCGGCTTCGGGTGCTCGAGGTTCATGAGCAGGAACGCGCGCGTCATCGGGTCCTGCGGCGTGCCACACGATCGCTATTAGCACCAACGCACTGTGACTGGCAGCCGCGCGCGCGCTGGTTGGGGGGCCGGACGGACCTGCTCGTACTCGCGCAGGATCTTGTCGGCGTCGCGGCGCGTCGTCACGTGGCTCGCCTCGATCTGCTTCATGCCGCGGATGTAGCCCTGGAACTCGGGCGAGAGCGCGCCGCGCGCGGGCGCGATGTCCGCCACTATGAGGTGCGCAAGCAGGTTGGACGGCAGGTCGGGGCTCAGTGCGACTGTCATGGCTACCTTGCCTCCCCTGGGGCCCATAGATATGCCGTAAGCGAGAGGCCTGTTCAGGCAGCGGGGAGGACGCACATTGAGTGTCCCAGCAATGAGATGTTGGTCAGAGAATGTGCTTGGCAGAAGTGCACAACGTCGGCGGCCATTGCGGGGTATGTATGCGGCTCGGCATGTGGTGAGGTTCCGTGGTTTCGTAGGTCCTGCAGATGCGGTGTAAGCTGGCCGAGAGGCAAGCCAACGTGCAATGTAACACACCAATGCGTACACCGGCCTGTTCAAGTCCTTCGCGAACGCCTTGGACAGAGAGCCCCAATTGCGCTTCGTTCCACTGAATACATCACCTTCAGCTTCTCATACTTGTATATCTTTCGAAGCATGCATACAAGAGACCGTGGAGAATGACGAGCGGGTTGCGAGTTTCGTTCCCGTCCGGAGGCGCAACCGTGTCGAAATGCAACTCGATGGGCTTGATTTGTGAGGACACTGTCCGACTTTGTAGCACACCAAAGCGTCTACAACTACTCCTCAGAGGCTCTCTGAAGAGACTTGGAGAAAGCAGGGTCGATCGCAGCATGTTGGGTATGATGAAGAGCTCAGAGTCAGTGGCCGGAGTCGAACGCGACGATGATGCAGGTGCAGCACGTCCGACATCGTCGGCCGTCAGTGTTTGGAGATAAGATTAAGACGAGCGTCTATCTGCACCTGACTTGGCGCATGGAGCCAGGCAACCTGCCCTGAAGTGGACGCGATGAAAACGCGTCGTCCAAATTTTTGCCCACTGTCTGCCCGTCGCTGTGCGCGTCGGGCTTGTCTGTGCTGGTGAGTGTCTTCCCTCCCCCCCTTTTCGACGCGATGATATCTTCTGTTTACCTCGAGCGGCGTCGCTCTACCAAGTGGCGTTCGCGATGACTCGAGTATTTTTGTCATAGTTACACTGATCGGTCTTTGACACCCACCCGGTGTACAACTTGCTGATTGACGCATTCCTCGCAGATAATACAAACAACGGTTTTCAAACCCTTCTGAATAGCGCGCTCAATGGTTGTTGTGTCGAGTAGTGCATGATACTGACTATGGTGAGTCTCGTCCTCCTTAGTTGTGGTCCCCGTCGACTACACGACGAGATGATCCAAACTTTCAAACTAGAGTATCTGAGGGCCATTCGGCTCGATGCTTTTATTTTATCTGTCAATCCCCTGATCTTTGTTTGTCTTGTCTGAGTCGTATCGAACCGATGGCTCACGCACTGTTTCCTCAGATAACCGACACATAGCGAAGCGGTTGTTATGGGCGCAGAGCTGGTGAGCATTTGTTTCCTTTCGTCCGCTGTGATGCAATTATGGAGTTACCGCCTGATCGCATGTCTACGGACGTGCGAGCTCCTGACGACAATTCCACGGCTGTAATTTTATACTCTGAGCTTTTTTTGTCTTGGCCGCTCTCTTGACGCAGTACTTACGGGTTCTATCGAGTAGATGTTTAGAGAAACTGATGCATGGCGTATGCCAGTTGGCGATCGGAAAATGGGACTGCACTAGGTGAGCTTGGCTCCAGCATATTCCTTCATGATGTTATATCACGACGGTCTTCGTACTACCGCTGCCGAAAATGCCCGCCACAGCTCAATATATCGGGCAACCCCTTCTGATCTCTCTGCATATACAACATTTTGAATTTATGCTAATGCTACGCGCGCAGGTGCTTCAACTTCGACGATGTGTCCATCCGTACTCACTGGCGGATGTATGTGGTGAGTACTTCATGCCTTGATTCCACTAGTTGTTATACCGTGAGGATGAGCTTCATGTAAAAATTATCAACTAGAAGCTGTTGCGGAGCTTCGGCATTGATTGAGAAATACAGTTTCTGAACCCAACGTCTGCACTTTTGATTTCGTTCCGGCGCTGACTACTGGTACGAATAGGCGTAATGCATATCACCGCTGATCGAGCCTCAAGCTTCACGAGCTACTGTCGCTATGTGGCAGAGGTACGTATATCGTACCATGCTGGTCATTCTAAGTATCACTATGTACGTAGTCAGATCATCAATGCCATGCGCGGAGGTCGTATTTCCCTGGAGTGTGAGAGCCGACAATCTCGGCGAGCACCCCGGTTATGGGCGTGACTGACATACGGGCCATGGTGTGCATCATTTGACCACTGGGCAACGGATGCGCTGAAGGTGGACCGCATTGCAATGCGCTAAGCGTGTGTATTCGCCCGTTGTTTCAGTGTTGCGGTCGTCACTGGGTCTTCGGCATCAACATACGAGAATACCATCCGTTCTAAGTTTGGCGTTTCAAGGTGTGTATCGTTCATGTGGCTTGGACCATCGTCGGCAAATTTTCAGTCAAATCTTGCAGGTGATCCTTGGTGCCTGAACTGACCATCTCCGACGGCCCTCTTCCCGCCGACGTGCACCCCAATGTGCCACAGATACCATGGGACAGCCGTGTCGCAATCGCACCAGTAGCCGTACGAGCGGCCGTGCGGCACTCACGCCGTCTTCGCCGTTCACTAGTCGGGTCGCCGCGAACACGGCTTCCGTGCAGCGAGGTAGCGTCGAGAACAGTTCAGTCGAGTACCGAATGCCGTTATAACCACACCTTTGCTTCATCTAGAAACTTTGCCCGTTCATCTGCAGCAGTCTGGACGTCAAATGTGAGCTTGGCTTGCCAGAGCCGTACAATACCCTTCAACGGGGACTACCTCGCGTGGCGAATCAGCGCAAGCCAACTGGGTGTTACAGCGGCTCACGATCGGTGAGGGTACGCGCAGTCGTAGCGGGAGCGTATAATCATGGGGCTTCGTGTTCCATACGTCCCAGTTCACGCACCGTTGGGCCGTCATGCCGGTCTGACGCCGACTCGACCCCCATGGTCGACATCCGCCTGCCAGAATTACCGCTGGGGAACTGCTTCGGGGAGGGCTCTCCGCAGCCTCACGCAGCGCTATATAAAATCTTCCAATGTGCAGCTGCTCAATCCTCGTTTGAGGTGCACCCAATTTCGGCTCGCATGGTCCTCCTCTCTACTCTCGCACTTCTTGGATTGACTCTTGGGGTCGGAGCGTCGGCAGGTTCACGATCTGCCTGCACCTCCTTTGCCCCCAGAGGCCTTTCCAGGATCGTGTCGCTATCCGCCACCACCCATTACGCAGCCAACACCAATGTGAACATCTCGAACACCTACTCCAGCATCGACGTGTCGAATCTCCCTGGGTTCTGTCGCGTCGAACTTGCGATCACCACCAACGCCACGGCCGGCTCGAAAGCCCTCACTGAAGTGTGGCTGCCGGACGACTGGAACGGTCGCGTGCTCACCGTCGGGAACGGCGGACTCGCGGGCGGAGGTACGTCAACCCTCGATCGCGATCGATCGTGGGCAGGACACTTTTGCTGATCGGCCGTCGACGCTCCCCTCTCTTCCGCAGTGACCGTGACGGAGCTCGGGCACGTCGCGGTCCCGCAGGGCTGTGAGTGTTAGCACGGCGGCGAGTTGTCGTAGGAATGTCGCTCGTGCTGATCGTGCTTGTTCACCAGTCGCGGGCATCTCGACGAACACCGGCCACGATGGCGACACGGACGAGGGCGCATGGGCCGGTCCGCATGACGATGTAAGCTCGCGGCTGGGTTAAACATAGCACGGCCAGCGCTGACGTTACGGTGTCGCCTCGCGGTTGCGTTTCCGACGTAGAACGCGATCGTGGACTGGGGCTGGCGCGCGTTGCACCTGAGCGTCCTCGCTGGAAAGGAAGTGGTGGAGCACTACTACGGACGACCCGCAAATAAGTCGTACTATCTTGGGTGCTCGACCGGTACGTCGTCGTCAAGCTGTCCGGCTTGTCGTGGCGCACTCACGGACTGTGGCGCCCTACAGGAGGGCGGCAGGGGTACGCCGTCTTGTGACCAACACTTTTGGCGATGATCTAATCGCGGAACCGTATTCAGGCTCAAGGAGGTGCAAGACTTTCCCGACGACTTTGACGGTGTCGTAAGTCGTGCCTTGCAGTGGCGCCGACAAAGCAACCTCATGTTGGATCATCTGCAGGTCGTCGGTTCTCCAGCCAATTGGCAAACACATCTGCAAGCGTGGTCGATCCACATGAACCTCAACACGCAGCCATCGACCTCGCCTCATTTCATGACCCAGGACACCTGGACAAATGTACTTGCGCCCGAAGTGATGAGGCAATGCGACGAACTAGATGGCGTACGTTACCGCCGTCTATCTTGAGAACGCGCGCTGACTTACAGGAACAGTTGAAAGATGGCATCATAAACGACCCGCGGATATGCAAGTGCGTTCCTGTGGATTTTCTGGTGTACTGTCACTGACAGTCTTTGGATCGTTCGCAGTTTCCGACCGGAGACGTTGACATGTCGTCCCGGCCAAAACACGTCGACCTGTCTCACAGCTGACCAGATTGGAGCACTGCGTCGGATATACGCCGACTACTACGAGGCTGATCAAAGTTACGTTTTCGGCGGTTACTACCCCGGTGGCGAGACAAAGTACTACAGCGGTCTCGTGGGCCAAAAGCAGTTCGACATCGGTATCGGGTACTTCGGGTACATGGTGCTCAAGTGCGAATTTCATTCTACTCACCTCCGCCCCATCACTGAGTGCGGCATTTGAAACAGTGACACCAACTTCAAGATCCACGACTACAACGCTACCGTCCTCCAGCTGTCCGACGAGATCAACCCGGGACAAGCGAACGTGAGTTCAAAGCTGCCCGGTGTCTCTCCGTATCCACTCGCGGTTGACCTTGCGTCACTCGTCAGGCTATCAACCCCAACCTCACTGCGTTTGCGGGGCCGTCTCACAAGGGGAAACTGCTTCAGTACGTCGGCTGGGCAGACCAGCTGATCAGCCCCGGGAACACCCTGCACTACTATGAGAGCGTGCACGAGTTCACGCTCGCGAACACAACGATGGACATCGACGACTACTACCGCCTCTTCCTCGTGCCCGGCATGAACCACTGGTGAGTCCCACAGTCCACGCACATGTGCGCTAGCCCCGATCCGTTCTGACAAAACGTACCGTCGCAGTCACGTGCGTCCCTTTTCTCTCGCGCTGGCTTCCGTAGCCGCGGTGGAGCAAAGCTTGGCAGCTGAACGTTTCTGTTCCAGGGCGGCTACGCAGCCAACTCGTTCGGCGCGGTGGAGCAGGCGTCTAACGACAACCCCCCGCTCTCGTTCGACCCGGAGCACAACATCCTCGCCGCGATCGTCCGCTGGGTCGAGGAAGACGTCGCGCCGGCGAACCTCACCGCGGTGAATTACAACGACAACGACGTCGGGAACGGCGTCGGCTTCACGCGCCCGCTTTGTCAGGTAAGCACCCGACTGCTGCTCCACTGCTCTCTTCCCCCGATTCTCTCGCGGCCCTCCCGTCGTTCGTTGTGTCGCGTAGCGAGTTATGAGGCGCTGACCGGTCATGCAACAGTACCCAGCCACGATCAAGTACGCGGGCGGCGACCCCAATAGCGCCGACAGCTTCTACTGCGCGTAACACCGCGCGCCCAGAGCCCGCACCGGGGCAGATGCTTCTTCTCATCACACCCACGGCTTTCTCGCTCGGTGCCTTTCATGCAGGTTGGGACTTGCAGACTTCCGCCCGTCCGTCCCGTGCTGTACCCCCGTATCGTACGATCCTCGTTGTCTTTGCTCTCGAATGCCACTTCCGTCCGGACCTAGCGCGATCTGTCTTGGACTCGCTGCTGTGACGGTAGTCCGAGTGCGCCTTCCGGTATGGAGGCGCCGGCGGCCATCATTCGATCGCCCCCCCCCCTTCCCTTTGCCGGCCAAGCACTGCTAGTACCAGTACCGATCCCTTTGGTCCGCCGAGATGAACAACCGGTGCGTGCATAGGCCGGGGTACGACCCCACACCGTGTGCAACCGCTGCCGCGTTGTGCGGGTTCAAAACGAGTCTCTGAGCGGAGGGGGCAGATGAAACGCACGGCTGGCGAGACTCGCGCCGTCGGATGCCAGATCGGGCCCCACTGCACTGACCGCCCTTCCGCCTGCTTTGTGTTGCAGCCTGCGAGCTTGATGTGACGCGAGTCGTGGGCCCATGTGCATATGCACATGTTCATGCTGAGCTGCTGCTGGACGCCGTCTCGCACTTGATTTGGGCGGTCCGGCGAACGCATGGAGATTGTGGCTCAAGTCCGTCTGCCGACTGATATTTCGGAACGCTGCTAGAACTGTTGCCCCCTAAAGGAATGAAGGCCACACTCCGAAGGACGTCGGATGATACAAGGATGGAGCGTGTATGAATTTCCGTTCCGTGCGCTATGATACAATTACAACGTGCACCGCATTGTACCGATGGGGATATCGAGAGGGATCGTAGCGGTACCAGGTGTAACGTTTCTTGGAATATGGTGTGGCAATAGAGGAAGACGAAAAAAAAATACGGGCGTTGATATAGTAGGATCATTTCATGTTTCGTAATGGACGGACATAACGGTCGTGAAGCGCACAGCGGCGCCCTCTCTCTGTCTGCAAGTTCGGACTTGCGCATGTGAAGTCGGGGTGCTCATACAGGGCTGTCATTTGGGCGCCGACCGCGGACGGTCTCTCCGCCCGCGGTCTCGTTCGGAGCGATGGGCTTCTCGCTGAACTGCGTCGTAGGGCCCACGTTCGCGTCCGCGCTGGTGAGGCTTCCGGAGCCGCTGCGACCGCTGCGGCTCCCGGAGACCGAGCGGCGCACGGCGGACTTGGCGTTCTGCACCGGGTCCGCCGGCGACGCGCGGAAGTCCACGGTGTCTTGGCCGGGGTTGAACCGCCAGTACTTGATGCTGCGAGCGCGGGGGCGCAGAGGATTAGAGAGGCATGCGAGCTACGGGACGGCGGGGCGGACATACTGCTTTAAAAGGGTGTAGAATGCGGAGCCTAGCAGCGAGCCTAGGAACGGGCCGAGCCAGTACTGCAGGCAGGCGCGTCAGGTTGAAGAGAGAGAGTAGACAGAACGGCGACACGTGCCACCCAGTGGGAGTCGTAGGGGAAGCCCGTTACAACCGCCGGGCCGAAGGAGCGGGCCGTGTTCATGCCGGCGCCGGTGTAGTAGACCGCCCAGCTGCGGATCGCGGATGTCAGCGTCGGACAGCACGTGCTCGATCCGTGGCGACGTACAGGTGGCAGACGAAGAGCGTGAGCCCGATCCCGACCTGGCGCAAGTGAGCACATCGCTTCCCGGCAGCGGCCGCGCGCGATGACGTACCGGAGCGAAGGGCGTCGCATTGTGTTTCTCGGCCGCGAGCATCAAGATGGCGAGCACGAGCGCGCTCGTGATGAACATCTCGATGAACACGCCTTGCGCGCGGTTCACACCTGGTGCCAGGAAGGTGCTGGCCGGGCCCGCGTGAGGACGTGGAGGCGCAGGGCGGGCCGAACAGACTCACTTGGACGCGAGGGGTCCCGGCGTAAGCGCGTAGATGATCGCGGCGGCGGTGATTCCGCCTATGAGCTGCGCTATACAGTACAGCACAAACCGAACGGGGCCGATAACGCCGGTGAGGAGAAGCGCTAGGCTGACGTCGGGGTTGAAGAGCCCGCCGGTCACTCGATAGAATAACCAGACGGAGGAGAGCAGGCTAAAGCCGAAGCAGAGCGAGATGTACATGACACGCTCGATGTTGGACGTTCCGTTGCTGGAGGAGAAAGCTTCACTCTGTGCGGCCTGGACGCCGCCGTAGGCGAGAAGGAGGAAGAAGGTGGTACCGATGTACTCTAGCACGGCAGCAAGAGCGTCTTCCTTGAGGGTGGCAAAGTGTGATGGTGGTGGGGGAGGCCCGTATCTGTAGTTTGGGTCCGATCTTGCCGAGCCTGTGGTCGCTGAGCGTGATCGCCGAAAGACGTTCATGGTGGGCGGGGGAGGAGGAGGGGGTCGTGTACGAGCATGCGCGGGACGGGACGTCTTTTGTGCGCGGACACAGCGGACGGCGGGGGCTGACGGCAGAAGGCTTGGGCCCGCCTCGGGGGAGCGGGGAGGATCAGGATGTACGTCACATGATCGGTGCGGAGGCAAAGAATATGGAGAGCTGTCAGAGAGGAGTGAGCGAACTCGTGCGATTGGGCGGGGTCCGACCAAACACACTCTCTGCGACAACGCTCGGTGCACCGTCTGATACGCCCCGCTCCACACAACGCTCGGAACGTGCTCCCCAGGCGCCCGTCCCTCTTCCGTCCTCGAGCCCCACAACGGCTGCTCTTGTGCTGGCCATCGTTCTCTCCGTCCGTGGCTGCGGAGAACGACGCAGGCGGCGTTGCCCATGGGCCCACGCACACCACCCAAGAAGTTGGATGGTTAGTCCCAGTCACCGCCACCTCCCGATCGCCCGCGCTTCACTTGCTTCCGCTTGTCCTTGTCCAGCCGTCGGCGTGCCTTCTCCGCGCGCTCGAGGGAGCGCACCCGCTGCTTCTGCTCTTCAGACGGCTCGTTCACAAGCCCCGCGGATGCAGCAGACACAACCAGCGCGTGCAGCTGCAACGATCGTCCGGGTCAGCAGCGATGACATCACTTGTAGGGCCGCCAGGGGCACTCGCCTTGGCAAGACAGTCTTGCACGTTCTGGGCTTGGGAGCGGTGCACGGTCGATGTGAGCAGGATCGACTGCGATGACGAAACGTACGAGGGCTGCGGGCGGATGCACCGTAAGTGTACGTTGCGGAATGCCACGGCCAGCCACATACCGTCTTCTTGAGGTAGTCGCGCGCCCATACCGGAATCCATGGGGTCTGTATTGGAACGCGGATGGTCGCCTTCGTGTTCACCTTGTTCACATTCTGTGCGTGCGAGTAAATATCGCAGAATACACCACGTGGCATACACATGAGAGAGTGCCAACGCACTTGCCCACCGGGCCCAGAGCTACGAGAGAATGTCAGCTCCACAGCATTTCGCGGTATCTCTCGCGCCTTGAATCGTTCTATCCACGCGCGTGCCTCTGCACTTTGGCTCGCATTTTCAATAACAGTGAACGCGGGAGGCACCGGGAAGTGGTCTCTTCCACTGCCAGAGTGAGCTGCTCTTGCAACGATGCTCTCTACTCGTGGCCTCTGAAGAGAGCAGCGCATTGGAACAAGACGGAAAACCTGCATATCGACATATACCCCAGGTGGTCGTTGAGATGAACGGGCGGGGCCGCAGATGACGAGACGGAAGTGGGCGTTGCGAGAAAGGGCGACGTTTCCGAAAACATCGGAAAGACGACCCACGTGATCCGGCTAGGCTACCGCGTCACGGCTGCCGGGACTCCTCGGACGCGTCTTTCTTCTCGAATCCTCGGACACTCTGACCATAACCACCACCACCACAGACACTGAGACTCTCGTACCCACACAAGTCTGAACTAGCCATGGTTTCTGTCAAGGTTACTGCGGCCAAGTCCACGCCGCTCGCGCGAGATCTGCCCACTTTCATCACTTTTGAAAAGTCTCCCGAGGATCACACGATTTGCGAGCTGAAGAAGGCCATTACCGCTAAGAACCCCAAGGCGAGTTCATAGCTGCTTTGGGGCGTTCGAGTAACCTTACATGGCGCGTACAGTTCCCCCCGTCGCGCCAGAAGCTGGCCTTGAAGGGGGACAGCAAGCCACTTGCTGACCACGCCACCTTGAAAGACGCGGGGGTTGTGGATGGCTCCGAAGTAACGGTGAAGGACTTGGGTCCGCAGATCGGCTGGAGGACCGTCTTCTTCATCGAATATGTGCGTCCTGTCTTTGTTTCTTAGCGACCCGATGTCGGACTAACACGTCTGCACGTCTAGGCTGGCCCTCTCATCATCCACCCGTTGATTTATCACTTCCCGAGGGTATTCTACGGTGGCCCCGTCCAACACAGTGTGCTTCAAAAGTCAGCCCAGGAATTCTCCTGCCCTTCATATGGCCATATACTGAGCTTACCCCAGATACGTGTACGCCGCTGTACTGCTTCACTTCCTGAAGCGCGAGCTCGAGACCGCGTTTGTGCACCGGTTCTCGCACGGAACCATGCCATTCCGTAACGTGTTCAAAAAGTACCTAGTCTCCCTCCTCCCTCACGTGAAAGACGCGTATGTTGACGCGTCCTTTCCATCAGCTCTGCGTATTACCACATCCTGTCAGGCGTCGTGCTCGCATATTCGGTCTACAGTCCGACGTTCGCTGCGAACTCGCCGTACATTCGCGGTACCATCCGCGAGAACCCGAACTTCCTGTGGTCATGTCTCGCCGTCTGGTTGGTGCGTACACACACGTCTTTCTTGAGCACACCCCACGGTCTTCTGATCATCCCCCCCGCCGGAACAGTTCTCTGAGCTCTCGAACTTGTCCGCGCACGTCACGCTCCGCAACCTGCGCCCGGCTGGCACGACCAAGCGTGCGATACCGCATGGCTACGGGTTCTCCTTGGTGTCGTGCCCGAACTACTTTTTCGAGACGCTGGGCTGGACTGTCATCGCTGTCATGACCGGTAGCTATGCGGGTGAGCTTCTTTTACACTCCCATCCGGGCCAAGTTAGAAGCGGGCGCTGACGGGCGATTGGTGCTCTAGCCTGGTTGTTCTTGGTTGTGTCGACGTACCAGATGACTGTCTGGGCACTCAAGAAGCACAGGAACTACAAGAAGGAGTTCGGAAAGGAGTACCCCGCAAACAGGAAGGCGATATTCCCCTTCATCCTCTAAAGCGTCCTTGACACCCGACAGCGCAATTGCTCCCGCCATTGGGCGCCCTTCTGCTGTCCCCTAATGACCGGTGTCTGCTTCAGTGTATACGCGCGCACACACACACGCACGCCTGCTTCGCTCCTGTCAGATTGTGTACGTTGATACATATGGGTTCTTTTACGTTCCAGCAATCGTTACGGGATGCTGTATGCCAGCCACATCTCCCCGGCGGCTTTATCGTCGCCGCCGAGCCCCGTGCCCACCCACCCGCTGACCAGGCGCGCCACGGCCGTTTTAACGAGCCAGCCCGCGAGGATGATCATCGTCGTGAAGGCCGGGTGGCAGTCGAGAACGACTGGCGCGGGAGCAGAGGCAGTGAGCGTGCGGCCGGCGGCGCGAGCAGAGTTTGTCCGCACGGACAGACAGACTTACCTCGCAGCCCGAACCCCGCGGCCATCCCCCGAGCACGTTCCGGACGACCCACTCGCGGTCGAGCGTGTCCTCGTCGAGCAGCGCGAGCGCCCGCGCGGCGAGCCGGTGCGCGAACGTCGTCGCGTCCAGGTCGGGCTCCGGCCGCGTGGGCGCCCCCCGCGGGGCGTCGGGGCGCCAGACGGAGAGGCAGAAGAGCAGGAAGAGCTTGGTGAGCGAGGAGTAGAGCAGGGTGAGCGGGATGTGCGAGTATCTGCGCGCGGCCACTGTCAGCGGCCCCGGCTCGGTCTCGCACCAAGCCCGCCCGGACGGAGCGCACGCGAGATGCCCATCGCCGTGTGCCATGACGCCAAGGCGCAGGGGGAGAGGACGCGGAGTGGATCGTCGCCCGCCTGCGCACGCGCCCGAGACGTCCGCCGTGGTGGTGCGGGCAGGGATGGCATGGACGCACCTGAACAGCACCCGGATGCCCGACGGGGGCGCCTTGGTGGCGGGGAGAAGGCGGTTGAGGACTGCGTAGCAGGCGAGGACGACGCCGGCGTGGAACGCGGCCGTCTCTGGGGGCGCCGGTGCGGGGGCAATAGCTGGAGTCAGACATGTGCCTTAATCGAGCGGGGCTAAGAATAAGAGGACACGGACCGAAGAAACAGCCGACGAGGATGCGCAGGAAGCCCTCGATCGCGGGGCGGCGCTTCCAGGACGCGATCTCGGCCGTGTCGCCGGCCGGGCGCGCGCCTGACCAACGTCAGCTGCGTCCGTGCGTCTGTGCATGTGCCGCCCTGGTACTGCCCCGGGGCGGCGCGGGAGCCTCACTGATGTGTGTCCACCGGATGACTGCGCGGTTCTCTGCCGGTCAGTTCGCGTTCGAGCCTCTGCCCGCAGACGGCGGGGGTGATCAGGTACGCACACGCGTCGACGCAGAGCAGAGCGGCGCCCAGCCGCGCGATGAGACCCCACCGGGCCTGTGGGCCGCGCGCGCGCGCATGCACGGACGGGCGAGACGGACGTTCAGTTTCGCATGCACTCGGACGGAGCGCTGTGTCGTGCCCCACGCACCCATTCACTCTCCCGGCTCTCGCTCTCGCTCGGACGCGGCCCAGCCTGGTCCCCGTTTGCGGGCGCCTTCAGGTCGCGGGCGCTGCGGGCGCCGAGGCCGCGGTTGTAGAGGAGGTGGCGATAGACGTCCCGCTTGAGGAGGATGAGGTCCAGGAGGAGCGTGAGCGTGTCGTGCTCGACGTACGGGTCCGCGAACGCGTGGCAGGTGGTCTGTGCAAGCCGCGGCCAAGCGCGCGGGAGAAGGGAGAACGGAGCTGGATCAGCGTGCGCGTCCGAGCAAGCGTGCGGTTCGAAAGCCATGTAGCTCGAACGGGATAAATGCAACAAACGCAAAACGGCTACTGACGCATTGTTCGAGCCGGAAGTTGTACGCAGAGTCGTACACCGTGTACAGATACGGCGTCCGCTGCGCACAGCTCGTGCAGATGGGCATATTCCTCCGCGTGCGGGCAGCCGGCCGCTGGCAGGGTTGAAAGAGGATGTCAGACGGCGGGTGCAGAGGCGCACGGACGGTGTCTCGAGACAATAGCCAGCCAGGGCGAGCAGTCTGAGTGCCAGTCCAGGACAAGGTCGCCGCTTCCACCAGAAATGCGCGCGGGACGCGGGGTGGGCACGTTCCGTCTTGTGTTGCGGATGGCCGTAATGCGAATCTGAGGACACAATCTCCACAAGCCCCAAGCCGACCTAGCACCCAGCAGCACTAGAAGATGCAATCAATGAGCCACAGAGCGCGCAGCGAGGACCTCACTATGTCCCGAGCGGTCCAAAACAATACTCCTCCCCGTGGGTCGCCGTGTCAGCCTGACACCGAGTGCGGGGTGGAAAGCTGAGATGGAGGGAACTCCGAACATCCAGAGATGCCATCGAGGCGCCCGCAGTACCCGTGGGCGCTTCCAGCGTGGAATTAGCGCCGTGGCTGCCGGCGACTCCGAGCACCGCGGTGACCGTGAACGATAACCGTGACGCCGACGAGCTTGACCTCGGCACTCACTCGAGCAGCGTGGAGCTTCCGACATACTTGACCTGTTTCTGATCTAAGCGACTTGATACTGGGATTTTCATTCCGACTTAGCCGTTACAATGCCTCCTGCTCGCGCAACTTCCTCTGCACGCGCCCTCGAGGCCATCCTGCCGCTCATCGCATCTGGGCAGCCGTACGAAGCGCACCAGAAGGCGCGTACATTCGCCTCGCGGTACAACAAATCAAGGCAGTACGATACCGCAATCGACGTCCTCTTCCAATCCGCACGGGAACTCCTTAAGGCCGGACAGCAGGGCAGTGGCACCGATCTCACAGCGTTTCTCTTGGACGTGTACGAGAGCAAGGGCGAGACCGTGAACGACGAGAGCCGAGGCAAGTGCCTGCATATCCCCATCCCAGACCACCTTTGAGACCCTCTGACCTGCACTGGCAGGCCGCCTCACGCAGTTGATTGCGCTGACGGGCCCGTCTGGCTCATGGCGCAAGACAGTCATTGACAAGTCCATCGCGTAAGTCCCCGCAATTATTCGCTTGCCCGTGTCTCGTTTATTTGACGGTGTACAGTTGGTCCGCGAAAGCGGGGCCACATCCCGGGGGCGACCCTGATCTGCACCACTACGTTGGAGAGCTTCTGTACAAGGGTACGTACACGCCCGCGCCCGCTCCCCCGCGCCCGACGCTCATCGGATCCTGTGGTCGCGCTCGGACAGAGGGAAGCTTTGAGGCCGCAGAGCCGCACCTGCTCGCGGCGGGAAAGCGGGACAGCGCCCGCCTGCTTGCTGAGATGTTCGCCGACTGGGTCGGCCCAGACGCCTCGCCCGCCCCGTTCGCGCTGCGGGGGACATTACCGTGAGCGGGTCCCCAGCCCACGAATTTCTCGCGCGTTCTCATCCGTTGCCGCCGCAGGTACTTGCAGAACGGGAACATCCTCGCCGCAAGGACGTTCATCACCCAATTTGTGTCGCAGCTGACCACCCACCGCCCCTCTCTGATATCGCCGCTGCAACAGTCACCCATCCCGATTGGCAAGTCGGTAGAGGGCGAAGAGCCGGACGAAGTCATGTTCACGAAGGTCTCGACATTCAACTTCGCACAACTCGCCGTGCGGGCGTGCCAGCGGGCTCAGGGGGACAAGAACAAGGCGATGCGCGAGGCTTGGGTGCGCCTCTGCGGGACGTATCAGGCCTCGGGCGGGCTGGTCGCACACCGGGAAGTTCGCAAGGTGGGTATCTCGCTCCGCACGGTTTCGCTCGCTCGCTCCCAGCGGCGCCCTTCCGCGTTTACACGACCACACGTCGCGCCGCGCCTGGGCGCGCTTCTGAGAACGGATCGTCCGCGGGCACTTCGCGGTCCACTCTACCTCTCCCCCGGCGCAATCTGATAACGACACGGTCACGCACACGCCTGCGCGGCTGCAGCCAGCCGCTCGCACAGTCGGGCAGCCAGCGGCCCTGCAGGGGTGCGCGTCGCCGGGAGGGCGTGCGGAGGCTATTGTACGCCAGATCCCGCGTTGTCCCGCACGCCGTGCTTCCCCTCTGCTCGCCCTCGGCCAAACGCGTCCTAATGCGATCACCATTCGCACCTTCTCTGCCACTGCCCACCGCCGCGTATCCGGGCCTAATGCACTTTGTTCTTGACTGACACCCCCCTCTCTCTCTGCCCCTCTCTGCCAGGCACTGAGCGACATCGCGGAGCTGTACTTTGCCATCCCGCCCCCGCGCGCCCAGCAGGCGAACCCGCTCGGCGACATGATCTCCGCGATGTTCGGCGGCGCGCCGCCCGCCGCAGCGCCCGCGCGCAGGGTCCTCGCGCCCGCCCCGCCGACTTTGACGCCCGGGCTGGACTAATCATGCCATGCGGGAATCTGATCGTGCGCCGCACGTTCCTGCTCCCCACCCCCCGTCACAGCTGGAATGCGCGACACAGCCTCCCGTGGACAGGTGGAGCACGACCGGTCGGATCTGCTTTTGGACAGTGGACAGTGGACATGGACGCACTTGGATATCCTGCAAGTGCCGGAGAAGAGCTGGCGGACGGCCTGTGCGCCTGCGCCGCGGATTTAGCACTGATCGGGCTGTGCGCCGTATGTGGTGTTTTTTAGGGGGACGGACTCGACGGTGCAATTCAGTCTGGGGTTCGCGCGTGCTCGCGAGTCCGGGGGTCGGAAGGCGGCGGCATCGCACGCTGCATGACGTCCGGCGAGAGGGCGTATACGTACACGGGCCTCTGAGACTGGAGGTGACCATGACAGCGACACGCTGGGCGCACGCGCCCCCGTCCGTTCGTTCCATTCAGGGCCGCAGACGCTGTCCACGGCCGGGGGCGGGGTGCGGGGCAGCACTGGCGAATGCTCGCGGTCGTCTCGGGAAGGCGCGAGCCCGCGGGGCGGCGCGGGGGCAGTAGTAGGCTCGTGCTGCACGAACCGAGCATGTACAGCACAGAACTGTGTGCTGGTGGGGATCCTGGGGCCGGCGCCCACGCGCTCCCGGGGCGTCGTCGCCGACGCGCCCACGTCGCGCATCGCACATCGCAGATTCCAAAGGAGCTAAACTAGCGCATACGCTATCACGCGGCGCGCGAGGTCGCGGTGTCGGCCGTCTCCTCCGCGACGCGCGCGCGGACGTCAATCAGCCTGCCCACTCGCCGCCCCCTGGTTGGTCGCGGGGCCTTTCGAGCTGTCACGCCCGAGGAACGTCGCTGAGGGCAAAGTGGCCCGGCCGCACGCGCGGGCAGCCGATTGCCCGCCGTCGCACTGGTCCCCCGCTCGTACGCACCGTGTGCTGCGCGGCACATTCCGTGCAGGTGCGCGCCCGGCGCGCTGGGTCCTGCATGCATCCAGTATCCATCGCGCGTCGTGCATTCCACCGACGCGCGGGGCAGTTCGCACCGATATTCGCGCAGGCGTCCTTTGTGGGTGGCTCGCGCTGCGATAGGTGGGAGATTGGATGCCTATATTGGGCTGCTATGAATGTATGGACCGCGCCTGCCGCCTGTGGCGGGCGTACACGTACGGCATCGCCCTGGGCTGCCAGTGGCCTCGCGGTGCCCGCGAGGCCGCTGTCAGACAGCTGGGGAGCCCGGGGTCTGGGGAAGAGGAAGGGGGGACGAGCGAAGAGGAAAGGGGGGCAAGAACGCAGCGGAGGGGGAGAGGGGCGCGGGCGGAAATGGCTGCGCGACCGACCGTTACGGCGGTGGCACGGGCGAGACGAAGCAGGGTGCGCGCTGTACGGGAGCGCAGCCGATGCGGAGACAGGGAAGTCGCAGCGCGCGCCACATCGAGCGCGACCCGCTCGAGCCTTCGGCGAGCAGGATCGCAGGTGAGCGTACGGTTCTAGGCTCGCGGCGTTCGCCTCGTGAGAGCGCGAGCTATGAAGGCCGGCCTGCGGTGGGGATCAGGGAACAGCCCCTCCTCGTTGGGTGCGATGCCACGGAGGGGCGCCTTGGCTTGCACAGACAATGCCAGGTGTGGGTATACAGTGCAGCTACATACAGCTTCCGCCCGCACGATGACGGAGATGGGGCCGGGCTCGTATCTCTACCCGCTCGCGGTGCTCTTCCTCTGGGAGAAGGAGGGGGACTGCGGGAGGCTGGGTGGTAGAGGCGGTGGCGGGGCAGCGTCCTGGCTGATGATGTCCTGTATGGACGCTTCGAGCGCATCTACGCGGCTGGACATCTGCATCACTGCATGCGACAGGTTTGAGATATGTTGCGGGAGAGGAATGGCGACCTGGACGGAAGAAGACACGTACTGCGGTCGAGGATCTGGCTGGACATATCATCGAACTTTTGGTCGAGCTGTTCGAGCAGTGATTCAACCTGGAGAATGGAGACACAGCGTGGATGTCCACAGCCGCCATCGAGGCACGTAGCGGACATATCAGCACGGAGCAGGATGGGCGAATCGGTCACCGTTGCGTACAAACGCCGTCAGCTCGTGAGGGCTCGAGATGTCCGGAGGGCTGGGGGCGGGTTTGGCAGCGCCTGCGGTCGTGGACGAGGCTGTGGAAAGCATAGACTGCGCTGTGGCAGGCCGTGATCCGGGCGCGACATTGAGCGGGAGAGCAGGCGATGTGGACGACTGTGTGGCAGGCATTATGGAGGGCGGGATGAAACTGCTCGCGAACGAGTCAAAGGATGATTCCGTGTGTTGCAGCCACCAAGGGTGCGACGGCCGAGTCGAGAGCAGGGCGCGGCGAGCTAGACGAGGCTACCCGAGGTGAGGATGCGCGGGGCGGCGTGAAGGGCGTGGCGGCAAGACGGAGAAAGAGGAGGAGGCGGCGGGCGCGCGCAGTCGACGCGTCTGAACGGGCGGCGCGCTGGGCTGCAATGAATCTGATCATGACGACCGCGACCGCGCCGTCCGTCGGCCGTCCCTAGGCGCCCGCGGCTCGCGGAGTGCGTGGGAGGGCGGAGCCGAAGCGGAGATCACGCCCCCGCGGCGATATTCAGGCGGAATGTGAAACACCATGTGGCTGTCCTTGCCTTGTCCATCCATCGTCCACCGATCTCACGGCTCCGCTCGCTCTTTCCCTCCTTGTTGTTATTCCACCCGCGGTCGTGATGGTTTCGACAATGTCGCCTGAAACACGCCAGCAGTCCGCTGCTCCCTATTGTCTCCTCAGACTAGATATCTTCCCGCAGAACATATCTCTGGTCACGCACCCAATCTATCATCCTGTCAATCTCAATCTTTGACGACAAGCCATCCATTTGACGGTGACGCGGCGCCCACGACCTCCGTCAAATCTTACGTGTTCGGCTATGTTTTTTTGTTTCGACCGAGTCAGCCCGCTCCAATAGGCAACTCTCGCCGGCCCAACACCGCATTGGAATATTCAACACGCAGCGTGGGCGACCCGGACGCCGCAAGCAGGCAGAACAATTGCACGTTCTCGTGCGCTGGCGCCCTGTGGGTTCTCGCTCACAACGTGTCAAACCCTGCAAATCGGCCTCAGGACGGCTAACATGTTCTGCGTCGTAGGCCCGAGATCATGTCCAATCCTCCAGCACGATTGATGCTGCGAGCACCACCTCCGGCCGCGAAGCACGCTCCGAACGCCGCTAGCGCACGTCGGTCAGGGTCGATAATATCTGGGAGCTTATTGTCCCCATACCGAACGTCCGCGGCCTCACCGTCCGTCAGGGCGGTCACTGTTCGGGAACCCGCGCCGGCACAAGCTGGCAAATTGGAAGCCCCTCAGCGGCTCCGTTCCCTTCGCACATGGACGCGTCGGTGCGCGTCCGACAGATGAGCTAGTGGCATCCCCGAGCCCCATACACCCCCGTCTCAGCCTTTCTTGTCCGCGCAGAAATGCTGGAAAGTGTCATGTCTCGGATGAGAATGTTGACGGTGCGTGTCTCCAGCCGAGCGCTCTTGCGGTGGCTGGTGTTGTGCGCTGCGACGCCGAGCGCAACGCCTGTAGTCAATTCTTGCGCTATGATACCCGGCGATCACCCTTGGACCCCTGACAAATTTGGGTCATCATGCATTGTCGCTTGACAGATTCGTCCTGCCTCGTTCACGAACACAATACGGACGCTTTTCCTCCCGCCCCGGTGACTCCGCATCACGCCCGCAGGGTATATAAGGTCGGGCGGGGGACTTCCAGAGTTGGTGTGGCACATCCATTCGCTTCTCCCGCTTCCTTCTTGTACCTCATCGCTCACCTCCCTTCTCTGTATTGTACACCCATGGCTGTACGCGCTGCGGACTCTACCACCGACTCTCAAGAGGTCGTCATCCTCAAGTTTCCCGACTTTGTCTCCCCGGTCCCATACCCTCTGCGATGCCACGCCCAGGAACGCGAGGTCTCGCGCGAGTCCGAGGAGTGGCTTCTCAGCATGGCCAACTTCTCTGAGAAGCAGCGTGCAAAGTTCCTCACGTTGAACGCGGGCCTCCTCAGCGGCATGTGCTACATCGACTGCACATTCGACGAGCTCCGCGTCTGCACCGACTTCATGAACTTCCTCTTCACCCTCGACGACTGGACAGACGAGTTCGACACGACCGGTACGCGCGGCCTCGCCGAGTGTGTCATGAACACGCTCTACCACCCGGAGACGTACCAATCAGACACCGCCGCGCACAGGCTCACCAAGTCGTAAGTGTCCGATGATGGTCGGTGTGCAGCTGCGGTCGCTCACGTGCCTGCTCTTTTTGTTCTGCGGCGATAGGTTCTGGACGCGCATGAAGAAAACCGCAGGCCCCGGATGCCAGCAGCGTCTGATGTCGACGCTCGACACGTATTTCCAGGCCATCATGCAGCAGGCGGCTGATCGCGGCTCTGGCGACATCCCGGAGCTGGAGGAGTACATTCTCCTGCGCCGCGACACGAGCGGGTGCAAAACGGGCTTCGCGTTCATCGAGTACGCGGCCAACATCGACCTCCCTGACGATGTCGTCGAGCATCCGATCATCAAGGCACTGGCCGACGCGACGAACGACCTCGTGTCATGGGCGAACGTGAGTGACGTCCGTTGCGTGGACAGTGCGCATTGCCTTACGGGACCATTCTTTTGCAGGACGTGCTGTCATACAACGCGGAACAGGCACGGGGCGACGTAAGTCCGCTTCCATCACCCCACACCGCCCATGTCGTCGCTGACAGGCGGTCCTGATAGACACATAACCTCGTCTGCGTGCTCATGAGCATGAACGGCGTCGACCGGCAGGAGGCGATCGAGCTGGCCGGGGAGCTCTGGACGAAGACGCTGCACTGGTTCTTCGAGTGCCGGGAGGTCGTCCCCTCCTGGGGTCCCGAGATCGACGGCCAGGTCGCGCGCTACATCCAGGGCCTCGAGGACTGGATCATCGCCAACGCCGAGTGGAGCTTCGAAACGGAGCGCTACTTCGGCAAGGAGGGGCACACCGTGAAGAAGACGCGCAAGGTCGCGCTCCTCCCGCAGCGCGTCCGCGCCTGATCGCGGCGCCATCGATGTGTATTCTTGTTCGCCGCAGGTCTCCGGTCCGGAGGTGAGCGCGCCAGGAGTCTCCCAGCGTGATGTGTGGGCTGATCCGTGCGGCAGGTCTAGGACGCCAGCTTGGATAGTGAACAACAACCTAGCGATAAAGCGTACAGTGGAAGATAATGTCGGGAGCGGCCTGCGCTCCCGGCCTAGGTTAGTAGTATGCGGTATGCAGTAATCTTTTTAGAGCTTAGCATTATGTATGTATCCGACTTCGCCCTTCGTTCGCTTCTCCGTTGCGCCTTGTTGCTTGCTACGTACTTACCGAGAACGCGTTCGTTTAGTTTCTCCAGCATGTAGCACCATACCTCCGTCTTCAGCTTAGCACTCTATCAGCATATGGGATTAGTATGCAACCTCTTCGGGAGCGATTGAGGGCCGGCTGGGCCCTGTGAGCACTGCTCATCAGGAACGACCAGAGGACGGACGCTGCCTGCATCAGCATATGTCGGTGGTGTGGGAGACCGCGTGAGGATTGGCTGGATGGCAGGGCGCGGGGGAGACGGCAGACACTCTGGCCGCAGGTGGTGCCCCTCGCGGTCTGGAACGCTGCACAGGCTGCGAAGGAGCGGTGCGCCCGAGTCGGGCTGGCCGTGGCAGCGTCGAAGGGCCCGGGCCCGGAATCAGAACGACGCCCGAAGGAGCCACTTCAGTCCCGGACGTGCACCACGCGCGTGGTGGGGGTGGGAACGCGCGAGCGTGGCCGGCATTCGCGTGCATTGTTCCAGCACGAACGGAGGGGCCCGCTGTGGTCGCGCGAGTCGAAGCCCGCACAGGCCGTGGCCGTGGTCGCGCGCGAGGCGGCGTGGACGCGGAGAACGGCGGCGGAACTCGCGGAGGGCGGGGCGTCGGGCCGGGTGTGCCGTGGGCTATCCTCAGCGGGCGCCTGGGCGGGCGAGAGGAGGAGGGCGAGTGCGACTTGGAGAGGGACACCCACACCGGCGACCAGCCGTGGGCGGTCGTCAACCGCTGCCTAATCTTTTCTGCCAATTTGTGTGGTGCCCGCAATCGCCCCCCCCGGCAATCGCCCTTCATTCGCCCTGCCCCCAGGTCGCGGTAGCCAGAGGCCCGGGGCAGGGCCAGCCCCAAACCAGCCGGTTCAGCATTTGTGGCGCTTACACACGGATCGTCGTGCTCGTCCACAGGCACGACCGCTCAGGGCTCGTCATCCCGTGGACGACATCAAGCTTTCACTGCGTGCAAATGCGGTTGGTGAGCAATCACTTGGGTACAGGTCCATCACGCAGCTTACTGAACAAACGCAAGGGGCGAGGGCGCCTGTGCCAGATAAAATTCAGCGCGCTGGCGCCTCTCCCGCTCCGATATCGCTCGTGAAGCACACTGTGCAGCTGGGGTGCTCGTTTGCCCCCCATTGACATTATACGTGCGCCGAATTCGCGGCTGACACCGTCCGCCATAACTTTCAGTTTGTGCGACGAAATCGTACAGGACTGACCGCTCAATCGCCCTCGACAGGTGTATTCCCCGTAGACACGCCCCCGTGGGGTCCGGACATATACCTATGGAGAGAGCTTACTGCGGCCGGTGCGAAAGTACGGCAGGATTCGTACCTGTCGGGCTGCATGGCCCCAGCCTTTAGGCACATGGTTCGTAGTGTGCAGCTGTTTGCGCTTCCCGAAGACTGCGCCCGAGCGGGAGTAGCCTCCTGCGGCGACTTGGCCTGCATCGTCGCGTTTGGAGAGACGGCGATGGGTCGCTTTGCTCGCTAATTTTTCTCGGCTCCTTCGTGTCCTGTCGATGACCCCCGCGCAGCGGCCAGCTCCGGCCAACTTCCAGCGGCATGCTCGCTAATCTACCCAGGCGTCTTCTCGCTTGCCTCCCGCCATCTTCGACCCGGATCTTCTCCTTCGACACTGCACATGCTTGCTCGAACCCAGCGTCGCTCAGCACACGCCGCCTATCTGCAACTTACCGCCGAGAGAGAACGACGGGATCATGTCGCTGCTCAGAGTTATGGGAGAGGTCATCCAACGGGCTATCCCCGGTGAGCCTTTCTCCCATATACTACCCTTACGCCCTGCTGCTGACTACGGAGCGTCGCTCGTGTTCGCCCTAGTATAGAAACCGGTCCGTCCACCAGCATGCCACGACGCTATGTCATTCACCCACCGTTCTCCGCCGGTGCACCACGCCTCGGCATGCCCCAGTTCTTCGTGGTCGTTCAATATTTATCTACAGTCAGCAGACTAGAGAAGGACGTCCTTCCCGCAAAAGATCGTCGTAGCTGTGTTTCCCTTGCTCACATGCTGTAAAGCGACCGCACTCCAGGTGGGGCAGCCCTCCACCGACACCCCTTCCCAACATCGTCCTGCCGCGTTCCTCCAATATCGGATATCGGCAGCCCTCCCGCCTGCGCAATGTCCGTGGGCCCGTGGCTGCGTGTGTGAGTGCTCCGCTGCTTTCTCCCGACGAACTCTCATGCGTGTCTACGCTGCGCCTTTTTCTCCTGCTATTCTGCCGGCTCGCCCGCACGTCGCTCTTCGGACGCAGCTACGATGGGGCGGGTTCGCACCTTCGCCCCATATCGGGGGCCATCGATCAGCTGCTGTGGGATACACGTGTTGCAGTCGTGGACCGGCCATGCACACCCCGACCCCGAACGATGTGCAGGACGGGTCGCTGCCAGGACGTTGCCCGCTTGCCCATCGCCCGATCCCCAACGACCTTCTCCCGCGACCGTACCACGGACCGCGACCGGAATCTACGATCGGTGTCATTTGGCAGGCCATCTCGGAACGATCTACAGCCCCCGCCCCTTCGCCCTCCTTCGCCCTGTCGCGCCGCGCAAGTTGGCCGATCGTCCGTTCGAAGACGCCGTGGCGCCCGCATGGATATGGCGACAAGCTCGCTTTGTTGACCACTCCTCGTGTACGATCCTCCCCCGCGTTGCCGCCAGGCTTGCCGGATCCCCCCACCGAATTACTAGATCGAGCACCCCCTCCCCGTTTGGCGCGCTGAGCCGTTGTGGCGTCGATGCGAGGACCTACACGGGGCGCGCTGCATCGGGGGTCCGTCGCCATTATAGGCAGTCCCGTCGCCATCCTCAACGCTTACACCGTCTTAACCGGCTTCAGAGGTTCGTACGTCCTGCAGCCGGTCGCAGAGAATCGCGGTGCGTCGTACCTCATTCCATGCGTCCCCTTGCGGCCGAACAAGCCAGGAACTCCGGACACGGCGCGAGACCGCTCAGGGTCCCCGTTGCACGATGAGGAACCGAGAGCGGCCTGCCCCGTGTCCTGATTACGCTGGCGGGCTCTCCTGCATTTGACAGGATATGGCAGCTCGTGCCGCATGGACGCTCCAGACTCTGCTGCCACCAACAGTGCCAGTTCTCGCCCACAGCGTGGCCGGTTAGTGCTGCGTATCGAGACGTCGGGCGCTCGCACAGCTGTGATCTCTGGATCCCATCGCCCGCAGACACGGTGGCGTTTTCTCCGGACCCAGTTGTGGACGGCAGCCGCCCGTCCTCGTTCTCGTGCTCTGCGCCGTCGTCGAGTCCGAGATCAATGGATCGCATGGGTGACAGAACGTTAGGGCCACCGTGCTCGACGCGCGGATCAAACCTTATTCCGCCTGACCATCGCGGACATGTGCTTCCGCCGTCCGTCGTCGAGCATGAACTGGAGACCGCTCTTGGCAGAGCCCGGCTCTTCCAGCACACAGCCCGTATATTTTCTCTTCCAGATAGATTGCGGATCCGCGCGGCGGAATCCGAGCTCGCCGCTGATTCACCGACGCTGTGTCAGCGAAGGGCGCGGGAAATGGCTGTCCATCAAGGGACAAATTGAGTCCGCGAACCGTTAGGTCCACAAAGGGGTCGGAGCCGGTCGTCCTCGCTCGCAGGTTTCCTCCAGGCCTCGAAAAACTGCATCCGCGAAGATAGCATCGCAAGCCAATCTATCTTTTTGCTCTCGTGTGGCCGCCACTGCCGGCGGTCGAGCCAAGCCCCGCGATTTTCACCAACCAGGCGGCCGATGCCATAAGCACAGGTGGTTCCGTCGTTGGCGTGGCACATCGGCAAGTTAGACGATAGCGACCTATCGATGTGCCAGATGCCTACCGACCGACACGATCTTCCTGGTCGAGTGCGGGAACAGGCGTGTATGTTTTCTCAGCCCGGAACTTCTGCCTCACTTCTCCTCGGCCACACCCGGAGTCACCAGGCCGGACGATGCAATGTGTTCCTGAGTGGAGTGCGTCCAGCCAATGGTACTGACCGCTACGACGCGAGTCCCACGAGTTGCGACCCATACCTCCGTTGCTCCGCTCGAGCACGTAACAGCCGGGGTGATGGGCCGGGACCGGTCGGGCTCTCCCTCGACGGTGTTGTCGGGCTGCGTCTGCGGTATCCCGCACGACGGTGATGGTTCCTGCATTCGCCACGCACTGGTGGACGCCTTCTGGCGAACGTCGCGCAGTGGCGGAGTGAGTGCAGTCATCGATCGGCCGCTGACGGTACGTGCGCGCAACTGCACGCGTCCAGTGGGATGCTGATCATCGCGACAGCGCGTTGCGAACGGCAAGGTTCAGTTTAGGCATAAGCCTGCTACTTCTGTCTTTCCCGAGCACCTGCGGGCTGTGTCGTCTGCTGCGTTGCTGATGGGAGGGAGCCGAATAGCACCGTCCGATGTCTTGCGCATGTAGCCTCGAGCGTAGGTCGCGCAGGAAGCTCGCGGTCGTCGCTGGGTTTGAACCACGCGTCGACTGAACAACATGGGCAAGGCGGAGGGTTGCGCCGATCTAACCGCGTAGAGCAAGGTCCGCAGGAGGGGGGTCGCCCACCTTCGTGTAGCATACACAATTCATTCGATAGAAGCGGTTTAGTGGAATTCCGGCATGGCGAACAGCGGGGACAAGGTTTCGTTATCGACGCATCGATGGGGAGACGACGCGACTTTATCGGTATAGTTTTGGCAGCCCAGGCCGTCGTCGCGCCGGGTCCAACGGGAGCGCGGGGAGGAAACAAGAGTGCCGTAGTACCTGTGTCTCCAGAATTCCGCATCGTATGGGACAAATTAGGGACTTTGGTCCTTGATCCTGTGCCCGCGGGCGCCACGCTCGCATCTTCCCTAGGCCTCAGGCCTCCGGGCCCATGCGATGGCCATACTGGATTCAGAAAGGGCGTCCGTAAGGTTCAAATTCCATGTGAGGGTAAAGACAGCTGCAGCTTCTCTTCGGACTTGAGGCGAAAGAAGCAGGCGGGCGTTCTTACGGCAATAAGTTCGACATAGGCCATGCAGTGAGAAATGGGGTCCAGGTGGCGCCGTGTCCGGCCTGCCGGTCAAGTGGCCAGCGCGGCCGATTCCAGCGCGACATTCCCTCCTGTGTCGCCTTCGCCGCTGCCACGCGTCCGAACTCTCCGTGTCATCGTAGATGGCGCATGTGACATCCAGGCATTGAACAGCTTGAGCCAATTAGACATTGACGGAGGGGATAGTTCTTGGAGCGCAACCATTGCAGGCACCACGTTACGACGAGGGCATCACGGACGATGGTTCACAGAAGCGCCGCGGAGTCAAGTAGGGGGAGCGAGTGTGTAGGGGCACAGATCAGATCTCCGGGTATTCGCGCTTTTCGGGGAGCGGCTTCTGGACCGTCGACGACGTGACTGGTGTCCGGGTCGTGGTACCTTGGATGTCCGCCCTGTACGATCCCAGCAGCTGTATTGTGTAAACTGCGGTTCTGCGCATCATGCATTGATCGATGTAACACCCACTTCTCGATGTCACCATCGAAGAGCCCGTCCGTGACTGAGGGCGGACCAACGCCTTAAAACGCCTGCCTCCCTTGGAGTATTGCAACACTTCCGCCCACCCTCCGACACTCTGCACGGCGACTCGAGACTGTAAACACAGCATGGCCATGTCTACAGACATCCCATTATTCGAAGGTTTCGTCGACACCACCATGGACGCCTTGCGGCTCATCGAGGTTTGCTTCCAGCTCATCTGCGTCGTCCGTCCGGTAACGCTGACGGGACCGTCTCCTACGCGCCTGATACCGTTCGGGCTATCATCAACCCCAGGCTGCTCGTCGTGGTCTGATTCCCCGCGTCACCAGGCGGCTCAACGACTTCGAGCGGCGAACGATGATCAAGAGCGGAGCTGTTTTTATCTTCAGCGTCGAGGAAAGCGGCATCAAACGGTGGACCGAGGGACTGGCATGGTCCCAATCCCGCATATCAGGGAACTTCCTGGTCGGTGCTCTCGTCGACCATGTGGCGGAATCTTTCTGACTATTCGGTCAGCTCTACCGGGAAGTCGCGGATCGGAGCGCTCGCACCGCTCACCACTTCGCGGACATGCCAGGATATGCCCCGGGCGGGCATCTGCCGGAGCCGCATCTGAGCTACAAACCGCGGGGGCTGATTAAGAAGGTCATCTACTGGTTAGGTTCAGCGAAGACTTCGCCCTAATCCTAACGGTCAGCAGACGATTACGGTGAAGATTGACGGCTCCGACTACCACCTCATCTCCTACTACACCCAAGAGGATCTGGCTGCCGGCCTCTTACGAAGACCAACAACGCGACCAGATCTCATGGCGATCGATATACCGCCGGAGCTCACGCGGTCGACAAACTTTCGTTACCCGCCGAACCTCGAAGAAGCACACGATGTGGGTACGGGGAATTCCCATAGGTGCGCCGTTCGCGCAGATCCTAACCTAGACGGCCTCTCTCTGACGCTGTTACGTTGCGATGGTGGTCAGAAGTGACAGAGATGCGATAGATAATCAACCAGCCCACGCACCTGGCGCACACTCACCGCACGGCATGCATGGCGGTATGCCGCAGTCTCCAGTCGGCGAGGACTCCTCGGGGATGCCACACGGTCACTTCGCACGTCATACCGGCGACCCGTCCAGCTACTATTACCATGGCCAGAGTCGACTGGGTCCGCTCGACACCAGCCTTACGAGCGCATCTCCCCCGTTACAGCCCGCGGCGTCTTCAATCGTGGGTCCCGTTCAGCACCGAGCGCACCCCTACGCCCGCAGAAACGGTGGCCAGACTTCCCCGACGTCTTGGCACCCGCCCCCGCACGGCGCGGCGTACGACACACTCGCGGCGACGTCAACTGCGCCGGCGATGTACGCTAACGCCACCTATTCCAGCGCCGGGCATCTCAGTCCCACGTACGACGAGCGCCGCGGGAGCTGGACCTCACACGCATCAATACAGTCAGGTCTGCAGCCGGACGCCCATCGGAGCATCGCAGAAGGAGGATCCGATGGGAGTCCTACCGCAACGTCGTCCTGGTCTCCCACAGCCTCTCCTATACACGGCCACGCACTCGCATCGGCCCCTCCCATCCCCTTCTCGACGGCGGCTAATCTACCAGCAGGTCGCGGGAGGGACCACTTCCGGACACGGTCTTACCCGTCCATGCAGTGGCAGTACGACCAGGCAAGCGCCCTGCCGCATTCGGCTCAGGGACACCACCACCCGCTTCCCGCGTACGCCATAGAGCGCGGGCCTCCGGCCGCGAGCCTTGAGCAGTACCACCGATACGGTGGCGGAGATGCGGGCCATTCCGGCCGCTAGTAGTAGTGTAGGACGTAAACGGACTCGGGATCGGACACGTACCGGACGGACTATAACGATACACAGGCTTCTTGAGCTGGCTCAGACTGTCGTGAGCACCTCTTGTATGTAGACATCACAATGACCAGCGTTCCCGGGATTGCGCCAGGAACCAGCTGTCCGAAAGCAATGCGGCCGCCGTCACAACTGTAGAAGGGCTCTGATCCCACCATGAAGGAACATGTGGCGGCGGGGTGCGTCAATTGAGACCATACGACGGAGGACAAGGTAGGAAAGGCCGGGCGGCCAAGCTGGACGTCACCACTAAGCATTCCCAGCGGTCTGTCGTCGCTCGATGAACCCTCGAATGTTAGCGTGCCCTTCGAGGCTGCCGAAGAAACACCGTCCAGAGGCGTTCTCCCATAAGACGACATCGAGTTGCTTCGCATAGTTGAGGACGTATTCGTAGTCTGCCTGGGAAGCAAATGAGGTATACAAATATCCTGCCGACAAGTCAGAAGATCAGTCCTCGTGGTCGGTGACGTCGTTGAGCTTAAATGACTGGAAAGTGACCTTCTTGCGATTTCATACGATTCTTCTCAAGCTCCCAGAGGCGTATTTGGTCCTGGACGGTGACGGGGAGGAGAGGTTTCTGAAACCAAGGGCAATCACTTTACCCGCCGGCAGAAGAACCGCATCACAACCTACGTTTCTTCGCATTTGAGGGTGCGCATGTGTGATGAGGTAGCTGATGATCTTGACGGGTCGATACCGGTAACCATGTCATATCGCGTGTGTGACGTTCGATGTCGCTTACCTGGTCGGCGGTAATGCCATTGGCAAGCGCTTTCTTGACGCTTTCACGAGTTATCGCCCCGATTACGAGGTTGGGAAACCTGGACTTCAGCGTCACGAAGAGATTCAAGACCGCAATTTGCAACGGATTATCTGTTCTCCCGTGACATCTCAGAGAATGGTGTACCCGACGGTTGCACTCACCAGTATATGCGTACAAACGATAGTTTGTCTCGAGAACGATGAAACCTTGCGCATGCGACCCGTCCCCCGTGCCGGTCGACGTGGGAAGGGGAGGAGATGACGACGTCAGCGTGGTCGCTAGTCGCGTCGGACTGAACCGTCGCGAAGTTGCCTTCGGAAAGCCGGGACAGCATAGGATCAGAAATAGGTGCAAGACTTTTGACATTGGTACCCACAGTCCGTTGCTTAATCAGCCCATAATCACGAAGGTCTTCGAGCATGGCTTTCTGAGTAGCGCTGAGGTTCTCCGTCGAATAGTCCTAGAAGCGCAGGTTCGGGGTCAGTAGCGTGTCATCGCGGGAGAACGGTGGACTAGACGTCATACCTTCCCAAGCTCAGTCGTAGACAGCATCAAGAGAAAGCTGATTACTTCCACGAGGTCCATTTGCCTCTCCTGCACGGATCCTTTAGTCAACAGCCCTACATGGTAGAACGCATTGCCTACCTCCGCCATTTGCAGGTACTGTAGCAAAAGCTCCCACAGTTGCACATGTGGCGGGTGAAGCAGGAACTGGAATCCCGCGGACGTGATTTGCAATGCGCCACCGCTGTTCGCATTTAGACCCTGCAATCAATCAGGCGTATTACGAAACTCACCGAATGCTAGCCATCAGACCACTTCTCTGCAGCAAGTATAGCACACCTGCGGACGGTTTAGCAGGAAGCTGCCCCGTGCCCGACGAAACCATATAATACAGTATAGTCTGACCTCGACGTCAATTCATGGACTGCCTCGTGTGGATGAAGTTCGTACCTCCCATCGCTCAAGAGCGTATCCGTCGAGGGCGTCTATGTCTGGGGGAGGATGTTTGTCGTCGTTCTCGGCTAGTACTCCGAAACTGCCGCTCGCGCCACTGCAGGGAGCAAGTGTAAAGCATTGATATCCGAGCTGAAGGGATTACATACCCGCCGGTGATTGCTTGTCGCATACTTGACTTGAACGTTGGATTCAAAGCGAGCTTCGTAGGCGACGCCGGCAGAATATGCAACCGGGCCAAGGTGGACAGCGCATCTTGATATGGCCTGTGGCGTGTCAGTTCGCCGACAGCCTGAACACCTTTCATAACGTACTTCTTTCCTTCTCGAGTCACCCACGCAGCCATCGTAGACGGTGCTATTGCAGCATCAAGCCACAGTAGGTTCATAACAAGTTGTCGTTCTAAAGGAGACAACAACCTGAGGGCAGGTGTAGGCGCTCAGCTCCGTGAGGTACGGAGATCAAGGACCAACCTGAAGATTGATAGACATGCAGAAGGCTTCTGATAGAGCCTTGTCAACATGTTTTGTGATTGCGAATGCAGGAATGTGATCAGGCTATGAGAGCTATCTTCAGGGCTGCCCATACTTGCGTCTTTGGTGTGTGCTGTTGCTTTGATGGTGATGGAGGGCATGGTGGTCGTCATCAATACCGAAAGTTGTTTTCTGTGGCAGTGAGTCACAAGGGTAATTTTACGTCTGTACTGAGGCGTTAGCAAGGGTCCTGTGTATGTGCTCGAGAAGGCACGTACTTGATACAAATCGCGGTGACGAACCGCTGCAAACCAGGAAGAATGTCGGAGGCGGCCATTGCGCGTTCTGTTAACACCGCCACCTCGTGCGAAGATGCGCTTACGCGTGCAAGCGCCCAGACGCTTCAAGCGTGCGCGTACGCGTCCTCTTGCTTTCTCCACAAACCATCGCCGTCGAGAACTGGTTGTTCCGAACAGCATGTCAAACATCTCGGTACACAACGCCGCTCTGAACAGTGCGTCCTTCTATACAGCCTCTAGTAGGCTCAATGCCTCACCTCACAAGAGCACAGGACAATACGGCCTGGTACGATCACTAGTCTCTCAGGACCCCAAGCTCGTGAGCGCGGTTGATGAGGTGCCTTTATACCACTTGTTGTCCGAGTTGAAACATAGCTGATTAAATTGTATTTACAAAGGACGGTCGGACGCCTCTGCATTGGGCAGCATCCTCCGGTTCTGTAGACATCACGAGATACCTCATAGATCAGGGAGCCGATGTCAACCGCGGCGATAGTGGCGGATGGACGCCTCTTCATATCGCAGGTGTGTTATCTGCACCTGCTACCAATCCTGCTGCGGACTCAATACATTGATATCTATTTTCGCCTAGCGTCCGGTGGCTTCGACGACGTGGTAAAAGAACTCTTGGGTGCCGGAGCCGATGTGAACCAACGCAACGATAAAGGCTTAACTCCGCTGTAGTGAGATTCACTACCTTGCGGTCAACGCCGCTGATACCCTGCGCTAGCCACTATGCTGCTTCAAAGTCTCGCATCGAGGTATACAATGAATACCATATTTCATGATACCGCATTACATTGACCGTTCACAGATAGGGAAATTGCTGATAGCAAGAGGAGCCGATGTTCGTCTGCAATTGGTTGTCTAGCAACATTGCGTCCGCTCACACCTGCACGTAGATCAACGCCAGAGATAGAGCGAATCAATTGCCATTGTTGGTGACCCATACCCGTGTCAATACCACGCGGATCTGCTGAAGCGAACTACCATCCTAGGCACCGCGCAGCCACCACCGGATCGACAGGATTCATCAGCCTTCTGTTGCATCCGCCTGAAGGGTCTCCGAAGCCGCGTCTGAACACCGCGGACCGCGTCGGTGAGCCGCCGCCGCCACACGCGAATCCGTTCACGAATCTTACGCACTCGGCCTCCAGGTAACACGCCGCTCCATCTCGCGATGGAATCTGCGCACGCCGAAGCGGCTTGTCTCCTCATCGAGGCCGGCGCCGACCGCGAAAGGGTAAGCTCAGGTCGGTGCCTTGCCTTGTTGGAGACCCTGACCTCTTCATGGGCTAGACGAACGTTGATGGGGAGATGCCCGAGGACATGGAAGGCGTGGGTGGACAGGAACAGAGAAGGGCTCGGGCCTACGTTATCGAGCGGTGCGGCAAGCGATGAGTGCTTTGCTCACAAGACAGCGGTGATATGTTTCAAAGTGGCTCGCCAGCGAGCCGCGGAAGAAGTGAGCCTAACCTTGTAATATCTACCATTCCCTACTAGGAATCTCGGTGTCTTTCATAGTGTCCCATTCAGCCTCATCTCCGCAGGCTCCTTGTCAGTTAAACACAGCAGATAAATCTATTCCAACGGCAAGTTACTCGGACGGCAGTGTAAGTGCACGGAAGAGAAGGCTTGTCTCGAGCGCGAGAGCATCCGCACAACCGCGGGCCAAATGCTGCGATCGCTACGACTATCTGGGTGCGTGGATCTGGCTTCATGAGAGTTAACCTGACAGTCCCACTCCGACACACGTAGACAGTCAAACCTACCATCAGGAGGCGGTTTGCGCTGCCGGTTGTGCTGCTTCGGGAGGAGCTTCACCACGCGTTGCCTCTTGATGGCGGCTCCCTCCCGCCCGAAGTATCGCATCGAATCGAAGCTCCAATGCAGCGACCCGACGATCCAGTTTTGTAGGCCTTGAACATAAACGGCGACATCTTGGTCTATGTCAGGGCCCCAAGAAGGCAATCGTTGCCTGTCCTCTTCAAATCGATCGATCGAGAGCTTGCACAACGCCCCCACGAGGTCAACCGCTTCTTGTAGAGCGATGTTGTGCTGGTGCATCACAACCGCAATCATGTTGTGGTTATCCCGCCGAGCCTGCTCGACGTTGTAGGAGAAGATGTCCTGCAGGGACATGCATCAGGCAGGACGTCGCGTCAAGATATTGAGAACACACATTGGACCACGTCACAAATGAGTTCGTCGCCTCTTCTAGAGAGCGTATCGTAGGATGCGAAACGACCTCATCTGGGAGGTCGAACCCCGCTGCATATTCGATGAGCGCGAAGCAGGGCTTGCAACCGCTCGTGTCCCAGCGCAAGGAGATGTACTCCTCAAGAGACGGGATGTCCCCTTGAGCGCGATCCCGCGCCTGCTGTGTGACCGCCCTGAAGAACAGGTCCATCGTATCGATGAAGCGGCGCGTACATCCAGGGCCCGCGGTCCGGCGGTATCGCGCAAAGAAGCTAGAACGGTCACAACCCCTTGGTAAGCGCCAGCCTGCGTGCTGTAGGTCCACCACAGCCGTACCTCTTCGCGAGCTTCCCTGCAGCCTTATCGGTCTCGAAGCCTGTGGGATCGTTGAGCGCGCGCATCACGCACTCCGCGAGGCCGTAAGTGTCTTCGGCATTGAACTCGTCCGACCAGTCGTCCAATGTGAAGAGGAAGCTCATGAAGTCCGACGCGACCTGTAGGTGTTCCTCGTCCGCGCCGGGGTAGCAGGCCGCGGTGAGCTCCCCCGCGCGCAAGCCGAGGAAAGCCTCGCGGCGCTCCGCCGTGAAGTTCGCGTCCGCGAGGAGCCACGCCTCCGAGGCGCGCGCGACCTGCGCGCCATGCTCATTGCTGCGGGTCGAGTATGGGCAGTGGGAGACCAGGTCGGGCAGGGTGAATTTTCGGGGAGTCCGCGGCATTGGAGAAGGCTGGTTGTAGGGTGTGAGGGAGGAACGGTCTTCTTGAAGAGCAGTTATATATCGCACAATGCGGTAGTTGGCCGCCTCCGGGGCCGAGCGGCCCAGCGCGTCCAGGAGACCATAGCCTCTTGGCTTCTTCAGAAACGCGTGGCCTGCGCGCAGTGTCTGTGGATGTAGAGCGCATCTGGGTTGTATGGGTGGGAGAGCAGCAGAGAGCGGACGCGGAGGAACGCGCGGCTGAATGAAAACGTTCCGTTATGAGAAGCGGCGGGTCGTGGTCGCCGTCATATCTGATCCCTGGCGTGCTCCCACAAACAACCACACATTAGGATGTCTTCCGTGATTGTGTACCTTGGCCAGGGCCGGTTACCGTATCGTCGGCGAAGATCATAACCGTTGAAGCTTGTCGTATCGTATGTGGACGAGATGTCGACGCCACGAAGCAGTGTTGCATTTTAGGGGGAATTGTTCGCTAACACGCCTCATGTCGTAGCCTACAGTGTTTCTGTTGCTACCATCAGCATTCCAGTACATGCATCGATCGTGGTTCAACTCACCAGTTCACCACTTCTCCTCTCGCGCTTGATATCGGAACCGGGAATCTGGTCGTCAGGGAAGACATGTGTTCACGGAGGTCCCCAGTTCCCAGGGAGTTGTCGGCCGCCACAGGGCCGTCTGCTTCGCCAGATGTACATGCACAATGGGTGAGGTCCGAGGAAAATGTGCTCCGAGTCGCACATCAACGGACAGTCCTGCATGGCCCACTACAGGCGTAACTTGGCGGTTCTTCCACAGTACTGCGGTAACTGATTATAACATACGCGTGCGCCTGGTGTGTATGGTCAGATTGGCGTGAGTATTGGGCGAGGCCTATGCCTGTCTTGCTAGTGATGCTTGCGCACCGCGCTGAGACCATCCAGCTACGAAGTACAGTCATGACATCCGAAGCTCCGTCCCTGAGGTCGTCTGTTGAGGCCGGAGTCTAAACAGAGGAAAGGGCGATCATGGTAATACCAGCGCCGTTACGTACCATCCAGGATCCCACAGGCCGCTGCCGAGACTGCTGGGGACCGTGCGGACTCGCGGGTCGTGAGCACGAGGCCTCGCACGTTGGGGGGATCCGGACGCTGATGTAGTCAATCACCGCTCCGTTAACCGGTCATTAGCTGCGGGCGAGCCGCCGCGCTGCACGCACCGGCTGCAGAACTGTCGAAGCAGCTATCCCATGCGGAGTAGCTTCGAAAGAGCGGCAAGCCGCCCTGCGTCTACAGCAATGTCCAGATGTCAGCGGGCCGAGGTTACCATCGCCTCTAATAGAGCAGGGTGGCCGTAAGCTCATGTAAGTAGTGGACGTTGGCTTTCTTGAGTGCTCAACGTGCTGAATCCGACCGCCGATTACGCCGTGGCTAAACGGGGATGACGTGTTGTGCAACCGTACAACCGTTTCGGGTTGCCCTTATTGTTTCGCAACACAGCCGACAAGCCCGGAGGACTTGCATATGAGAACAGCTGAGTTTTAACCGACGCACTAGCTTTGCCTGATGAATGCCAGTAGTGGGTCGGGAACGATCGACATATGATGTGCTGAATGTGTTTGGACAGTGAAGCATCGTGATGGTACGCATCTAGCCAAGCACACGTTCGGCGCCAACTGTAGACCTTCGTCTTGAGCGCGCGCCACAACCAATGGTGGCAGCCTCAGATCTCTGTCTACTATTTACGAGCATTCGACACCTCAGGTTATATCGATACTCCAGAAGGACTTCAAGATCATCCGCCCTTCGTACAGCACAAGGTTTTGGAGAGCGGGGTAGTATGTGCAACCCGGCCCGAGGTCCTCACACTCCGCGAACGAACCGCTTCATGAGACGGCGGGAAGCTTGCGGCGGCGTTGATGCGTTTGTTCGCTGCTTCCACCATCGGTGGTCCTTACCGCGATTCGAGAGTCATATTACCATGAAGGAGATCAGCCCCGTCCGTTGTTCATTACCCCATGCCCCACATGCAAATCGCCGTGCCGAACAGGGGCCGGGTCCAGATGCTGGAAGCACTTCATAGCACAACAAGCAGGAGAAACAGCACAAATCATGACGAAGGATTGTAAGTATGAGACGGCGATCATGCAGACGCCTCGCAACCCGGACGCACGTTCAAGTCGCGCTGTTCGTGATTGAGTTGAAAGCTACCGAAGAGGATCAAGAGCTCTAATCAGCTAGTCAAGGGCTTCGAACCAACGAGGCTCCTCCTCCATATTCAAGAACCTCTTGATTTTGTCCACGAGCTTCGGCCACGGCACGCGTCGCTCTCCTGGGCTTTCGCCGCCGCTGTCCGTCACCACAATTGCCCATGAGACCCGCGTGCGCGCCCGACCAACGTAGACCACTTCCACGCACCACTACATCCTGGGATGGGCGATCACGGATGAGATGTGTCTTGTTCTCTGTCGCCGCGGCTATCCTACCAGTTTGCACAATGGTCGGCAACCCTTCAACGAGGCGAAGCACCTGAACCGCCTGCGATTCTTCGTTTGTGGCATCCTCGCCCATACTTACAATCTTCCGTGCGCCTCATACATGCTGGTGTACCCTGCTCTGAAGCACAGCAGGAGGCTGGGCGTCGCGCTGGTGCTATCAGACAATCAGGTTTACTCTGACTTGCAGCGAAGCTTGCCCGACCCCGCGCTTGTTGACGAGCTTAAGAAGGAGCTAGACACAGAGGACGAGCCACGATGGCTACCGCGCGCTGATTGAGATATAGTGAGTGCTCTCATGACCGCTAGCGGGGAGGTAGGACCGACTCTGAAGTGTAGCGTTTGCGCGCAAACAAGACGTCCCTATGGCGTACATTCTGGCAGAAGAACAATCACGGTCGCGCTTTCACGCCGCGCAACCGCGCTTCGTCTGGGAGCGTTCCCGGCGAGGTGATGAAGGGGCATTCTGGGGGAGGGACGGGGTCTTTCGATGGAGGTCACGAAGAGATGCGCTGAGTTCGCCGGGGCACGTGGATACGAGTTGCGTAAATCCCTGAGGATTGGACCGTAGAATACAAGGTTTCGAAGGCCGCACACCATCGGACCGTTATGGAGTACCTGTGGGGTCCCAGTCGGTGACCAGATCTGCGTCGAAAATATCATTCTCAGGGGGCGGAACACAGCGGACCTGAGAAAGGACGTACATTCATCAAGCGCATCCAGTTCTTCGACCTCCTTCTCGGTGAGCTCAAAATCGTACACCTGCAGGTTAGACTGAATGCGGGCCTTAGACGAGGACTTGGGTAAGGGGATGAATCCCTGTTGACAGTAAGTGAGCACGCGTGATTACTGATCCCTTGTGGAACGGATACCTTCTGCAAGGAGTAACGTAGGAGAATGTGCGCGGGCTCTTTGTTGTATCTTCTTGCCAGCTCTACGAGCTTCGGATGACGGAAGCGGAGGCCTCTGACGAGAGGGCCCCATGCCTACCAAATGCGGTTAGATGAACTACCGAGATTACTCGAGACGGAGTAAGTGCAAACCTCCAGTGCTATATCATGTTTTCTGCAGAAGACCACAATGTCGTTTCGTGTCATGAACGGATGCAAGTCGATCTGGAGTCCGTGAGCTCGCTACCCCGCATATCCCGCGACACATTCGAGATGCATACCTGGTTGATCACGGGCAACTCAACACCCGCATCGACCATCTCTTGCAGATGGCGGACGCCGTAGTTGCTCACGCCAATGCTTTTCACGATGCCCTCTTCTTTGGCCTCAACAGCCGCCTTCCAGCTGTCTGCGCGCTTCTGCGGGCCGCCGATCGGAGAGTGAATCAAGTATAGATCAATATAGTCCAGCCCGGACGCCTTCAGCGACTTGCGGATCGATGCCTTGGACGCGGCGTAGCCCGAGTTGTTCATGAGCTTGGTCGTGAAAAATACCTGATCGCGCGGCGTGCCCGACGCAGCGCAGGAATCCTTGATCGCGCGTCCACATTCTGATTCGTTATAGTACCACTCCGCGGAGTCCTGTGCACCGATCCTCAAGATCAACATCCCTGCCTGGCTAACCCGGACCCAAGCTGGGCCTTGAGGAAGCTACAAAACAGACATACAATGTGGCGATAGCCAGCCTGCAAAGGGCGATCGTCAGCTGGACTGGACGGTGTATAGCCGTGTGGCGGTCACACAGGGTATCACAACGCACCTCGAGGGCCCACCGAACGGCGTTGTAGGCTTCTTTTCCTTCCATTTCGTAAGTTCCTGCGAAGAACGCGGCGTCTCAGAGGCGAGGCAGCCGTGAACGCGGGCCGTCTGGTGCACGCACCGAAGCCCATGATGGGAATCTCATTTCCGTCTCGCAGCTGTGCGGGTGCGGTGGTTAAGCATCGCGTTCGGCCATGGTCGGCGCACGGCGTGTCGGTTCGCGCGCACCTTGAGTTTCGAGTCGATAGTGAGCGTCATCTTGGCGAGTGGACGGTGGTGGCCGTTTGCTGCTGACCGTGGGCGAGAAGACAGGACTGTGGGTGGTAGAAACGGGGGTTGTATGCGATGACGTATGCGGAAAGAACTTGTCAGCAATCGCGAAGATATCAGCCGCTGGCTCTGGGGAACTATTCCCTGGACATGCATTGCATTTGATTGTCTGATGATTGTTTGAATACTTGACGGCCCTGCCTGTGCAGACATCTCACGCACTACACTTTGGATCTGCACTGGCTAACGCTCACGCGCCATGGAGGTCAAGGGAAAGCCAGCTCGGTCAGCTCGGGCCGTTGCGAACGGAGGCTTCCGCGGCCAAGTTCGTGAGGCCACGTGGGTGCTACCGAATCGGGTGATTGCTCAGCGCGAGCGCCGAGCGCCGCAAAGGGGACAAGGTAGCGGCGGTTTCCACTCTCCTACTGCTGGTTTGCACTCCTCGGTCCTATCCTCCTCTTTTCACCCTGCTTTCATCTCGAGCTCTCACAACCTCACACAACACACCCGCCATGGCGGCTGTATCAGCCCCTCATCCATCCCGGATTCATAGTCCAGAAATCATCGATGTTGACGCCTTGGAGGATGAACCAGTCGTCTTCACTGGCTTTCACGGACGTCCTCGTCAACCTCCTCAGGCGAGATCTTCTGCGGGACCGAGTGTAATTGCCCACGATGAAGACATCACATACACTGGCTTTAGGCGTAGCTCGTCGAGGCGGGCGCGCTACCCTAGCTTAAGCGCTCAAGCGGGGCCTTCCGCTGGTCCTGCGAGGGACAATGTCATTGTCTTGGACAGTGACGAAGACATGCCATCTTACAGCTCGGGTCGACGGTCGTCTAGTGAGTGAAGATTTTTGTTGTGGTTTTTACTGCAATAACTGTTCAAAGGACTAGTAAACCGCTCACGACTCATATCACCTCCACCTCCCCCTGCACAGAGGGGCCACACGCCTGGTGTCCCTCCCCTACCTGGCCATTTATCCTCTCAAGCATCTCTACCACGACTGCGACGGCATCGTGCAATAGAGGTTGTACCTCCTCCTATACGTCCGCTCGCGCAACCACTACCATTTGAAGATCGCATGCCGTCCCTTCCTCGCCTCCCTCCACGCAATGCCCCAGCGCCACCGGTACCTGCACCAAGGTCTCACCATCATCCTTCCATGGGTCTCGGCGGCGCCCTTATTGCACTCAACCGACAGAATGCTATTCAAGAGGCGGCCAATCGCGCAACTGAGAACCGTACCCGCGGCCTCAACCTGCCCAGCTTCACAGACATATTCCGGAGGATTAGTGGTGTCGGTGGCGGCGGCAGTAGCAGCGGCAGCAACAACGGCGGTGGCGATGGTCACGAAAGCAACACTAACCGCACCTGGGGCCGTCGAATGTGGCAATGGGCGTGGGACGCCCCCGAGCTCGATGCCGATCACGACGTCCTCTCGTCGTTTGCGCAGAGCGACGCATGGTTCGGGCTGCCCGACATTCCATACCACCATCGCGGGCGGTTCGACCCTCCGGCTGAGAAGATCGCACTCTGGAAGCCGGAATACACCCACCCTGACAAGACCTCCCCTGGCTTCACGCACGACTTTGCTCCGCCTGATGATGTCAGCTTGGCCTCGATTCCGCAGACGACTATCGTTCTCGACGAGGCGGAAGCGGGTCCGAGCAGCAGCGCCAGCGCATCCTCGAATGCCACCGCTGTGGAGACAACGCTGGTGTGCGCACGCTGTCTCGACCCGCTCGTTCTGGCGCCCGCGGACGGGACAACGGAGGTGGCCACGAAGAAACGGCGGGTGTGGGCGCTGCGCTGCGGGCACATGCTCGACGGCAAGTGCATCACCGAGCTGATGTCTCCCTCAGAAGCTCCCGCTTCGAGCGAGGCTGTTGAGCCACATGCACCTGTGCAAGACGTCAAAGGCAAGGGCAAAGGCAAGGCGCGCGCAGAGCCGGAGGCAGACAGTTCCACCGACGAGACGTCGGCAGCGGCCGCAAGGCCGGATGCAGCGCCCGACAGGAAGGGCAAGCGCAAAGCAGTCGAACCGCCCGAGCCCGAGTCTCCTAAACGTCAAGCTCTCGCCAGCCCCACCTCTTCACCTGCGTCCTCCCCTCCCGAAGACAACTCCATCCGCTCGCGTCTGCGGTCCCGCGCGCGCGGTGCCGCAGTCGCCGCAACACCCCCCGCTGGCGCCGCGCCTGCCCCGCACCCGGACGCAGGCCCCAGCAGCTCGATCGCCACGTCGCCCCGCCGCAGCCGGCGACAGCACCAAGGCGCGGTGTCGCTCACGCAGACCCGCGCGAAGGGCAAGGGCAAGGGCCGCGCGCGCATCGCGCGCAAACCCGCAGTCGAGGCGGAGCACGAGTGGCGGTGCCCCGTGGGCGGGTGCGGGTGCGTGCACTATAGCGTCCGTGTCGAGGGCGTGTGGAAGAACGACGAGGGGCGGGGGCCGATCGCGCTCTTTGTGTGAGCGGGCGTTCGGGTGGAGGTAGGGTCTGGCGGCAGACAGCCGAAGTTGGAGCACTACGCCTGCCTGCCTCGCTGCTGGGTTTCTTGGCGTTCGTGGGCATCGGCATCGGCATCGGCAATGTTGGCATTGTCATTGCATAATATTATCGCATTGTTGCACTTTCCTCACCCTTCGGGGTCGTGCGGTAAGACGTCTTCAAGTGTTGCAGGAGCCGACTGCAACCCGCCTTGTGTGCTCGCGATCGACAGCTCGACAACGACAGCATTGCGACAGGCCATTCAGTCTTCTTACTGGTCAGTGAATGTGTCGTGCGCTACGTTCACATTTGTGAGTTTTTCTGCTCACTGTGGTCAAGTCGGTCCTGACAACCGAATTGTGTCGTTGTACACGTATACATATCAGCTGTGACTAAGGCGGCACTATGCTTCATATGGTGCAGGACCGTCTCTGATTCAAGTGCCCCTGCTGCTGTACATGCGAGGAGGTCGGTAACGTGCAGGTAAGTCTGCCTACGGGTGTGCCAGCAACGCGCGGCTGCGCTGGGTCGCGTCGTTGCTGTTATAGTGAAGGCTGTTCTTCCATTGCCTGGGAGCAGTTGATTTCGGCTCGCGCTTCCAGTCGCGGATTCCCTATCACGGACTTAGCACGTCTTCACCTCTTAGGAGGCTATCTCCAGGCACAGTGGTGTTTCCGTAGTATGTGTGCACCCGCATGCAGCTTGTGAAGGAGTTGACAAGGGCTTTCGGGTAGGAGGAGGGAATCATATAGTCACACTTATGCGATTCGGGTGGCAACTATCATAGGGCTACCTGACTACCCAACACTTACTGGTGGCCTTTGGGCGACCTCTGCAGCACTGAAGCGCTCCGTGCGATCGGCGCTTCGAGTTCACAGTGTTCCTGAGGGACACAGCCACTGACGGTAGCATGAGTCTCATGGCGACAAGGTTTCGGCCCCAGGCCCGGGATCCTGAGCGCTAACCACCACATTAAGTCCTCGCCACGGCGGACGTGACCATCCGGCGCGGGGGCGTGTACGACTCGTGTCGTGCACAAGCACTCGTTGCATGCTCATGGGCGGAAGCATGGCGGCCTTTCAGGGCTTTGGGGGTTGTTCTTTTCAAGGCGACGGACGTCCGCGCGGAGTATACTGTCACTGGCACTGGCAGCCCCCGGCAGCCTCACGTCGGACAGCCGCGTTTCAGCCTGGTGCCCTCTCCGCTCGCACAGCGACGGCGTTGCTCCTCCCACCGTTGGAGAGTACAGATAGCAGCGTCGCGGTGCCCGTTCTGCCTCCTGTTTCCCCCCTCTTGCTGTCCTGTCCAGCGCACCTCCGTTTGAGTCTGGAGTCCTGCGCTGAGTGTTGTGTTCGCCTGCCGTGCCCACGCCCCGTTGACGACCGATCCGACAACACCCACGACGATTACGATTGAGGGACACGAGATGCCCAACGCCAGTGCCGCTAGCCAGCGCCCGCGGATTCTGCTGAGGGAGGCGAGGAAACGCAGACACGTTCGTAGACTCCCTTTCTCTCTCGTCTCCACCTCTCTTAGACTGAGAGCCCGAGACTGACGCGCGCGGGGTGGCGGACAGCCGAGGAGATGGGACTCGCTCCCATGCATGACGCTCGCGCCTGAGAACCGGCCGTTTTTCGTCTGCGGGGCGTGCGGGTTCCCGAACGTGCTGTGCGAGCTTTGCCCGTGGTGTTTGTGCAGCTGCGAGGTCGCCGCGCTGGTCGCGGTCGTGCGCCGGCGGCTGAGTTCGCCGACGCTGCTGAGCGACGCGCAGAAGGCGCAGCTGGCGCGGCTGGAGGCCAAGGGTGCCGGACTGGGTGTGGGTGAGGGTGTGGCCGAGGCGGGGGCGGAGGCGGAGGCGGGGCACGCGCCTCGTGGTGCGCGCCGTGACGGGCCCTCTGTCGGCGATCTACCCGAAGGCGGCTGTGGAGACGGACGGGAGGGCGTCGACAACGTCCGGCGCAGGCATCGCAACGCCGTCTTCTACTCCGCCGCCGACGTCGTTGCTACCGCGACCCCTGTCACGGTGAGCGTCGGGCCTCTTCCCCACGGCTTGCTCTTTCTTCTCTTTCTCTCGCTCATCCCTGTGCTCGCGCTCTGTCCAGGACTCAACGCTCAGGCCGTTCCTCGACGAGTTCGCCGCGACACATCTGGAGAACCAGAACCAACACCTCGACTCGCGCACCGCGCTCACCACTCTCCTGCACACGCCCCCGCCGACGCCCACGCGCCCCGCGCGCCCCTCACGCTCCCACACGACCCCGCTACGAATGTCCAACCGCGATGTGGCCTTGGCGGAACAGACAAGTGAACTCTGTACCCCGCGTTCTGTTCCCTCGTCTCCGCTGCCCCAGGCGCCCTCCCTCCGCCGCAAACGGCGCATGTCCATCCTCCGCCAACGCTCCTCATGCTCTCTCCGCCGCCGCGCAACCACGTCGAGCGTGACCATGTCTCACCGGCGGTCTGATACGCCTACTACTCCCCCCGCGTCGCCGCGCCCCAAGGCGAACTCGGTGCGTTTCAGCTCGCCCCCGCCCGGGACAGACCCGGACTCGATCCCGCTCGGGCACCCCCAGCGCCCGCTCTACACCGCGATCCGGAAGAACATGTCGCGCCCATCTAGCCCCGCGCCGAGCGTGTCCGGGGCCAGCGTCGACGCTGCGTTCCAGGCGGCAGTGTACCAGCGCGGGACGCGCTCGCTCGACATCCCGCAGCGCTTCAACTCACTCGGGCGCTCGTACCTCAGCGCCGCCGCGTACTCGCGCCCCGTCCTCTTCCCGCCCTCCGCGAGCGGCTTCTCCGTGAGCGGCGAGACCGAGCTGCGGATGGACCTCGCGCGCAGCCGGTCGATGGACGGCGTGCCGTCCGACTTTGTGTTCCAGGAGGTGAAGCCGGACGCGCCGCTCAAGGCCAAAGTGAGGAGCTTTGGCAAGACACTCAAGGGTCTCCTCCGCGGCAAGATGTGAACGCTCAGGACGAGCACATAGACACGATTTCATTCTCTCGGTTGGTTATATTCATGGATGGTGAACGGCACTATAGATCGACGTAATCCCGTACGTTTCGTCCTTGGCACGTTACTTGCGCCGCTCGCTGACTGGCTCATGTCACCACAGGGAACACCGGATCGCACGCATTTTTGGCTCTAGATACCACATGCACATATGCTTCATGTCTCATACCCCCATGCTCACGACCTCTCACGATGCTGTATCATTGTATGGTCGTCTTCTGTTGCAATTGCTTATGCTCCCGCTTGAGGCCGGGTTTCCCTCTGCTCATCGTTCGCAGGACCTTGAAGGCGCGAGTGTCACGGGCACGGGACCGCGTCAGGGTCACCGCTCAAATGGCGCGCGACCATCGTGGCGTCGATTGCGTCAATGCGCGGCCGATCACCCTGGTCGGGATCCAGCCCTGGGTCTCAACAACCAACTCCGAGGGTCGCTTTCGGGTAAGTAGTACGTCGTCTGGTGCGCCTTACTCATCCACGGAAAACATAGGCAGCGCGGGGGCCTTGTGTCTCAACCAAAGTCAGACGGTCTCCCAAGGAACAGGACTGCCGCCGTCTGTTCCGACTTTCGGACTTCTTGCCCGTTTTGTGGGTTTGTTCAGGATCCGGGCCTCGAGTTCACTCACGAGCGCACACACCGCCTTCGGGCTACTGCGCACGGACACTGCCTATCCTATTCGCCAAGCGGCGGGAGCCGCGCGGAGCGCGGTCTTCGACACCTGTAAAAGTGTCCTTGTAGGTGCGTGCCCCGCGTGTTGTGTTTTCCAGCGAGTCTGGTCCCTCCCAGGCGCGGGGCTCGTGGCGGCATCCCAGAGTGCCCTAGGGCGCCCCACACCCCGGACCCGGCGGATTCGTCCTGATGGATATCACTCGACCGCGCGGTGATTGGGCAGCGAATCGTACGCATCCGAGCGCCCCCCGCGCGCGCGTGCTGCACGATCGCCGTTTGGTACGGGATGATGGGTTGCGTCCGACTGTGGCCGCGGTCAGCAAGAGCGCGGTGCAATTTGATCTCGAGCGTAAGTTTGCACGTCAGGCTCGCTCGGACGTCATGGCAGCAACTTCAAGTGGCCACATACCGGGCGCTGGCGCAGCGGCAGGGCGACAGGGGCGGTGTGCTCACGGGGCTTGCGCGGGGCTTCTGTCTGCCGCCCTTCCGCCCTTCCTTTGCTCCACTGTTGGAATTCATGCAGTCGTCTTCCTCGAGCGAATTTCAGCAGAACCATGGGCCAGGACGACAGCAGACACTCACACAAGATCCGTGCCGGATGGCGCGATAGAACCAACGCGTACATACGGGGTAAGCACTTCGCCTGTGCGCGCGCATGCTGGTGGCCAGGTGCGACGCAGTGCGCCGCCCGCGAGCGCGGCGCGAGGCACAATCGCTGCCAATCGCTACAGCCGTTCCAGTGGTGATCCTCGAGGTTCGTATGATGTTCTACTACTGCGGACTGGAACACACCGGTACGAGGCCCGCGTTTGCGACATTGCGAGTGCGTGCGCGGCTGCACCGCATCTTATCAGCATCTCCGGCGTGATTAGATCAACTGCACGGTCGTTGCGCGCGCGCGGCATCAGCCCATCCGCGCGGTGGGCAGCGCATTCGCGAATTCGAGGGCCAACGACGCGATAGGAAACCACAAGGCCTGCACCGCGAGCGCGGATAGAGGGCATACAACTGACCAAGGAAGATGGCCTGCGGCGTCCGTCGGCTCGCAGACGGCGCAGGCGACGGACGGGAGGGCAGCTGCCTCACGCATGCGAGGCACCGCGGGCTATTCGTGGAGATGGGAGGGTGTGCTGAAGTCTATTGCCCGGCCAGACCAGAGTGATAGACCTTCGACCTGGCGTAGGATTGACCCTCATGCGGTCCGACGCGCAACCCCCGCTGGTAGCCAGCCGCTCTGTCAGCCGACGATGCTGGTGGGCCCCGCGAACGCGGCGGCCCTGGCGGGCTCTGTCGGTGCCCTGCCTAGGTCGGCGGCGGTTGTCGCGCGTAGGAATCGCTGTTTTTCTTCGGATCGGGCGGTCAGCGCGACCATTGAGCAGCGGAGGCACAACGCACCGCGTTCGAATGCGGCGGCGCGGGCGTGACCACGCGCGAAGCCGCGCGCCCCCCAGCCACAGCTTCTAGCGGGAGGAACCCAATCGCCGACGTGGCCCGGATGCAACAACTTCGGCACTATCGTGCGGGCCACATGCACCTGCCCAGCAGTGCGGCGCAACGCGCGACTTCAGTGGGCGGCCGATGCGGCGCTCGGGGGACAGTCAGCCTAGGGCGGGGCGCTGGTGCAAGACCGTTTAGCCAGAAGGGCGTTATCCAGACGGGTCGCTACAGGAATGGGGAAGGCCACAGTGCAGCGCGCGGAGGGGGCAGCGAGGACGCGTCCAGCGACGAACCTCCGACCTTTCACGTAAGGCGTGAGGGCTTTTTGCCCCGAAAAGGGGATGCACGCGGCTATGATGCAACCAGAGTTGCAAAGCGCGCTGACGCCGTCGCGAGCGTGTTTCGCGAGGGTTTTGGTCAGATCCTCGAAGGCGATGGGCAAAGGACCATATGACGCGCTTCGCTGCCCTGGCAAAAAATGTATAAATGGGTGGAGCGGAATGCTGAGGAGAGTCAGTTTCAGCCCAGATCAGCTCGTCCATCCTAGCTCTCTGCTCTCGGAACAACGCTCGCAATGCAGTTCGCGTCGCTTCTGACCTTCGCCGGCCTCGCCCTCACCGCCGTCCTTGGTGTGTCTGCACAAGAGCAGCCGCAGCCACCCAAGAACCAAGCAGTACGCATGGCGCATTCCTGACCGAGACTTGGATACTTACCTCCGTGTCCTGCAGCAGCCCACCACTGTTTGGGTACCAACTGCGACAGTGGTGGAAACCAACACGTTCACCGCGACGCGCATCGAACAAATCTGGACGACAACCCCACCTTACGAGTGGGAGACGACGTACCCTATCACGTGGACAGCCGTCCAGACGAAAACGCAGTTCGCGCCCATCGTCACGAACGTCCCCGCCCGCCGCCATGCTCGCGACTTTGAAACGTCGTGATATCACCTGTGAGTGTTGGTACCTGTAGCGCAGGACGATGCCTGAACTGACACACCGGTCTACAGACCATCCATTGATGACACTTTGACGACTGCCATGATTGCTGTACTATTTACATCGGAACCTGGGATTGTATGTTAGCACACCAAAGAAACTAGCCTTTCAGAGTTTAGGAACGGTGTCGTTAGCGGACTCAGTGAAAACACCCTGCTCACCTGTAACACAGTCATGCCGTTGGTCGCGGTGACGGGTACAGCACAACTTGAAGGTTAGTAAACCCCTAGCGGCTCTCGTCCCATTGTTTTCTCAGGGAAGCCTAGACGCCTCAGGCATGCAATAGAAGAGAATAAAATGATTCGGCGGCATCGAGCATCGAGACCTGTTTTATGCGCGATTCTGTGGATGGCAATTTATGATCCGGATGGGGATGGGCACGCTGTCCACGTAAAACTAGCGGATAGCCAGATCCAAAACGCAGCTATAATGAGGCCGAAGCACGGTCGCAGTATACAAGACAGTTCAGTGAGGCTAGCTTGCGCATCGAGTCGATGGCCGTCGTCGCCGTCGGCAAACAAAAAGCGCGGCCTCGGACGCGAACGCGTATGCGAGCGCGCTCAGCTGGGAGACACCACGCACGTGACCCCGCCGCGACTTTTTGATCAGTGCGAGTCAGGTCGATGAGAGCTCGCATGCTTCTCAGAGGCCTGCGCTCCTCGCCTTTCAATCGTCCACCATCGTCTCGCCTGCTCGCCAGGATGGCGTCCTCGAAGCCTACCCCACTGTCCGCATTTCAGGTCCGCGAGGAGTTCTTCAACTACTTCAAGTCCAAGGGCCATACCTTCGTGCCCTCTTCCTCGACCATTCCGTACGATGACCCCACCCTCCTCTTCGCGAATGCTGGTATGAACCAGGTGCGCACAGATTCATAATATCTGCGTGATAGTGACTGGACACGCTATGCAGTACAAGGCCATCTTCCTGGGAACAGTAGACCCCCAGTCAGAGCTCGCACGACTCAAACGCGCATTCAACAGTCAGAAATGTATCCGTGCAGGAGGGAAGCACAATGGTACGTGCCGGTCTCATCAGAACGCATTTGGAAGGTATTCATCCATGTCAAGATCTCGAGGATGTGGGGAAGGACTCGTATCACCACACGTTCTTTGAGATGTTGGGCAACTGGTCTTTCGGTGATTACTTCAAGGTGCGTTGCATTTCGCTCTGACGTTGTTACACAACGTCACTCAGCATCCATGCGCAGAAAGAAGCAATCGGGTACTCTTGGGAACTCTTGACTGAGGTCTACAAGTTGCCCAAAGAGCAGCTCTACGTGACCTACTTCGAAGGTGACCCCAAGAATGGTCTTGAACCCGATCTTGAGGCGAAGCAATACTGGCTGGAGACTGGCGTTCCCGAAGACCACATCATTCCGGGCAACGCCAAGGACAACTTCTGGGGTATGTCGACGCCACATTCGCGGAATATCTCATGTTGACTTCGGCATTCTCAGAGATGGGTGCAACTGGTCCATGTGGACCTTGTAGGTATGATTTCGCATCATCTGATACGAGAGGACGAGCAGCTGAGCTCACACATAGCGAAATCCACTACGACCGGATAGGCGGCCGGAACGCTTCGCACTTGGTCAACCAAGACGACCCCGATGTCCTGGAGATCTGGAACAACGTCTTCATCCAGTTCAACCGCGAGGACGACGGCTCCCTCAAACCCCTGCCCGCAAAGCACATTGACACCGGCATGGGCTTCGAGCGCCTTGTCTCTGTGGTCCAGGACAAGCGCTCTAACTACGATACCGACGTCTTCCAGCCTATCTTCGCCAGAATCCAAGAGCTCACCGGGGTCCGCCCATACTCTGGCAAGTTCGGGGACGAAGACGAGAACGGTATTGACACCGCGTACCGAGTCATCGCAGACCACGTCAGGACACTGACCTTCGCGCTAAGCGACGGTGGCGTACCAAATAACGTGGGGCGTGGATATGTCCTGCGCCGTATTCTGCGGAGAGGCGCTCGCTTTGCACGGAAGAAGCTGGGTGTGCAGATCGGCTCGTTCTTCTCGTCACTGGTGCCTGTTGTCGTGGAGCAGATGGTGCGTTGGACGATTCCAATGAGAAGCACCGCCCTGACTAGAAGGCATTGTAGGGTTCTGTGTTCCCTGAGATCACGCACAAGACTGCCGAGATCAAGGAGATCCTCGACGAGGAAGAGGAGTCGTTCTCGCGCACGCTTGACCGTGGCGAGAAGCTCTTTGAGCAGTACGCGCAGAAGGCGCTCCAGGCCGGCCAGAAGGAGCTGTCCGGAAAGGACGTCTGGCGGTTGTATGACACATACGGCTTCCCGGTCGACCTCACACGCCTGATGGCAGAGGAGCTTGGGCTGAGCGTCAACGAGGCGGAGTTCGAGGCTGCGCAGGCTCACTCGAAGGAGGCGAGCAAAGCTGGTGTGAAGAAGGGTTCTGGAGAGGCAGTCGCGCTCGATGTACACGACATCGCCGCGCTGGAGAAGAACGACGCCGTACCGAAGACGGACGACTCGTACAAATTCCGTTAGTTCTCATGCTCTTGCCTACAGATATGGGTGCTGAAGTGTTTCTGCGTACTCCATACAGAGCAAGGAAACATCACTGCCAAGGTCGTCGCGGTCTACTCGAAGAAGACGTTTTTGCCCTCCACAGAGGAGATCCCAGAGGACCAGAGCTTCGGTATCCTCCTTGACCGTACGAGCTTCTACGCGGAGTCCGGTGGTCAAGAATACGACACGGGAAGCATTGTAATTGACGGCGTCGCGGAGTTCGAGGTCACGAACGTTCAGGTCTACAACGGCTACGTCCTCCATATCGGTCACATGAAATACGGTAAGCTCAACGTCGGTGACGAAATTGTTTCATCGTACGACGAGGTTAGTCTCTTCGATTCTCGATGTCGCATTGCCTCAATGGAATGCGCAGCTCCGCCGGTGGCCTCTCCGCAACAATCACACCGCGACACACATCCTCAATTACTCCCTTCGCGAGATCCTGGGCGACCACATCGACCAGAAGGGGTCCCTCGTCGCGCCGACGAAGCTCCGGTTCGACTTCTCGCACAAGGCGCAGGTGTCTGGCCCTGAGCTTGCGAAAATCGAGTCCATCAGCCAGGACTGGATCAAACGGAACGTGCGTGTATTCGGGAAGGAGCTTCCTCTGCACGTCGCGCAGAAGATCAACAGCTTGCGTGCTGTGTTTGGCGAGTCATACCCCGACCCCGTGCGTGTCGTCTCCCTGGAGTACGACGTGGATGAGATCGCGAAGGACCTTGAGAATCCGAAGTGGCGCAAGACGAGTATCGAATTGTGCGGTGGAACGTGCGTCTCTTATTCCGTGTATGGTCCAGACTGGCAGATCTTGATGCCATTCCTAGTCATGTTGCGCGCACGGGCGAGATCAAAGACTTTGTCGTCACCGAAGAGTCCGGTATTGCGAAGGGCATTCGCCGAGTCGTCGCTGTCACTGGTCACGAGGCTGCTGAGGCTCGTCGACTCGGCGAGTCTCTGACTGCCCAGCTGAACCGTATTGAGACTCTGGGTGATGCCGAGAAGGACGCCGCCCTCAAGGCGTACACTGTCGTAAGCACACATATTGCAACTGCACTGCGTCGGGTATTGAAGGTGCTGGTATAGCAACTCGGTCAAGCGGACATTGCACTGCTCAAGAAGAACGAGCTCCGTGATCGCCTCGCGACGGTCCGGAAGGCGTTCGATAAACACTTGAAGGACAAGGAGGCTGCTGCAAACAAAGCGGTACGTCACTGACACTATGGACCTTCGAGTTGAAGACGCTCACAATTGGCGACAGGCGGTGGATGCACTCCAGCAGTACTTCAAGGACAAGCCCGACTCGCCTGTGTACTTCGCCGACATCAACGTCAACGCGAACGCGAAGGTCTTGCAAGGCGTCGTCCTTCAGGCAAAGAAGCTCGGCAAGTCCATCTATGTATTCAGCGCAGACAAGTCCGCGGGCAAGGTCGCGCACGTCAACGCCGTGTCCGAGGAGGCGAAGAGCAAGGGTCTCGACGGACGCGAATGGGCGTCCGCAGTAGTTGCGATCCTTGGCGGCAAGGTCGGCACCGTGCACAACGTCTTTCACAGTGACACCATTGACCATCATATATTTAGGCTGGTGGTAAGCCTGATGGTGCGCAAGGTGTGGGCGCAGATGTATCAAAGGTGCAGGAGGCTCTCGACGCTGCGCGGAAGTTCTTCGAGACGAAGACCGGCCTCTCCGCTCCCGCTTGATGTCGGAGAATGTTTCCTGAGTGGGGTTGGGCAGTTATACGTAAATTGTACAATATTGGAGCATCTAGAGTACGGCGGAATAGATGGAAGGCTCGGTCGAAGTCGCACAGACCACACAGGTGACTGCTATAGCAGTACGTACGTTGAATAACCGGCTCCGCGCGTTCCTGTATTCCTCGATCACAATGCGCAGCACCGCGGCACACGCACTTTCAGTGGGGCACTTCGTTGTGGATATCAGGTGTGAGCTTGTTGTGCAGTAGGTTCCATCGTCTGGATCTGCGGGTGGACCGCGGCGTGCCGAGGGCGCTTATTTGTCTACCTCTCGATCTCCTCGACCACCACCAACCTTGTCCATTGCACTTACCGCATCCTCTTTAGATCCTCGCACTCGCAGAGCATTCCCGCTTTGCCGATGTCACAGGAAATCATATTGACCTGGCACGTAAACCGCACCAGTGCACCCGAGATCCGTACCCATGACTTTCCGCGCTTGACCAGTACCCGCTGTGTCACAAACGCATCGACATCGATGTGGTGCAGATTGGACAAAGGCACCCGTCTCAAGGGATGATATAGCCAAAAGAATGATTCCAGCTTTACGTTTTCGCATATACCTTCCGCATAGCGCGCTCGGAGCGCGATCCGCCATTGGGTATCCAGCGCTCGGCTGGCACTGCTTCCAGATGCTACGGCGAAGAAGGTCTGGACGTGTTCTCTGTTCTGTCCCAGGACCTATCTCACCGTACGCGAGAGCTGATAAAGATCCCGCAGGGATGCCCCGGGCCTGTGTCCTGACGACCCGCACCGTCGCCGCTCCCTCTCCCACTACCCGCAGAGATGCACCACGCTCAGGATGGTCGCCGCCCGCCCGACGAGGAGACCGCTTTGTTGTCGGCATCTCCGGAGAGGAAGCCGGCGAAGGCTCCCACGCCGCTGCCGAAGCTGCAGATATTCATCCTGCTGCTCATGCAGCTGGCGGAACCCGTCACTTCGCAGTGTATATATCCCTTCATCAACCAGGTATGTGCTGCATGCACGGGCAGGCAAACTTTTAATGACCTTCTAAACAGCTCGTAAGTGAGCTAGATATCACGGGTGGTGATGAGAAAAAGGTCGGCTATTATGCCGGGATGATAGTAGGTCGAGGGCGCAGCAGGGCATAGGTGAAGGCCCTCATGGCGTTTCACAGGAGTCCCTGTTCTTCGCGACAGAAGCCATGTTCATCATGCAATGGGCGCGTATTTCAGACCGCATCGGCCGGAAACCCGTCCTGCTCACAGGTGTCGGGGGTTTGTGTATCTCCATGGTGTGCTTCGGCCTCTCCAAGACGTTCTTGACCCTGGTGATCAGGTAAATCAGTCACGTTCTCTCATACTTCTAGATGCTGAAGACAATCTATTAGCCGATGTATCGTTGGTATGCTCAACGGGAACATCGGTGTCATCAAGAGCATGATGGCGGGTGTGTGCCTGTTTTGCGCTGCTACACAGTCGTGGTTGCTGAATGTCCCATGTTGTAGAGTTGACTGATTCCACGAACATTGCTCAAGGATTTGCCCTGATGCCCGTGATGTGGTGTGTAGGCGGCACAATGGGGTACGTCTTTCCCTCCCCCATTCTGCTTTAGTAGAAGTGGGGCTCACACCACCACTGTAGACCATTGATGGGAGGACAGCTGGCAAAGCCTCATGATAGATGGCCGGACGTATTCACAAATCCTTTTTGGCAAAAATATCCTTATTTCCTTCCTTGCGCCGCCTCGGCGGTGTTTTCCGCTCTCATATTCGTCATTGCAGCAGCATTCCTGCGCGAGGTCCGTGTTTTCTCGCTTCCTGTTGCGACTATGCTCACAGGATGACTTTTCAGACTGTTCCTACAAAGTCTAAGAAGAAATGCGTCAGATTCGCTGAAGACACCATGCTAAACGAACCGACCGGCAGTATCTCGGTCAGCGCCTTGATGACGCCGCCGGTCTTGTTATCCATCGCCAATTACGCCTGCCTGGCCTTCCTAGAGATTTCCTACCGTGCCATCCAACCGCTGTTTTTCTCCACGCCCATCGAGTTGGGAGGGCTCGGCCTTCCCCCGTCCACCATCGGTCTCATTCTGGGCGGTTTCGGTATTATGGATGGGGTATTTCAAGCGTTCTTCTTCGCAAAGTTCGTCGGTCGTTTCGGAGAGAAGCTTGTATTCCAAACTGGGATGTCGATGTTCATCCTCCTCTTCCTGTCATACCCTGTCATCAACATCGTGGCGAAGGGAAGCGGTTTGTCTTGGACGGTTTGGAGTCTTGTGATCCTTCAGCTTCTAATCTCTGTGATCATGGACATGGCCTATGGTGCGCGTCGATCGTCGTGACGCAACTCGTTGGCGTTCTCTGCTCACTACCACATACAGGTTGCTGCTTCATGCTCATCACGACTGCGGCACCCAATAAGAACTCCCTCGGTGCGACGAATGGCCTGGCGCAGCTGGCCGCCTCGGTGGTGCGGGCTCTCGGTCCGGCGGGCTCTACCTCTCTCTTCGCGCTATCTCTTGATCACAATTGGGTCGGGGGATATGGTGTCTACGGCATATTCACGGTCCTAACCTGCATGATGATGCTAGTCAGCATCCCCCTCCCGCGATCCAGTTGGCCCAGCAAGGACGACGATTGATGACTTGTACGTGGTTTCTCACAGAAGCCGGATGTAGTTGCGCAGCTTACATGTCCATCGTGCAGTTACGACGACCAAATCCTCTTTTCCGAGGACTTTGAGTATGACCCCTACGACGACCATCGCTTTGACTCTACTGATATCAGCACATGTGCTTCTGTCATTGTACAAGCTACCGAGGATTGCGCTCAGAGTATCTGTACAACACCCCACGTTTCTCCGCACGGGACGTTCCTAGAATGTCGATCTCTCGTGTCATGCCATAGAACCTTTTTGGAAGATGCGCGCGAAGGCAGAAGCCTGGCAAGTTCCTGCGGAGATTGCAGAACAGGGTTCGCATCCATGTGCCGGCACAGTCTGTCGGGTCGTCGCGGGTGCCGGGAGATTGTCGGGCACAACCCCGCACATTGTATGGCTCACGCCGGCCACCTCTACTGTCCTATTGAGGCCCGAGTTCACCCATAGGACCCGTGTACGGAGGCTCATGAAGCGGACATCCGGGCTGATCCTAGGGAAGATGCAGGGATACCGAGACCCCCGCTCCTGGGGATTCCGATCCTCGAGCATTGGTGAGTCACCCACACGCCTCTCCCCGTTCTCCTACTGCCGCATGTCACCATATTACCAGTGTCCACGAATAGACCCTGTCTTCAGAGGCACGTGTGGCATTGTGCCACATACAACGCACTGCGCCTTCAACGCTCTACACCAGCGCGGACGTGGAACGAACCGCCGCTGTGTTGTCACCACCGAGTCGAGGTCCTACCCGTCTTGACCACGATATTCTCGTCGGGAGACGCGCTCTGGACTGTTCTGAACGCTACCTCGCCGTCGCGTCGCGGAAATGTGGATGAGGGCACGGCCGTAAGCAGCTGCGGTGCGCTCTGGAGAAGAGCGCTGTTGAACAGCGAAGACCTTAGCGCGCTAGGAGCGCTCTGGCGCTCCGTGTGTACCTTCTCTTTACCAGTGTGTGCTCGCTCTGAGCCCTGCCAAGCGCGCTTGGCACGCCCCAGATGGCAGGCATAGTGTTGACGCACTTGTCACCCCCTGTGCTGTCGCTCTGGCAGCGGCCTCGAGGGATGCTGTCACTCTGCTCCCAACCACCATCATGTCCGCCGCAGTGCGCCGTTCTGCCGCCTTGCGTACGACGACAGGTCTCTCATCGGAAATGAAAGACCTAGATTTGCAGAAAGAAAAAATGGGGAGCGGGTTGTGTATGGTGGAGGTAAGCAGCATTATGTACTACCTGGTAAAGTCGGCTCTTGCACGATGATTTGCTAACCATACAGTCTATCGTAGTGGGCAGGTTAGCAAACGAACATCCATAGCGGGTATCATATCGTCGCTAGCGTTGCGGCGCACGCAGGAACACATCGGGAGCTACTCCTCCACAGACAGAATGATCCACCGCCACAGAATGAGCTCCGGAGAGCGCGCTACGCGAACGACAATGATATTCGCCTACACCCGTGGCGTACATGCATTACTCGGATGCGAGGTGCTCCGATGGGAACAAGCGTCAGGTGCCGACGACCTTCACCTGAGGGCTTCGCGGGGCATCCCGCGATCTGCCAGGACGATGGGGTGCTCGGTCTCCTCGGTTGCGGTACGCTCTTCGCAACAATGAACCACATGGTGACACCGCTACTCACCTGCTGTACGCGCAAGCAGATCTCCGAATCGAGCTGCCGTGGATGGAAGAAGCTCCACCATGCGTGAAGCTACGGGTTTCAGGCGCCGGTATCGTAAACGTTTCTGCAGCCGCGGAAATAACTCTTCCATCTCAGCATCATCGTATCCAATGTTGCCGGCACACTTGTCGTGTCATCAGGACGGCGCGCCAACTGGACGTTGAGTCATGGTGTAGTTTGCTACTTTACGTTCATCGTTTTCAAGGTACCTTTGCATCATAGTCACAATAGTGGTGGTTACAAAGCGCCCCTAGATGTTGCAACAGACCTGAACGGGTTAGGCACGGACACACGACGCTCGGACATGCGGTAATCGCTAAATGATAACAAGGAACGGCTGACATGCTGATGAACCTATCTTGCCACTCATCAGGATATCCCCCTGCTCAAATGGCTCCTGGTTCAAGATCTGGCGGTAGCATCAGCGGACGCTGGCAGCATTGGAAGAGTCGCTGAGAGAGCCCAACGAGAACGCCTCAACCCCTTAACGTCATCTTGCGCCGCTCCACCCCTCAGCTAGACATTGCAACTGCCCTTCAAATTCATTGCTCAGGTGCGTTACCTTCGCTGGGTTGTCTTTTAATAGCCTTCCTCACGGTTATTCATAGCTGATTGTTACATTGTACTTTCGGCTCTATCTGTTGCCCATTTGCGCCCAGAGATGGAAACATTAGCACCACGCAGAATGCATGGGTCGTCGAAGAAGCAACGTGCGCATGCTCAAGTAGGGGTGTCAAGAATCTGTCAAAGCGTCGGGGCAGTTTTGTAACGACTCAACTAGCTCACCACACCAACCCGTCGCTTGTGGGACTATATCCTTCAGCCGGCTGATGACTATCCGAACGCCGATGATGACCGCTATGACGCCCTGAGTCTTCTGGACAAATTTAGGTCGGTACGTCCGTATGGTTGCTCCGGATTCGTGTCCTAACTCCGAGATTTCTCTGCGAAGTGATTTGCTACACCCTGGGAGGCGTCTCGTTTCTTGCCCATTACGCACGGACAAGTGTATCATCCACAACCTGCGGCCATCGTGCGAGCTCTTCGACTGCACGCGGGCGACGGCATCATGACGACCTCGCATTGGGCCGGATAGAGAACATCACGGCGTGCGCCCGCCGCGCTACCTTCCTGGGACACTTCTCGGTTGCGCGCCTTGTCCGACCTATGATGCCCCAAAAGTTGTGACACGAAACCGTCTGACACTCCCTCTGCTGCTGCGGTCGCCCGTTTCTTCCCGCAACATTCAGTCCTCCGCCGTGCACCTTGTGATACGCGACCCTCCTGACGTGCTAGAGTTCGGTGGCGTGGACGTCCACGTAACTCGTGCGCGTTTGCCGTACGTATAAAAGGATGGCGATGTGGGGGAGAGAGGACCAGCTAGCTCGGCTCCTCCGACTCCTCATCCGGCTCACCTCGCAATGCTCACCTTCACCAAGGCTATCCTCTGTGCGGTCGTGCTCGCCAGATACTCGACTGCAGCTCCGGCGGCGGTATCATCCGCGTCGGATCCTGTGAGCAGCGTAGCTGCTACAGCGAGCTCGGCCCTTTCGTCCGCGTTCGCATCCGCTAGCTCTGCGGTATCGAGCGCGATCTCGTCGGCGGGCTACCAAGCGGCGTCCAGCGCCCTCGCATCCGGCGTTCTTGCCTCCAGTGGCAGAACCGTCGCGTCGTCCACCGCGTCCGCCCCTCCCGCCTCCGAGACCGTCCCCTTCGCCAGCGATGACCCGAACGGCATGCTGTGGAGCGAGCAGTCGACGACCACCCCGGAGGCCATTCGCGACACCCTCGGCGCCTCCGTCATCGGGCCGCAGAATGTTCCGATCGCGCTGCAGAACCCAGACTTGCTGGCGCCCCCCAGCACGGACGCTGGCAGTGTGTGAGCGCGCGACCTCCGGTTGAGGTTCCCGACGGCGACCACGCTGACCTGTCCATCGCAGGCAGAACGCAAAGTGGCCGTTCGCGCTCAGCCACAACCGCCTCCAGACGGGCGGCTGGGCTCGTCAGCAGAACGGTGCGCATTGGTCGATGGTGTGCTCATGAGACGGTGTGGCTGATGTGCCCCCAGTTGATGTGATGCCCATGGCGCAATGTAAGTTGTTACGACCCCATGAAGTCCCCTGTTGAGGCACTGAATCTCCCTCGAAGCCATGGCCGGCGTCAACATGAGACTCGAGGCGGGTGCAGTCCGGCAAGTAGAATATTTGGAGCGCTCGCATGCGATTGACTCACATGCGCATTCCCTTCAGCGAGCTCCATTGGCACAAGACGGCAGAGGTACGCTTCAAGCCCGCCGGTTTCTGGAAGTGGCTGACAGAACTGTCTCTAGTGGTCCTATGTCATCAAGGTCACCGCCCATGGCCTACTCAATTGTCGGCAAACACTGACAGATGGCGCGCTGCACAGGGATCTGTCCAGGTGTCCTCTATCAACAGCGACGGACAGAACTACCTCGGCACAGCGGTACGCTTCTGCACACATCCAGCGTTCTTGCGCGTCGCTCACATGCTATGATAACAACAGTCCGCGGGCGATCTCTGGTACTTCCCCCCTGGCATCCCGCACTCGTTGCAGGCCACGGCCGACGACCCAGACGGATCAGAGTTCCTACTGGTGCGTCCCTGCCCCTTTTGGGGCCCGGACGCAGTGTCACTGAGTTGCTGTCCAGGTCTTCGACGATGGCGCGTTCAGCGAAGACTCGACCTTCCTGGTGCGCAGCGGCCCTATTATTAGGCGCAGGGAGGCATGTGCTCACCGCCTGATACTGCAGCTCACCGATTGGCTGGCGCATGTCCCGAAGGAGGTGCTCGCGAAGAACTTCAAGACGAGCATCTCTGCGTTCGACCACATCCCGTCCCGGCAGCTCTACATCTTCCCGAGCGGTACGCGCCTGTCATACGCCTCGTAGGTACGTGAGGCTGACGTGAAAACGTAGCGCCCCCGCTGGACAACGCACAGGTCCCGGACGACCCCCAGGGCCATGTGCCCAGCCCTTTTGTCTTCCACATGTCCCAGGTGAAGTCAACGGAGCTCGATGGCGGGTCGGTGAAGGTCGTCGACTCCACCACCTTCCCGGTCGCACAGGCGATCGCTGTCGCGGAGGTGACTGTGGAACCCGGCGCGATGAGGTGAGTCCCTCGTGCATCCTATCTGAGATGCGCTCATCCTTGTTTTTCTCACAGGGAGCTTCACGTGAGTGGCGATCATGAAAAAACGAGGAAGAAGGAGGCGGACTGACATTCATCGCAGTGGCACCCGACTCAAGACGAGTGGACATACTACCTGTATGCGCATCCTCACCTCTCTCGTACACCGGCATACTGATCCTCGTCTGCACGTAGCGAGGGCCACGGACGCGTCACGCTCTTCGCCTCCAGCAGCAATGCGCGTACCTTCAACTATGATGTACGCCCCCCGTACCGCTCTCCCCATTCCTCGGGCCGCTAACCGACAGTGCGCGGCAGGCCGGCGACGTCGGCTTCGTACCCGCCTCCTTCGGCCACTACGTCGAGAACACGGGGAACAGCACGCTCCGCTTCCTCGAGATCTTCAACACCGACCGGTACCAGGACATCAGCCTGAACCAGGTGCGCCGCGTCTGCACGCGTAGAACCTTGTTGACAGTCAGGCTGACGGCGCATTTGCGCAGTGGCTGGCGCTCACGCCGCCCGACCTGGTCAAGGCCCACCTCGACCTGGACGACGACACGATGGCACACCTCAGCAAGACCAAGTACACCGTCGTCGGCCCCGCTTGAGCGCGGCTCGTCCGTGTCGGATTCTGGCAGAACTTATGATCAGGGGTTGGGGTTACAGTTTTGGTCTCTCCACTTTCGGCACATTGCTACCCTCTATGCTGTATGGGAAGAAGAGTGTCCTGCCCGTTGCAGTTGGTGTATAATCGATAGTTTAACTGCTCTCATGTTCCGCTGGATGTGTCTCAATCTAACGTTGCTCTGTGATTTGCCACAGCGAGCTGCCTGAGTACACTGGCAGTCCAAGAATTGGCTTCACGACGACTCTGCGGCTGTTTAACTTTATGTATGTTTACTACATGCCAAGTCTGAGGAGTATTCATGGGAGGAAGCAACCGCGGACCGAGTCTGGACCGATTCTGCGCTCTTGCTGAGTTACCAGCGCATGGGAAGCGCAAGCCAAGCCATCTTGAGCCACGAACAAGGTCCGGAAGAGCTGTGTTCGATGCGTTCCCGTACCTGGGCCTGTTGGCGGCTACCAGGCCCTGTGCGGCACGCGCGCGGCTGCCCCTCACGGCAGCAGTGGCGGCGGCGATACTGTACCCACCAGACGTTAAGCGAAGCGATGTAACCCTAGATTAGGGCGTGGGAAGAGGGGTCAGAGGCGATGGGTGTCCGGGGACAGGGGGACATAGGCGATATGGTTGGCTGGACAAGAGAGAAGCGCCCAGGAGGCGCCCAAAATACCTAATTGGGAAGGAGGCGAGTAGGCGATGAGTGGCTGGGGACATGGGGACAAGCGCCCATATAGGCGATGCGATGAGGCCCCGGGGACAGGGGACATCGCTTAACGTCTGGTGGGCACAGTACGCTCGATGATGCCATGGCGCTGGCAGAAGAGACACGCGCTTTCGAATACCTTGAAGGACGTGGCGCGGTGTGGGCGGAACGAGGCGTTTACTCTCGGCTGGCAATAGGCGGGCCGCCAAAGGTGCATACACGGGCGGTAGAATGTATGGGTGTGGGAGCGGTGTCGAGGACAATGTCGTGAATCACGGCATGAACATACATCGTCGAACGCGCATGGCGTTTGGGTGCCATGCGCGAGGGTAGAGAGGATGACGAGCAACCCGGATCAACCTGCCCCTCCGGAGCTGGACGGTCGGGGAACTGGACAAAGTTGAGAAGACAAAATGCGGGGATACAGCGGCGGGGACTGCCAATTTCAGTGACGAGCTCCCTAGGGATTGGGGTTGCACGTCGGATCAGTGCCGGAATTTTGTCTCGACGTCCCTGTTATCGGGGATTGAGGAGAGATTGGCATGCAAGGGGCCGAAAAAATTGTATATGTGCATTAGCTTGGCAGGTCTAGATGATGATGATGAAATCCATGTTTAAGGCCCGTCAGGGCCGTGCCCTATGGTAGGCTCTAAACTATACGCTGTAGGTATCGCACAGGGCTGCTACTGTAGGTGTGGTCCCGACCTATCAAGAGAGTGGGCCCTTGCGGGTCCCGCAGAACCTAGGGGGCTATGTGGGGGAGTAGTGACCACCGGGGGTGCCCGAAGAGTGGGGGGGGGGGGGGGGGGGGCGTACTACCTATGGGGTGAGTGACAATTGGGCTCGAAAGGGCGGGATTGGGGCGTGCACTGCGGGCGCCCGGCTCTGTCTCCCGGCCATCCAAGGCAAGGGGCCAGCTTGTAAACCTGCCGTCCTTTGTGGCAGGTCTAGAGTGGCTGTACAAGCCTTTGAGCGGTGCTTCACGGAGTCTAGCCGGTAACAGAGATTGGTAGATTGGGTTACTTTTCCATGTCGGATTCGCAAAGAGACGGAAGCATGCATGTCCGTCCGTCCGTCCGTATCCGCTGCATTCTGAGAAGCTCGCGATGGACAGGCGTCCACTGGCAATGTCCCGGGTTCCGAGATATCCATCGATCTGCACTGAAGAACCGTGCATGCACGATTCTGTCTTTGGGATCGCGTGTGTCATAGCCTGTTAAGAGAAAGTACAGCAACGGAAACGGACCTTTGCGAAGTCTGCGCCGCGGTGTTGATTGAGCCCACACGAATGCGGACGGCTGAAGTCAGACGTTGAACGTCTTTAGGTGGCCGATCATGCTTTCTTCTCGATTGCGGCTGGAACCAACCCGTGTATACAAACGTGCGCGGACGGCGTTATCGGCATGTGCGCCCACAAGGCGTCCCGCCACCGACACATCCCGACGAGGAACACCTACCAAACCGAGACAGCCGGCCGATCGAAGGGAGGAGTGCGGTTGCCCAGTCGGGACCGAGGCGCGACATCTGGACGGTGATTGGCTTGCGCGCGTACCCGGGAGGGACGGACGGTCGCTGTGCCGAGCGATGCCGGTGCGGGGAGGGCGGGCGGAGGGATCGTGCGGGGACGGGGACGGCCGGGAGCGTTGTTCCACACAACCCATCGTCTGCAAAACACTCTTCCAGGCAACATCCGCGAGCAGCACCAGCCTTGGTATGCACGCACGCGGCAGCATCCCGGCCCAACTCTGTGCCGCGAGGACCCACGACCGTGGAGCGTCCTGCGCTCAGCGAAGATGGCGAGCGCTGAGGGCGCCACGCATCGCAACTCGTCATACCGACGCTGCGTACGGGGCGCATGCCATCGTGAGCGGGGATCAGCCCAGGCCCAGGCCGTCGCAGACACATCCGAAGTTGATGCAGGATGAGCGCAAGATGACCACTGCTCTCGCAGCGCAGCGGGGTCGTCGGCGTGATCGCCCCTCGTTTGTGGAGTATATTCGCCATCTCGGTGCGCCTAAACATTCCCTGTGCCTCAACTTACTCCCTCCTCGACGGCGCAGGACGCTCACCACGATCGTGCGGCACAAGCCACCGTCGTCGCATCGGATCGTTTCGGCGTTGTGGTTCGTAGCCGACAGCTGAGCCTCGCGGTTGCAAGGCTGGTCTTTGGGAAAGGCCCAGGCCTCGTCCACGAAAGCGGGAGAAAATAGGAGAAGTGCAGCGTCCGCGGTGGAAACTCGTCCTCCCCAATCAGCGATCGACGCCTGCTTATGTCAGCAACGCCGCTGGAGAGCGAAAGCTGGGGTATCGTCCGTATAAGGTCACGCCAGCCCCGACCGCCCGCCCCCCGTTCTCAGCCAGGGTCCCTTCCTTCGACGGCCACGACGACGGCAGCGAGAACGACAACGCTCACGACAACGCTCACGACCGACCCCCGCAGGCCGCCCCTTCGCCCGCTCGATCTCCAACTTCCCGTTTACGCCCCGAACAGACCCTTTCCTGCTTCAGAACGCGACCCTATGCCGATTGTCCCGTCCACATGCGTCTCTGTCGGCAGCTTCCCCCAGGTCCCTGGCGTCCCGCCTCTTTCTGAAGCGGGCATGCTCGGTCCCGATGACTGCACCGCTGGGCCAACTCCCGATCCGGACATAGACGATGTGTTGCTCATGCCAGTAGAGCAGGGGAATGCCGTCTCACAGGTGTGTTCGCTGCGATAACAGCTGCATGGACAAGGACCTGACATACAAACAACGTAGCACTCTCTGGCTCGGGAAATTCCACAGGCATCGGTCAAGCCGCGCATCCACCTGGACAACCTCAGCCTCCACTCGCCCTCGTCGATCGTAGGCACCCCCATCGACATTTCCCCGCGCTTTGAATATCCGTTCCCGCCGGTGACTTGCTCTCCCCCTTTCCCCTCCATTTACGACTTTGATCCCGGCGCGTCCTCCTTCTCGGCGTTACCATCCACCGTGGCGGCAATGTCTCCTGTCGTATCCCCCATCCCGATCTCCTTCCCATTCCCTCCGATTGCGTCGGTGCTTCCTGGCCGAGCGCGCGGCGAGACTCGCAGCTTCTCGCCTACACATCCAAGGCTGCAGCCGCGCGACCCGCCTATTCCCCCTAGCCTTGTCAAGAAGCGGAAGCTCAATAAGGCGGGAGCGGCTGAGAGTGCACCTTCAGGCATTGCAGCGACGCGACCGAGGGGCGGTAGCGTTCACCATGTCATGCCTGACCAAGTCCGTGGGCGGGTGGACAACTCAAGGCAACTGGATACGGACCACGACCGGTCACAGTCTCTGGACATCGCACAGCATCGCCTGCCTACCGTTCATGCGAAACCTCCGCTTTCGCATGCCTCCTCCTCAGAGACACTCCTACCGGACACCGACGCCGAGTCGGAGAAGGTGGCGGATTACTCTCTCCGATCGTCTCCAAAGTTCGCCCCTCGGTCGTCTATCGACGAGTCCCGAACGACCTCTCTCCCACCAGCACTATCTTTCCCACAATGACTTCACGCCACGTACTTGCTGCCCGCGATGTGCCTGCAGTATGACCCACATACACGATGTCCATGGTAGGCCTTCGCGGGTTGCCCGAACTACGAAAACGTGGCACCTCCCTAAATCCGGTGTTGTCGCCCAGCCCACTCATCCGACAACACTCGCAACACCGGGGCGACCCCCGCGCGAACTTCCCGCTCACATACAATAGGGTGGGGATGCCCACAAGGAGCCAGTGAGGACCCGCGCGGCACATCCCACCCTGTCATTCGCCCCGCCCCCTTATCCGGTTGTCCCAGATGGGCGGCCCGCACTCCTATCTTATGGTCAAATCCCCGCTCTCACCGTCCTTCCGTGGTTCGCCCTATTCGGTTGTTTGGGTTGTCTCCGCTCGTCTCTCTGTCTCCCCATATGTATCCATTTAGCCCTGATACCCTGTCGTCGTCGTTTCACCTGCAACACTTGATGTCCATACGCGCACTCACTCTTTGCATCGCACACTCGCTTTCATCGCTCTCTTCCCACCACACCCCATCGTAAACAAGATAGTGCGCACCCCACCTCTTCGCCGTTATCTCCTCTCCTCCTTCCCCCTCCCATCTTCGTTCCTTGCCCCGCTCCCTGTTTGATCAGCGCCTGGATTTGACGAAATTGCCCGCTCATGACTTACGTTCCGTACGATCATCGCAGAAGCAACGTGCCCATCCATCCCTCCGGCGAACCCCAACATACACGGGCACGGGCGCCGGACGATCCATGGACGTTGCTGTAGCAGTAGCCGCACCCCTAGCTATCACATATACACGGTCGAGATGTTGTTGTGTCCTCGTACATCCCTATCGACACGTTGTCTGCCCCGCGCGCTCCCCTGGAGCGCGTTCCAACTTACATGGATGATCGAACTGCACCGAGTTCTCGGACATGACATCGATGACAGGTGGGGCTCGGGGTGAGGCAGCGACGCCGATGTCATCGCGGCGAACCTTGTTCGAAGCTAAAACACTCCGCATCCCGGGAAAGACGGGATGTACATGTCCTGCTAAATACGGCAACGAATGTGTGTACTCTCCTACCAGTCCGCGACATTACGACATGATGTAGCGGTACACATGCACATGTACCACACTCGCATGACGAAACCCAGGAGAAACGTTCGAACCAATACGGCGCACGTGTTCGTTCGCCCGTGGCGCGGCTACCGTGCGCCGTACGACGGGGGCACGTCTGTCGGCTCGGATGATTGCTGGCCGGACCCCCCTCCCCCCGCGTCGTCCTCGCCAGCGGAGTCAAACTGGGTGCCAGAGTCCGTGTGGAAGGTCGTACTACTACTAGCAGGCCGCGGCACCGAGAGGATGCCCGCCTCCTCCGCCTTCCTCGACCGCCGCTGCAGCAGCTCGCGGAAGACGCCCCCCGGCTTGGTCCTGCTGTGGTCTACAAGTCTCAGGTGCCGGAGTATGATGTATGACCGGTGGCAGTCGCTCGCTATATCTGCGCTACCGCAGGGCAGGCATCAGGGCAGGACTCAGGCTCAGGCCTCACGCCTCAGGACCCACTGACTTCTCCAATCACCCGCTCTGCTCCTGGCGCGCCCGCTGATATTGCGCACCGACATACAGAACATGCACACCATCCCGAGGCCCGTGTCGCATGAGTGACAGTGGGTCCTGTGTATCGCGCCCACGGTTCCAGTGGCGCAACCAGAAAACCAACACCTGTTTGGTAGGCGGGGGCTCCTCCTGCGTTACCTGAGTCGCTCTTGAGCTTCGTGCTATGTCCGTCGGACCCTATCCCTAGAGCATATAAGAAGGCGAGATGGACGACAAGGCCCAAGGCGCTGCCCATACACTCTTCAGCAGCTCCCTCTCGCACGTCCCTAAACTTAGCGCACTTCGCCACCATGAAGGTTCTCATACTTGGGTGGGTGTGCGAAACACCTCGGGGCACTCACAACCGTGGTTGCTGACCGCTGTTGACAGCGCGACTGGATTCATCGGGTACCCTGTTGCACAGGCATTCGTCCGCGCAGGGCACATTGTCTACGGCCAGACGCGCTCTGCTGCCAAGGCCAAACAGCTCGCCGCCGAAGAAAGTGAGCACATCTCCCCTACAGTCACACGCATCTCTCCTCACCCGAAATGACAGTCACCCCCATCGTCGCCGACACCACAGACACCGCCGCGTACCTCCCGCTCGTCGCCCACGTAGACGCCATCATCGAGGCCATCGGCGGCGCCGACGTCAAGACGCTCTCCGAGGTCCTCCTCAACGCGGCCGCCGACGCCGTGCAGGCCCACCGGCCCGCGCACGCGCCCAAGCTCGCGTACATCTACACCTCCGGCACCTGGGTGCACGGCGACGACCGCGCCGAGGTCGTCAGCGACAGCAGCCCGCTCGCCTCGCCCGTCGAGCTCGTCGCGTGGCGCCCGGCGCAGGAGCAGCGCGTCGTGCGCAACGCACACGTGCGCGGGATCGTCGTCCGCCCCTCGCTGCTGTACGGCCGCTCGGGCTCGCTCCTCGCCGCGGTCTTCAGGCGTGCGCACGAGGGGAGCGTGGCGTGGCCGGGCACGCCGGGCGGGAGGCTCGCGTTGGTCCACTGCGACGACCTCGCGGAATTGTACCTCCTCGCGGCGGAGAAGGCGCCTGTCGCGGCCGGGCAGATCTTCGACGGCTCGAACGACGTCACGGAGAGCACGGACGCGTTTCTGCAGAGGCTCGTGGAGATCTCCGGCGCAAAGGGTCCGTACCAGTACACGGCACCGACGAATCGTGAGTCCCCTGTTGTGCAGTATGTTCGGTGGGTACTGATGGTATGCGTGGTCAGCGTTCGAGGTCGCGGTATCGACAACGTCCATCATTCGACCGTATCTTGGGCGTGCGCTTCTCGGCTGGCGACCGCGCAAGGCTGGTCTTCTCGACCACTTGGAGCTGTACTACAATGCATGGAAGGCCTCCGAAGGCCTCCTATAGCCCCTGGGTACGCTTTGAAAGCCAACAACTCTCGCATCAGGCCTAGGGGAATGTATGCTTCAGTGTATATTGACATGTTGGCTGTGCCTACCATAGGGCTCGGCCCTGACGGGCCTTTAACAAGGAGCTCATCTTTGACATGTTGGCGAGGAAGAAGTTGATGATTCCTGGATCATATTATTGCCGGGCCTGGCGGCATGTTCTGCTGTTTTACTAACGTTCTATGTAACATCACACACCTCACCCAAGCACTACACTCAAGACCCTATTGCAACATGTCACCATCTGCCAGCTGTTGTAGGATAAGACTCACCTCAACGCAGGACAAGGGCGCGCGGCCATGGCCCCAGATGCATTCGGGAACGTCTACTAAGCATCAAAAGCAGTTTGATCGAAGCGTACAAGTACAATACAGCATGGGTACAGACACTGGTATTACATACTAACAGAATTGACGAAACCATATTGAGATATGCACTCTGAAAGCCTCGCTGTAGTCAGGGCGCTCACCGGCCGCGGGACCCGACCTTGTCCGCGATGTCGCCCGACCCGCGTTCGCGCAAACGCTGCGCAAGGGCATCCGTGTTGTCCGCCTGTGCAACGTGGCCAAGCATCAGCTCGCCCATCATCGCGAGCATGCTCTCCGCGCTGCGCGCCATGTCCGCGCGCGCGTCCCCAAAGTGGCTCCGCATGTGCGCCTCCTCGCCGTGCTCGATGAAGTCCACGTAGTGCGTACGCACAACCCGCTGGTCAAATGGCGCGGGGAGAAGCCGTCCCACGTTCGTCAAGCTTTCCGCCGTGGGCCGGAAGGACAGTGCAGTGGGAAGGGCGGCCGCAATGGGAGCATAGGGAGAGGTACCGTCCCGGGGTGCCCAGGGGATGAGGATAGACTCAATACAGCTGAGTGCCTCCCAGTCCTTAGAGACCGTGTCACCGTTCCAACGCGAAATTGCAGGTGTAAGATCACGTAATCGCCCATGTGGAGCGCAACAACGCCTTCCTGAGTATCTTTGATGTTGGTCGGTAGTGGAGCGTCCTTTTTGACCTGTCGGAAAGCATGTCAGCTAGCGGAAAGATGACCATCCAGCGGCCGATGTATACCTCTACTCCATTGACGTACTTGACTTCGAGCCGCGGGACTTTGTCCCAGCGATCACGGACAACTCCCATGGCGGCACGAGAAACCCTGAAAGCAATGCATTCAGTCACTTTGTACGTAACGTAACGCACACAGTACGATGCAGACCTGTCCTGTAAAAAGTGGACAATATTATCGCCTTCTGCAGTCCCACCCATAACCGCGTTCGTCAACGAAGGTTGGCTCACAGCCTGCGCGTGGGAGGCAATGGGTGACTTATCCTTGCGGCGGTTCTGCACGAGAACGCTGAGGCCTAAGAGACTGCGTGCAGCCTTGTGCGTGCGGATGATCCGACGACTAGAAGCACCTCCATCAGCCATCATCCGTTCTTGCCGTTCGCTATACCCTATAGGGTCAATGGAATCCGTGAGCGATTACAGGCTGTCGATGGCGGTTAGGATCGTTGAAGAATCAGAAGACGAAGGTTCCGCACTCGCAGTCGATGCGCCCGGAGATGCTGACCCGACATCGTCCTGGTGCCGTTGGGCGAAGACGGGATGTTGGGGGTAGCGCTCGTTCGGAAGGAGCTTCACGAGAAAGGCACTTGTTGTGGGAGGGTTCGTGAAGTTGGCGCATTCGCGTTTGTGACGCGCTTTGAAGTCCGCCATTTGGCAGTTTTGGTCGCAGTATCTTGCCGACCTGTAGCAGCAATCAGATTGATTCTCTGCACCCCATGTTTCGCATGGTCATTCACTTGCATCGCGAACAGCTTTTGAGAGATGAAGCGCCGTCTTTGCCGCAGTTGTTGCATTTTCCCTGAGCCATGCGCTCTTCTTCCTTGTACTGATTGAGGGTGCGTCTCATGTTCGCCATGCCGGCCTCCGTGGAGGCCATGAGCATGCCCATCGGGCTTGATGGTTGGATGTGCCTGTATCTGCTCCAACTGGACTGCAGCTTTTTGAGGTGGGTGTATGCGAGGGATCATGGTGGTACGAAGGAAAGAGACGGGCTGGCTGAGTAGCCGGTGCACCGCGGCAAGCTCGTCGCCTGTCCTGAGCGGGGCCGGCAGGGATCCTGATTCTGCTTCGTGACACTGCGCGGCGTAAGCGTGCACCTGACCGTGACTGAGCGCGTAGCGTGACCGGACCCGCGCTCCCGAGGGCGGCCCTGGCGCGCCTTGCAGCTTCCGGCGCCCGCGAGGCCACCGTCCTCGGCTCTTCTCTTGTTCCCTCGAATGACTTCCGGATCGCGTATGCGCCGCCCTCACATCCCATCCCATGACCATCGCCCATCCTCCTCCACCGGACCGGCGACGTAACTCATCACCAATTGGCCTTCTAGTGCCTTGCGTTCGCACTATGGCCGCAGGCCCCGGATCTGCCCAACCCCACGCTCAAAAGCGTGCGCGACCGCACCAGTCGTCGCATCGCACTCCCACCTTTCTCGTCTCCAAATTTCTCCCCCTACCGCCCGCCGAGCACCGAGCGCGATGTCCTACGCCTCCCCAATCAAGGCCTCCTTGAACCGCATCGCGTTCGTAACTGGCGCAAGCCAAGGCATCGGTCGCGCCATTGCCACTCGTCTCGCGCGCGATGGGTTCGATATTTCAATCGCTGACATCGAGCCCGCTAAGGCCAAGGTCGACGGCGTGATTGACGAGATCAAGTCGTACGGTCGCCAGGCGGTCGGCGTCTTCGCAGGCTCGTCAAGCCTGTCTACCGCATCATGAGGTTCTCTAACGGTGTTGTAGATGTGAGGCAACCCAAGCAAATTGAGGCCGCCATCGCCGAGACCGTCGATAGACTTGGTCCCCGCCTCTTCGTCAGTGTCGCTAACGCCGGTGTTACGCAAGTTAAGCCTTTGCTTGAGTGCACTCCCGAGTAAGTCTCAGTCCGGGCCTCCGCGATCTATATATCCCTTGCTGACCCTATCGCCAGGTTTCTCGAGAACGAGGTTCGCATCAACGTACTCGGCCTCATGAACACACATATCTTCGCCGCAAAGCAAATGGTCAAGCAGGGATTCGGAGGACGCCTTATCGGTGCCGGCTCCATCGCGTCCTACCGTACCGAGGAGAACCTCGCGCCCTACGGAGCGACCAAGTTCGCAGTCCGTGGCTTCACGGAGGCGTCAGCTAAAGAGTTGGCGAAGTATGGCATCCGCGTGAACGGTCGGTCTCATATGCTTTCTCGCATCCCGCCTGTTGCTCACTTACTGCCAGCTTACGGCCCTGGTATTGTGGACACGCCTATGTGGGATCATATCGATCGCGAACTCGCAGAGATTGTATGCGCTAAATCTTCTACAAACCTGGCTTGCTGACTGACATGAGCTACCGCACCGCAGGAGGGCATCTCGGTAGGGGAGGCCAAGGCGTTGCGCGTGAAGCGAGATATCAGGCTGGGGCGCATTCAGGAGCCAGAGGACGTCGCGAAGCTCGTCTCGTTCCTTGTCTCCGACGAAGGCGAGTACATCACCGGTCAGACGATTAAGACCTGCGGTGGCGCGTCGCTCTGAGATACCGTTCTGTAAAACGAGGAGTGGGATCCTGGGGGCGAGGCCGGCGTGCCTCTTTTACCGTGTAGTACAGGGCTGAGTGGTTAATCTGGGACTACGGAGTGTCAATGTTCTGTCATAGCGGTGTCGATTTGTACCTATGTACACTTATCAGTTGTCTCACATTCCTTGCGTACCCGTCGCTGTGCTCCCGAACCCGTCCTCAAGGCAGCACTGCATTGTTTGCGGATCACCAGGGTACGCGTTTCCTCCTTCGCCTTCTACCCGTACTGAATCCCGTCCACTTCTTGCCCAGGCTCTGTCTCATTCATCCGTGCAATTCAGTCGAGCACTCAGCTGGTCTCGCGACTCTGACACCCCGCCGTTCCGAGAGACCCTCGTGCAGCCGCCCAGAAATAGTGCCCCTTATCACGATACACCTGCACTTATCTGGGCGCTTGTCGCGCCTATCAGCGCAGTGGACTTATCGGCGACGGGCGCCACCCCGCCTCTGGCTCTTCGGAATCGGGGCCTTGGCAATTTGGCTCTCGCCCCGCGCGCGAAGTTTTCCAGGTCCGGGCGCGGGGAAGATAACCCTCGAGAAATATATACAGGCCCCGAGCCCTGCGCAGGCAGAGTTTGCTCCGGATCCTCGAGCGGTGCCAGTGCGGTCTACTCGACACTTGCTCTCCCCTTCCACTACCAACCCGGACGCGACGTTTGGCTTCGACGACGCCCGACACCAACACGACGCGCAAGGCCGACATCAGGATCTGTCCACGGAATGTCCGCGATGCACAAGGTGACGGCGTTGACGCGCCCCGACGCGTGGGTCCTCGAGCCCCAACCGTCGACGTTCGCGCCGAACAGCAGGTGGTCGAACAAGGACATGGACCCTGTTCCGCCTAAGGGGGTACGTGTGTCAGCCCGCGACATACCGACGTTCGTTCCAAACACAGCTGACGAGACACCTGCTGCAGAGGACATGGTCGACATTCAACTACATCGCGTACTGGGTTTCGGACGCGACGAATGTCGCAGTCTGGGAGCTTGCATCGAGCATGCTTGCCATCGGGCTTTCGTGGTGCGTCCCCTCGCCCGCGCACCCCCCTCCGTCCTGCGCATCGCTGAGCCTGATGCTCCCCGCCTTCCCGTAGGCGGCAGGCCCTCCCTGCGATCGCGGTCGGGCACATCATCATCTCGGCGGTGATGGTACTGAACGGGACGATCGGCGCGCGGCTGCACGTCGGCTTCCCGGTGCTGAACCGGTCCTCGTTCGGGTTCTGGTTCAGCTACTTCTCCGTCGTCTCCCGCGTCGTGCTCTCCATGTTCTGGTTTGGGATTCAGACGTACACCGGCTCCGAGTGCGTGTACCAGATGCTCAAAGCGATCTGGCCGTCCCTCGCGCGCCTCCACAACGGCCTCTCGGACGGCGCGCACATCACCACGGCGGGTGTGTACATCCTCACGCGACGTTGTTGAAACTCTCGGGCTAACGTACCTCGCTTCTCCAGGGATGATGAGTTACTTCCTGTATTGGCTCATCCAGGTTCGTGCTGTTCCAGATGGAAGGACAGACTCATAGCTGACGGAACGCGACTACAGTTCCCTTTGATGCTTGTCTCACCGCAGAAGATCCGCTGGCTGTTCGTGGTCAAGGCGTTCGTAGTACCCCCAGCGTGGCTTGCCATGCTCATATGGGCGTTTGTCAAAGTGCCCTCCAGTGAAGGCCTATTCGAACAGAAGAGCAATCTCTCGGGCAGCGAGATGTCGTACGCGTGGCTTAGCGCCCTGAACAGCGCGCTGGGGATTTACTCGACGCTCGCGGTCAACATCCCTGACTTCACTGTGAGCATGACTCGAATGTCTCGAATTAGTTGAAGATACTGATGCTTCTCACGCTAGCGTTATGCCAAGAACGAGCGAGCGTAAGTCTTGCGTTCAGTCAACGCCTGCAAGCTTGTATTGACACACTTCATAGTCAATACGTCCAGCTGCTCATCATCCCCACTGCCTTCACGCTCGTCGGCTTCATCGGTATCTCCGTGACGTCTGCGGGGATGGCGCTCTACGGCGACGTACTCTGGGACCCGCTGCAGCTGATCGACCACTGGGACAACCGCGCCGCGGCGTTCTTCGCATCCCTCACATTCGTGCTCGCCACGCTCGGCACGAACATCTCCGCGAACTCGCTCTCCGCCGCGAACGACATGACCGTGCTCTTCCCGCGGTACATCAACATCCGCCGCGGGCAGGTGCTCTGCGCGCTCCTCGGCGGCTGGGCGCTCTGCCCATGGGAGATCCTCGCGAGCGCGCAGGGCTTCCTCTCGTTCATGAACGGCTACACCGTCTTCCTCGGCCCGTTCGCGGGCATCATGATCGCCGACGTGAGTCTCGTCCATCCCTCTCACCGTCTGTAGTGAGGGCCAGGACTGACACGTCCCCCTAGTACTGGATCGTGCACAAATGCAAGGTCGACGTGCCCGCGATGTACAAGCCGCACGGCCGCTACCGGTACACCTATGGCTTCGTACGTCCCCCCCCCCTCCTCCCGCATCCCACCGAAGTGTCCGCTAACCTACCATCTACCACCTTCGTTCTCCACGGCAGAACTGGCGCGCCGTCGTAGCGATCCTCGTCTCCGTCCCGCCAAACATGCCCGGCCTGATCTCGTCCATCAACCCGAAGATCGACGTCGGCGGCGCGATGAAGGTCTTCGACTTTGCGTGGCTCTTCGGCGTGCGTACTCCCCCCCCCTCCTTGGATGTCTCATCCACCCCATGTACTGACAACGCCCCGTCACTGTAATCCTGCAGTTCTTCACCGCGTCGGTGATCTACACGGTGCTCTCGCTCGCGTTCCCCGCGCGCGAGACGTTCCTCCCCGCGGCTATCACGAGCGACGACGCACCCGCCGAGGATGCGCCAGACGCGCCCAGGAGCGAGAAGTCGTCCCACCTCGACAGGAAGAGCGTCGAGGAAGAGGTCCATGCCGTCGCATAGCCCCCTCTCCCGCTTCCCTCCGGACGTCCACGGAAACGGTTCCCCCACTCCCACTTATTTCTTGCCTCTTCGCCAGAGTAAAACGGCGGGCCCCGCCCGCGGTGGCCCGCGCTTGCGCTTGTGCTTGTGCTTGTGCTTGTAGTATGAACGAAACGACGTATAGACCTCCGTGTACGCTTGTAGCATTAGTAGACCGCCACCCGGGAAGGACGGGACGGGGACGGGTTTGGATTTCTTTGGCTTCGGAAGCGTGTAGTGATCGTTTTGTAGGGTAGTCCCGTTTAGTTCGGTTGTACATGTACGTTCGCTCCATAAATATATACCTGCATAGAGATATATGCGTAGTAATCGGGACGTTCTATCATCTGGACCGATGTCCCTGCTTCGTGAACATCTCGGGCCCTGGATACGAGAAGCCGGACCCTGGTGTGTGACCGAACGTCGGCACCTACTTGTTTACCTTGACACGCGAGCACTTCCAAGTTACCACAATAAGTCCGTGGACCCACATACTGCCCTCACAGGTTTTCCGTCAGGCCCGGGATGCCGTAACACAGACCAATCCGCACCCCGTCGCCCGCAATCACACAGAAGAGCATAAGCTGGAAGGCATGCATACAAGGTGGAATACGAGTAACAAGCGGATGCGACAAGGCGCTGCTCATGCACAACACGACAACATCAAAAGTGGGCGAGACACGAAATGGGTTGCATCGCGGCGCGTGTTACAGCGCCTCAGGGACATTCGGCCGCGGGTAAAATGGACAATAACAACTATGTTATCGTAGTACTAACTAACCGTATACTACTCCGCATGTCACACCCGCCTCGAGGCGGGGGAGAGCCAGAGACCAAAGCCGGGACACGAGAAGAGAGGGAGGGAAACGTGCAGGACTTGAGGTAGACGAACATGAACAAAGGCGCGGGCCGCCGACGACGTGCGCGGGTCCCGCCGCGCCGCGCCGTCCCCATGGGAGCGGCGCCGGCCGTGCTGCGCGCGCTCGCGGGCGGCAGCGCAAACAGGGAACAAGGACGAGTGATAGGACCGGGAACCAGCATGGGCGCGCGAAGTGTGGGGGAAAAAGCGGGTGCGGGCAACATCAAGGGCTCCGGGGCGGAGCGAAGGGGGCCTGGAAGCGGAAGAGGAGAAGGTATGTGATGCTACTGGCGGCAGCACGTCGAGCCTGCCGCGGCCCCGGCGCGCACGAGGGGGTATCGGTGGCGGGCGAGGCCGGGCGGGATCAGAGGGTGTGGGCGAAACCGCCGAGGTGGCGGGCGTGCCTGCGCTTCCTTTGCGCGGGGACGCCGTCGGTCGGGCGCACTTTGCTGTAACGATGGTCAGCCACTTCCTGCGCCATGGAAATCACGGGATAAGCCACGTACCATCTACGCGTGGAAGAGGGGGCAGGGGCGTCTTCAGTGCTGGGTTCGGCCGAGGGTGCGGGGGCGCCGGTGGGCTCGGGAGTGCTGGCTGCCTCGGGAGTGCTCGAAGGGGTATGCTCAGGAGTGTTAGAGACGGGAGGTGCGTCGGGTGAGCTGCTGGAACCTCCGGTGACCCCGCCGACGAGATCTGTCACGGCAGTTATGGCACTGTGACGCGATTGTGAGGATGTAAAACATCTCTGCATCGCAGTGAAAACCTACCTGCTGACAGGTACCGAGACAGACACCGACGCACCGCTGGGAGGCTGACTGGTAGGGGACGGCGTCGAGCCCGCTTCCGACGCGATGACGCCGTCTTGAAAAATATCCCACTGAGCACCGTCAGCGAACCCGTACAAGGCGTTGTAGGCAGGCGGCGTGTTCGGATCTTCAAACATCTGAAGCATCAAGTCAGTGTAGGGTCATATGCAGACATTATGGCGACTGACGTTGGAGCCCTCTGCCTGGTGCCAGTACATGGGCTGCTTCGCACCAACAGTGCAATTTTCAGGCACGGCGGGACGGTTGAGCTCAGGATCAGGCCCACACCTGTATTGAATGCAAAGGTCAGAACCTCACGCAGGCCGTCAGAGGAGCAGCCAAACCAACCTGCGAGGAACGGCAGGCTTGCCGATCGGCTGACTACCGACATCGCCGGTAACCTGGCACCGGAAGGTGTTCATGTACACTAGAGGGGTTATCTACGTTGAGGTGGGCTCATTCTATCAAGTGTGAGAAACCGTACTTTGCGGGGAGCCCATGTAGCGCTAAACAACAGTACCAGGTTAGTGGATAAGCACGGCAGTACTGCTGGGCGATGCGTACACCAATGATCCAATGGAAGGCACAGTGACAGTACCCATCGCAGGCAGGAAGACGGGGTACTTGATAGTAGGTGTTCAAAAACCAGGGACTGGTGTGGTTGACAGAGAAGACGGTAAAGTCTTCGGGGCGAATAGTCTCGATGTCGGATTTGTAAGCGATGGAGAGCGCAGTGCCCTTGATACTATCGTCCAAGCCCGTCGCATGGATAGCGGAAGGGGGGGCACCAGGACAGGCTTCGTTGCTTCCGTACCCAACAGCTCCACTGGGGGCACATCCGATCAGCACACAAAAGCGGGGGCCAATAGTATTGGAACATACCCTTGAGAGCTGGCGTAAAATGGTGTGGCCCCCTTGTCGCACGAGATGTAGGCGTGAGCCAAACCGCCAGCAGGAAGCTCGAAGACATCACCGTCGTTCGGGGGATATTGCGTGTGCCCATGCTGTTTCGCGTGGTCAACGGCAGGTCCTCACGCAGATATTGGGAAACGAACGATAGAACAGTAGTACATACATGGAACCACATGGCAAGCGGCAAGTCAGAAAGGGGGCTCTGTGGCCGGTTGTCGGTGGGGAAGGTTTGATCGGTCACGTTGAGGCCGTACATGGATAGATGCCAAAATGCTGGTGAAAGATAAGTTGAGATGGACATGGCTAAGCATAGCTGGCGCGGGCGTGTTCACTTACCGGCGTGAGCGGAGGTGCGGGAGACGAGGGAGGCAAGACCGGCGACGAGGCCGAGATGGGCTGAGAAGGAGGAGACCATGACGGCGACGGGCAGACAAAGGAGCGAGGGGGGAAAAGAGCGGATGGCCCACGTAGGGCAACGAGAGTGGGAGAGGGGGGACGGGGACGGGGACGAGGAGGAGGAGGAGGAGGTGGTGGTGGAGGGATATGTTCAGACGCGCGCGGCGGGCGGCGGACGGCGCTGCAGCGGACGGGGGATATACTATTGCAACCGGAAGGGGTGGCCTATTTGGTCGTATTTGTTGCCTTTAGATAGTTGTTCCCGAGGGAGCCGGCCGAGGTTGCGGGATTATCGAAATCTCAAGTATTCGCTGGTCCAAGGTCGGCGCCAGGATCGAGCGTATCAGCTGTATACCAAGTCCGACACCGCTTCAAGTTGTTTTCAATTTTGTGGCCGAACCGTGGTCTGCAAGCCGGTATGTTTGCAAGTTGAGCTACTACGCGCGCGCGGACGCTGCACCACTGGTATAATAGGTACGAGTCGAAGTTCGGCATACTTGGCGTTAACGTTTCTACAAGCAGGAGGTCTGCTCGTTTAGAGAGAGAGAGATGGTCAAGGTGTATGATCCCTGCCCCCTGCGCGCGCGCGCGCGAATTCCCTCCCACCGCGCGCCGCGCCCACTAGTGCCACTCCCACTTTCCTCCGGATCCTCGCTGTCAGCACCTTCTCAGAAACTGTTTTGACACGACCCGAGATGGTCCACGGCCACTCCATCCGCCTCGTTGGCCTCTCCTGTAGACACCGCGCCCGTATCTTGGACCCGACGGATGGCCTTAAGCGCTAAGCAGCCTCTCCCTGCGTCGTGCGCGTCTATTCACTCAATCCTCCAAGTCCGATTAAAGCGGGAGACTCATTGCGTGTGGTCTCGCGCGTGCTCGTAACATACTCAGGTATGGTGGGAAGAGTCTTAAGCATTGCTCGTATGAATTGATTTTCGAGTTTTCTGTTTTTTTAGTGGGTGATCTGGTGTGAATGTACATGTTGCGCATCCTCGCGTGTCAATCTAATTCATACAAACTGTAGTACCAGTATGCTTCGGCCTTCGCTAGTTGTTTGCGGAAGCCGCAGAGGAAGTGCGGGTCAGAATATAACGTCGCGACCTGTCGACTACTCTTTCAGCCACAAGTACAGTAGCCTGCCTCAGACGCGGGCTGTTTTGAACTCCGCGCAGATCACCGCCATCAACGCGGCTCTCAGCAATGGTCCGCATTGTTCTGGGTCTTCGAGTAGATGGCACAGATGTGTTTACGCCGCCCATGCCGAATTACAAACAAAACTTGGGAATCACTGAGATACATTAGACGCTCTTCAGCCACTGGGCCGCGCGTCTAGGGATTTTGGCCTACGGTTGCCGGTCCCCAATACAGTCGACACCCTCTTAACCCATACCTCCAATAACCCATAAACCCCGATAACCCATAGAATTGTGGCCTCCCCGAGTTGGGAAAGGGAGCAAAACCCATAATCCTCCCATAACCCATAACCCATAGGCTATGGACGGGGTCAAAACCCATAGGGAGTGCTTACATAACTATCATGCAGGCAGAGAAAGCTGTTGAACAAGCACTTGATGGCTTGGTCATGACCGGCATGTCAATATTTAGTATTTATTGTTCCCGTTGCGAGCGAGTGCAGCTCGCGTTGTTCTCACTTAGGTTACTTTGGTATTCCGGCACTCTTGTATTCACCTACCTACGCGCCACTCGACTAGGTACATAACTGCCCGCGCGCCCACTATACACCTCACGCGTTTGCACTCGGCCAAATGCTCTCGTCCACGCTCGACTGCTCCCTCACTGCGCCCTCGAATATCTTACACGGCACACTTCAGACAACCAATTGTATGGATATTAATTCCCTCTTCAACCCACAAGTTGAAACGAGGTCTTCTCCGAGGTCTCTGAGGAGGAAATTTTCGAGGCTGTCCAGGTCACTCAGAATGCAAGTGGCAATGGCGATGCTAGTGACGACATCAGCGAGCTCGCTGTCGGGAAGCCCCCAATGTGCAAAGGAGTTCTTCAAGCAGCATCGGTTATCTTGCGCTTCTCATCAATGTTGGACAACACAGCTGCCTGCAAGATGGAGTCCGTGCTCGCAAGCTTCACATGTCAAACTTGTCTCGACGCCCAGCGAGCAATGAAGGAGACGACAACCACGCAGTATCATTCTCGTCAGTAGCAATCGAGTGCTTCGGCGCTTACTTTTTCAAGTCACGTTCCCGCGGGCGCTTAATATACCATTCCTCCTCTAACCCATGACCTCCGATAACCCATAGAAACCCGGCCTTCCCGATGGGTATGGGTTAAGAGGGTGTCGACTGTACTATAACTTCCCGTAAGCGTCTGAAATCTAAAATCCGAAAGCGCGGCCAAGCGAGCGCAGATTCAACGTCCGCTGACAGCAAGCGTCCAATTTCTGGTATCATAGGCGCCCACCATCTAGCAAGAGGGGTCGGCCCCCCTTTCAGACGCAATGCTCGCCTTCAGATCGCAAAAACAGTGGGTGGAGGTGTTCCAAAAAGCACCGCCATCACAAAATTGCTGTTTTTGTCACTATCTAGGGCGCTGAGTAAGCAGTGGCCAGAGCACCGAGAACGGGCGCCAATTGAGCGTTTGCAGGTGGTGTGCATTTGTAGCTCCGCTTCGAACACCGTCGGGGTCTGAGCACTCGCTTTCAGATATTAGATATCAGACGCTCACGGGAAGTCATCCAACATCTCCACCGCCGTCCTCCTCACATTTTCCCGCGTTCACTGCTCAAATCATCGCCAATCACTGTCAGCCTGCCCGGCCCAGTTGTCCCCGCGCGGCGAGCGGCGAGCGGGTCCAGCTCTCGCTTTCCCTTTCCAGCGTGCGATGACGGCATCCCATTTCCCTCGGAACTACTCTAGCGCCGTAGTGAGCTGCCGCTGTGTTCGGGCACCGCATATCACTTGCCAGTGCTCCGCAACTATCTTGTCTGGCGGTAAATGGGGGAGGTTTGTCCAAGTGCACTGTTATATTGGCCTTCTCCGACTCGGTACAGAACAACAGGACGATGTGCATGGATGTTGACAGGACAGCCAACCAGGCACAACACCCGATTCCCAAGATGCGCGCATCGAAGGAACGTTGACATTACGGTGCCTGAGTTGGCGGCAAATTGGAGGCATGCCGTATTTGCGGCTGACTGGAACTTGATGCGCGTTGTTGCTTCAGTGATCAATGAATTCCTTACTCGCACCCGGATCGAGAATGAGAGCCGTACACCTGGAGCGTCTGTCGAGCATATCAACAGTGACTCTGAGGGTACCAACGGCTGTCGTTGTCGTTCGCCTCGGTGACGATGAGATTGAAACGAACGCTCCGGCAAACACTTAGCCTCCCGGTTGCAGCTTGCAACCCCAGCCTCGGTAAAGGCATCGGGACCCGCCTGCCCCGAATCGCCGGGCCCGCACGCTGAAAGTCCCGACCCGCGGTTGGGGGCTCTGTTCAATGTCCACGTATGGTTCCCTTCCTCACGAGGGCGTCGTGTACGCGACCGAGGAAGGATAGTGGCAGGACCCGAGGGAGAAACAGGAACGATTTCGATCCAGCAAGAGATGGCACGATATAACCCTAGATAAGGGCTCCGGATTCGCCCGGAGCGTCTCGTCCGAGTCAAATGATTACCTTACAAATAACAGGCGCCGAAGCCGGACAGGCTATCCAGCGCACCTCCATCAGCACACCCCTCGTCGATATTTTACCTCCAAATTCGCCCACAAAGGCCTCCCAATTCCTCCAACACAGATATCCGCCTCCTGGTGAGCTAAATTCACACATATATCTTTCTTTCTCGCCTGCTGCGACCATCCCTTTGTGCCCGCTCGACGATGCAAGTGTTGATGACGATGGAGCGTAGACGGAACGACCGCCTGCCACGACACAGGCCTAGCGACGCCAATGGCAGATAGCAATACGATCCACAGCTTAACCAGCACGCTCTCCTCCCAGCCCATGTCCACCCCGGGCGGCAGCGAGCAGCATGTGCAACACCCACAACATCCCCCGCACCTGGCCGCCCCCGGCGAGCTCCAGAACCACCCTGGCATGCCGATGGGTATGGGCCCCCCGCCCCCTCCTGCGCAGCCGCAACAGTTAGATGGCGCAAACCCAGAGCAGCCGGTCAAGCGCAGGCCGGGCCGTCCAAAGGGCAGCGGCAAGAAACCCGTCGATCCCAATGCCCCACCAAAGATTAAGCGGCCTGTCGGTCGTCCACGCAAGGACGGGCTGCCCGCCGGGTCAGTGGGTCCGAGGAGGCCCAGTCGTCCACGTAAGCGCCCCCCGGGGACGTATGCGAGTGGCCCGCAATCGTCTCCTCCCGCGAGTTATGGGTACGGGGTGAGTACATTGAGCTACCTCTGACTTCCAACAATGGCCGACCGTCGAACCCTTGCATCAGGGCCAATTCATTGCTGATCCCGCATGGGGATCGGCCTCAGCACCCCCGCTGGGGATCCGCGGTGGGCGTCCGCCCGTGTTCCCAATCGACCCCAGCCTTGAACAAGATGATTGGGCGGACATGGCTCGCAACCGTCCTGACAGATTCCTGCACGCCCTCGTCGCTGCGCTGGAAGCGCCCAATCCCGTATCCGGAGCTGGCCCGAGCGTCGAGGAAGCATTCAAGTCTCACCTTGTATCCCTCGCTCCGAACAGCAAGAATGCGCCCTCCATCCCGTCGTTGTACTCCATTCTGAAGACTTTTTGGCTGCCGTCCTCGCCCGTGTACTTCTCCCTGACCGCGTCCGCGTCGACCGCGCGCACGCCGTCGGAGCACCGGTTCCTATACTGGGATCCGCAGCCGCTCGTGTTCAACGGGATCTGCTGCCCCGCGTGCGCCGCGCCACTCACGAACCGGGGGCGCATCAGCTCCGGGCCCATTAAGGTGTACGACCTGGGCAAGCCGTTCTTCGTGATCGGGTGTGAGTACGTGTGCACGAGCCCGGTGTGTCTCGGCGCGACCGCGCAGCAGGGCCGCAAGTTCGCGAGCACGGACGCGTCGATCCTGCGCGCGCTTCCGCTCAAGCTCAAGGACGAGTTCCCCGCGCTGCTGCTGCAGGGGAACCCGGACCTGGGGAGCGGGCCGGAGATCTGGAGCTGGCACGGCATGGGCGTGTCGACGACGCTGTGGAACATGGTCCGCGCGAGCCTGCGCGCGGGGCTCCGCAAGGAGGCCATCCTCGATATCATCCGCGCGACGCAGCTCGGCGTGTCCGACTACGACTACACCGCGTTCAAGCGCGAGGAGGAGGAGCACGTGCCCAGCAGCATGGGCGCGCCTGGCGCGGACGATGAAGACGATCAGGAGAGCCACGACGTGCAGCAGGTGGAGGGCGACCTCGCCGACCCCAAGGACGTGAGTACTTCGAGTTCTGCTGCTCCTGGGCCAGCCGCCCTCACACGCTAGCCGCCTGGCGTGCACAGAAATCGGCGGAAGAGTACCAAGAGGCGTGGAACGCGAACAGCGGCGTGCCCGAGGCGAACGGCGTGAACGGTGCCCCGCACCTCTCGCCCGAACAGCACCACCAGCAGCCGCAGTCGGGCCCGAGCAGCGCCAGCCCGCACGACCATTCGGGGAGCTCCCAGCAGAGCCAGGGCCACCCGAGCCAGAGCCAACACAGCCCGAACCAGAGTCAAGCCCAAAACCAAAGCGCGAGCGCTGGGCAGCCGCCGCCCGGGCAGGTCCCGCCGCCGTACTACGCGTACCCGCAGGGCCCGTACCAGCCGTACCCATACCCGGCGTACTGGCACCAGCCGCCGCCGCCGCCACTGCATGCGTCGACGCCTGCGCCGGGGCACGAGCCGGGGCCGGGCGGGTCGCTGAAGCGGACGTTCTCGATCGTGGACGGGACGCCGGAGCCGGGGATGTCGGAGCCGCTGCAGAAGCGGATCCGGCACTGCTGCAAGTGCGGCTCGAACGAGTGCAAGGGCAAGGGCGGGCGCGCGTTCTGCAACAACCCGTGCCAGGACTGCGGGAAGCTCGAGTGCAAGGGCCGGAACAGCAAGCGGCCGGACAGGACGTGCGCGGACGCGTGGCCGTGAATGCTCAGTAGATCGGAACTGTCTCTGCGCGGCCGGAAGGCTGGGGGGGTCTGAGCCGCGTCACTGACGGACGTGCGCCCACTATACAGTAAGCTGCAAAACGCTCGTGGCGTGGTATCGTATATATTCCTGTTGCCGATTTGTTCGTTGCGAGGCGCCGTGGTGTCTTGATCACGGGGCTGGTGTTGTATTGTCAGCCACATTTCGAGTCTGTTTCGCCTTTCATTTTCCTGGACCGAGTTATCGGTGGACAAATACACGAATTTGGCAGACGCATCAGAGGCTGCAAGTTCCTGACAAGCTGTACGCGCGGGCTGTGCGGCGGTGGTTACGGTGCGTATTGGCGATACGTGAAGGTCCGCGGGAGACAGACGCCTGCGCGCGGCCGTGCCGTGTCCGAGTCGGCGGGGCGTGGGTGCGGGGATGACGTCAGGGCGAGAGACGAGTGGGAGGTGCCCGTGCGCGAGCCACGAGCCACGATCCACGATCCACCGCGGCCGCGCGCGGGCCCAAACACCGCGTCGCTCTCAAAAGGCTCGCCCTCCTCCAGCCGTGCGTGACCTCTCCTGCTCTTCTCCACATCCTCACCCACCCGCACTCGCCCCCCAACCCCTCCCGTCTTTGAAAGTTCAGTTTGCCGCCGCGGCAGCACCGAAGTCTGTAATAGTCTCGGTGAAACACAGACACGATGTCGAACCTCGCCGTCAAGGCCGGCAGGAAGCTCTTCGAGCGCAACCTGCAGCAGTACCAGCCCGCGGACCCGCTGTACGAGACCTACGTCGACAAGAAGGGCCGCCAGCGTAGGCGGAAGGTGCGTGTGGCTCTCCGCCGTGGTGGCATTCGCTGCTCATCGAGCTTGTCTCGCGCGCGATAGAGAGAGACGCCGCCGGGGCTGTCGACGCGCGACGCGAAGATCCTCAAGTCTGTGCAGCGGCGCGCGCACTATCTCGACAAGGGCTTCTCGATCTGCGGGCTGCGGTTCGGGTGGACGTTTATCATCGGTGCGTTCCCATCCTTTGCGACCTTGCGAGAGAGTGTTCAGTGTTCTCATGGCTGTCTCGGCAGGCATTATACCCGGCGCGGGCGATGTCGCTGACGCCACCTTGAACTATGTCCTGGTCGTGCGTAAGGCCAAACAAGCCGAGTATGTCGGACACGCCAGTCGGATCCTGCATACCAGAGCACCGGCTGATTGACCCCGCGTGCAGAATCCCTGGCTGGCTCCTCCGCCAGATGCTCGTGAACAACGCGATCTCGGCCGGGGTCGGCTTTATCCCCTTTGTCGGCGACGTCGTGCTCGCGATGTTCAAGGCGAACTCGCGCAACGCCGCGCTCCTCGAGGAGTTCCTCCGCATCCGCGGCGAGGAGTTCCTCAAGGCCGAGCGCGAGCGCGTGCAGGACCCGCAGACGGTCAAGCCCGGCGCCGGCCGCGCGCCCGGCGAGCACGTTCCCGGTGCAGCCAAGCAGTCGGATCCGCAGCGTGCCGCGACCGGGTTCGGCGCGGGCTGGTTCAGGCGGGGCAGCAAGGGGAGCAAGAAGGACAAGGCGAAGGCACCCGCCGCTGCCCCCTCCGCGGGCGCGCCGCCTCCTGATAGAGGGCGGTTCGTCGAAGACGTGCCGCCGAATACCGATGCTGGGAAGCAGAAGTAGACAGTGCGCGCAGTTGGTTCCCAGGACTCTCCCGAACATCCCACAAGAAGGGTGTATGATTTAGTATACCCGCTCGGATTTGCTTTCCGCCTCATCACTACCTACTGTATCCTTTGCTTGCGCTCTTACGGTATACCTCGCTAGACTTTTCGCACCCTTATCATCGAACTCCCGCCGTACGCTCACTCAGTTTGATAGTCTATGAATGTCTATGTTTTCCCGGGAACTCGGATGTTTACAGGAGAGTAGGGAAGTATTGCTCGACGTTGAAAATCCCAAGCCCAACAGCGGCGCGGCCCATCCCGGCAGCAGAGGAGGGGGTGATGATGTCCGCCGGGAGGTGGAAGTAGCTCGCAGCGTCGGGCGTCGCACTCTCCTGGTGCTTCGCCCTGTGGAGGGGCGCGCCAGGGGTGCGGCGGAGCGTGTCCGGGTAGACGTGGTGCGGGGTGAGCGGCGCGTCCCCGGCGAGGAGCGCAAGGGGCGCGCCCATCGAGGGCTCGAGGCTCAGCCCGAGGCCGAAGACGGCGCCCCGCACGGGCGCGCGCGAGCGGCGGCGGGGGAAGAGCGGGCGCGGGGTCGCGGGAGGCGGGGGGAGCATGCTCGGCGAGGGCGCGCGAGGGAAGGTGGTGCGGTTCCCCGCCTGGGGATACGCGATTTTGTAGAGCGGCGACGCGGGAGTAATGGTGGTGGTGGTGGTGGTGGTGGTAGCAGAGGAAGGGGTAGCGGGGGTAGGTGCGTCGCCGCTCTGGAGGGAATAGGCCGCGGCGCGGGCGGTGCGCGGCGGGGTGGTGGAGGGCGCGCGGCCGTTGCCGAGGGCCTCACGGAGGCGGCGGTTGGTAGCGCGCACTTGGGCGCCCGCGAGGCGCACCTCGAGCTCGGCCTTGGTAGGGCGGTGCGTCGCGGGCGTGGGTGAAGACAGGAGTGAGGGCGAGGGCAGGAGGGAGGGCGAGGGCGCGAGGCTGATGAGGTTGCGGGAGCGCTGGCGCTTGGGGAGGACTGGACCAGCCAGGGTGGACGCGGACCGGGCGAGGGTGGTGGTGGTGGGGTACGCGGCCATGGTTGTGATGGTGGTGGTGGTGGTGTGGTAGAGGCTGAGTGCTGGTGTGTGAGAGTGTGCTTCTGCCTGCAGAGGATGCGATGTGATGTGGATGAGGACCTGGAGGTCTCAAGGCCCTCCTTATATGCGTTTGGAGAGCATATCCGACGGGTGCCCCAAGTGGTGCACCAGTCCCAACGACACTTGTCGGTGTTGCACTGTGAGGGGATGTCGGGATAGCGGGTGTAGGATATGTGCGCTTGTACCGCCCAGGTAGGCGAGCCCGCAATCATACCCGCTGGGCAGTGTCTCTGAGCGGCGCGGATTTGACTTAATCCAAACAGATCCTCGTATATCCGTCAGTCCGAATTGCAAGCGAAACTGACGTACGTTTCTGCACTTAGCGGATGTCCTCTCGAGAATCGCAATGTAGCCCAGGTCGTGGGCAGTGTCAGGTGGGTGAGCAGTTTGAAGCCGGATAAGTCATCGGATACATGTCCGCAACGACAGTAATATGGCAGACCCGTCTAGTCCTTTCATCCGAGTCCATTCATCCGAATCCGAGCTGGCGCTCACGATCCCGAGTATTCCGAGGTTAGCCTGTTGACTTCCAAGACTGAATTCCGCGTAAGAAGCGATTTCTGCCACATAGGCCAGGAATATACAGCCAAAGAATTTCTGACGCAAGCGATGTCGTTGGAAGGTATAAATCAATGTGCAGGGACGCGGAAACGCAGTGATGGCAGTATTCGGAAGAGGTGGTCCGCGTGGGCGCTAATAAGTTGTGGGTCCACGTTCGAAGCGCCGGCACGACTGCTTCGTTCCGAACAATCAGTAGTGGAGGCTACGAGCTCAGTGTGCAATCCGGGCGCAGCACTGAAACGTCAATCAGTGTTTCTCGATGATAGCAGAAAAGGTGTGCTTCAGACCTGTGTGTGCGAGACCTAGGTAACGGCTCCAACGGCTCCCCATGCAAGCTAACCCTGTGGACACCTGCAGCGAGACCAGACGAGTTCGAAATCGGCGGTCCGAGTACCAGCAGGCATGAAACGGTGTACAGCCGACATCCCCTCTCGGACCCAGCAAGAGTACAGGTTGGGAATCGGCGCCAACATCGCACTCCCGCCACTCACTCCGTGCGCTCAAACCAGAACCATGACAATTCCTTTAATTCTTCTTCTGACTACTATGTGCTACCCCGGATCGTACAGATAAATTACACGCGCAGGCCTATAAGCAGTATGTACAGATTAGTGTTTACAGTCCCGGGCCCGCGTCCGCGGGCGTCCTCCGAGGAAATACTACAGCTGTGGTCCAGTTCGGGATAGCGTTTAATGTGCGGCATAGCAGGGTACAGCGATACGGTCGGAGCGGGCTCAAGATAGCAGTCGCGATCGCAATGAGGATCGTCGGGCAAGCGGGAAGGCTCCGGGCGCACGTCGAACGCGGGCGGCCCGAGGCTCGCGCGCATGCGCCGGCGCCGCGGCGTCACCCCTGTTCATCGACCATCGGGTATACGCAAGCGTGGAGTCGTGGTATATCCTATCGTCGCGGAAGCGTACGCGTCCAGGGGTATCGGGCTCTCTACTTCACTTCTCCTTCCGCCACGCCGTCCGTCATCCGCGCTCTATCACGTCCATCGCCGTGTCCAACAGCACCTTCGGGAGCAGCAGCATCCGGTGGTCGAACGGGTCCCCAACGCCGGCCTCGCTCGCGGTGCTGCTCCGGACGTCGCGCCGCGTGATGCACCGAAGGCCGAGCTCCGTCGTGCACAGCACGCGCCCGTTGTCTTCAGGGTGCGACGCGTGCAGCTTCCCGTGGCCGTGACCGTGGCCGTTCATCAGCGCGCCATGGCCGTTCGTGAGCCCGACGTCGGCCATCATGGAGAGCTGGGAGGCGTGCTCGTCGCCCTCGCCCTCGCGCATCTTGTTGAGCATCTTGCCCGGCTCGAAGGTCATCCCGCCGTCGACCATGAGAACCTCGAACGTCGTCGACAAGATCTCTTCCCGCGTCACGCGCGCGAGCTTGTACACGGCCTCGGCGATGCGACGTAATTGGGCGTGAAGGGACGGATCGGATACAGGCGAGCTTCCTGAGCCACAGAGCGAGAAGACAGCGCTAGACCAGCGTATCATTGTCGTGACGAGTTCGCTGACGGCATACTCTTCCAGACCCGGGTAGAGCATGCGTATTGACCGATGAGTCAGAGCGCGCCAGCGGGACGAGGTTGCTTGCGGCTCTGCATTCGAAAGCCAGACAAAGCGCGCTCAGGACGACGAGGGGCAAAAGGTGGGCATATGCGGACGTACCGGTGGTTTGCATGTGCACTAGGATCCTGGATAGCAGCGCGTCGAGTTTCGAAGGAAAACCGACACAGAACAAAGACAGAGAGCGTGCGCAACATGTGGCGATACTCGCCTGGAGTGCCAGCTGTACCAGGATGGGGTCTTGGGCGTGGTCACGCATAGCCAGAATGCGTGACATAGCGGGACCGAGCCAGGGTGTGCAGGCCTCCAGTTCAGACGGGATGATCAAGGCGGCCTTGGCCTTCGACCGCTTTGCATATGAGCATGACTCGGTGGCCGCGGCGGCAAAATGGTTGATTTCCGCATTCAGATCGTCGACTGCCTGAATGATCTGCGCTCCGGACCAGCCGTCCGTCTTGGTGAGAAAGACGTCCATGCTGCGCGCACGCGCGTAGTGTTCCGCTTCGACAGTCATAGAAGGACCGTGGGGGATGGCCGGCGCGTCATCCGAACGTCGTGCGTGCCTCCTGGTCCTACTCCGGTCCCGATTCCGATGATTGCGCTCACCGGTCGTTGTCCTCCCAGTTGCCCCATTGATGCTGCTCGGATCGTCATGGCCGCCACTATGCGTCCGCTCTCTGCTCGCACTGCGGCTCTTTGCCAATGCTTCATCGCGTTCAGCGATTAGACGATCGCGCTCGGAGCGAAGCAGCTCAATCTCCCGGTCCTTGAGACGGAGCGTGTCCTGCATCTCGCGGAGGGTCTTCTCCAGGGCCTTGTAGCGCTCCGCCAGCTTCATGGATTCGGCCTGGACGTGAGTGCGGGCGGAGTCACGTTGTGCGGAGGCAGGATCGAACGAGAGTGAAAGGGACGATTGAGGCGGTGTGCGAGCAGAGACAGGCGCGGTGCGGGTGCCGTTTCTAGAGATACGTTCGCGGCGTTCGGCTGTCGCCAGTTTGAGACGAAGAGCACTACACTCGCGAGTAAGCTTGGCAATGGGGTCAACGACAGGCGTGAGCTCTGTTGGGGAGGCGAGGATGCGGAGACGGGGGCGTGGGGGTGGTGGGATTGGTGAGAGAGGTCCACTGCCGCGTAGGGTGTAAAACTCGACGGTGGAATCGGTGGAAACCTGGAGGCGCATCATGAAGGCAGAGAGCGAGGGTGGGGAGGGATGTGACTTACAGCGGATGGTCGATGAGGACCTGATATGTACGCACAGCAGCTTGCGGCGGGAGAGAGTCGTGGTTTGTGCACAGACAGCTTCTCGGCACGCGGTTCGTTGCACCTCGGGAGGCGCCTGTTCGGAGATCACTCACGCGAGCCTTGGGCGCTTCACGCTTGGTGTCTCTCATCGTATGCGCATGGATCCGCCCTTGCCGTTCTCTCTATGCGCACGACAGCAAGATCTCGGATGCACTGGGGATGGGTTACTGACATAGTGAAGACGATATCCGCGTGCGAAGCGGAAAGGATAGCGATTGTGGAATGGCGGTGCTATATATGGGAAGGTGTTTTAGGTTTGGATGATCCTCCCGAAGACCCTAAGTCACTCGCCCCAGCATCCTCCCCTTTGACGAGTGCTGCGTACTACCCAGTACGAGATTCGCAGTTACGACCTCTCACCGCTTCTCTGCGCGCGAACCATGGTGTGTGTGATGGACTGCCTCGACACGCTCACGGGGCAAGCGCACGCGTGCATGCGGAGAAGGGCATGCACCTGCAGCACACCTACAAAGCGCGAGCCTAACGGCCTTGATGTTTCGTGGATTTCCACCCACTGATCGCTTCTTACCGCGGTCATCTCATTGACGTTGCAGGAACCACAATCACTGTTGACCGCCCCCCCCCCCCTTGGTACTCGTCATTAGCTCAGCCAGAGAATGTATCTGCAACCCCATGGTCAAGCACCGACTCCACGGTCTGTTCAGTCTTGAGTGCATCTGCTGAGTGTATACTGTACTGGCCCTTCCAAGCTGTCGACGTCGCACATGTCGGAGAGTTCGCGCAAGAGAGGACACATGGTGGATATCTGCCAACGAGTACGCCTTGGACTGTATTCTATGCCAGCTACCGCATCCGCAGCTTCACTACCACAGGCACGTTGACCATGCGGTAATCAGGCTCGTTCCAATCTGCCTCGAGCCTCGGACATTTGACCTTCGTCCAAGCCCCAGCCGAAATGACTCGGAATGCACTGCAGCCTACAGCCGCAGCTGCAGGGCAGTACAGTACTACTGCGAGGATGCGCCGACATCAACTCCCGCTCATGCCTCGACAGGATCTCCGACACTCTGAAAGGTCTGGATCAATACACAGTCGGTACAAGACGCTGTGCCCCACGCGTCACTCGCCCGCGGAGGCGCACGCCACAACCGCGTTTTACAGGCGTGTTTCTTACGTAAGCACCCACCTAGGTGCGGCCAGCGTCTGGGAGCGTCCGCACTGGCAGCATCGAGGCAAGGTCATCAATTAGCAGCATGCCGCGTGTTTTTGTCCCTTCCTTTCCTTCCCCCACCGCCCATGCGGGCTTCCTTAAAATCGCTCCCGCACACGCTCTATCTATCTACCCGATATCTCACTGCTTGCCCCCTCATCCCACATATCGCTCTCTTTCAATCACCTACCCGACATGAAGTCTGCCTCGGGGACTCGTAAACCATATAATGGCTCAGCACGGAGCCTCGTACTTGCCCTCGATGTCGGAACGACGTTCAGTGGGGTCTCGTACGCGATCCTTGAACCCGGAGAAGTCCCCAAGATCCATGGCGTCACTCGGTCAGTGTTGCGGACCGAGGGAAACGTTCTGCGATCTCACATGAGAACAATAGCTTCCCCGGGCAAGAGCATGTCGCCGGGAACTCGAAAATACCCTCTATCATGTATTACGATGCGAACGGACACATGAAGGCTGCCGGCGCAGAGGCGGAGAACGCGTCGATCGTTGCGGAAGCAGAGGACGAGGGGTGGACCAAGGCCGAGCTGTACGTCTGCACCCATGTACCCAGCCATCCAGACTGTTTGACTTTGAGTCTTGGGGCAGCTTTAAGCTGCGTCTGCGGCCAAAGAGCATGAAGCTCAAGATGAACGGGATGCGCCTCGCCCCGCTGCCCGCGGGAAAGACTGCGGTGGACGTCTTCGGCGACTTCCTCGCGTACCTCTTTCGCTGCACACGTTCGTTCATCATCGACACCCACGCGAACGGCCCCGCGCTCTGGGCTGCCGTCGAGAATGACATCCAGTTCGTGCTCAGTCATCCGAACGGCTGGGAGGGCGCGCAGCAATCCAAGATGCGCAGGGCAGCGGCCTACGGGAAGCTCATCCCGGACACGGACGAAGGTCGCGCGAGGATACGTTTCGTCACTGAGGGCGAGGCGAGTTTGCATGCGTGCGTGTTGAACGGGCTCGCGGCAGACGTTTTGCAGGTGAGAATCACCGTTGGAATCGAGTTGTGGCGCGAGGTCATAACGTTCCCAGAACCCATCCGGGCATGGATTCATCGTTGCAGATGCAGGGGGAGGCACCCTGGACATCAGCTCATACGCGATCCGCGGAACTGCCCCGCTGGTGATCGAGGAAATTGCACCTCCAGATTGTGAGTACCAGGTAGGCCAATGACTTGATTTAGGCACTTACACCCTATCAGGCGTGTTCGCTGGATCCGTGTTCGTCAGTCGGCGAGCGCGGGCGTTCTTTGGAGGTCAGTCAACCACACAAATTTTGCGACGAGTCAAATTGGGCTGACAGACGCGCTAGAGAAATTGAAGAACTCCAAATACGGCACGTCAGACGCGCTCGACCACATCACGAAGCGCTTCGACGAGACAACGAAACGGTTGTTCCGTGATGACAAGGAGCTACAGTTCGTGCCGTTTGGTTCGCCTCTCGATAAGGACCTCAGCGTGGGTATTCGAGGAGGACAGCTCAAGTTGACTGGGTAAGCTATGTGCAACGACATGCCCAGTGCAAGAGTTCTGATATTTCATGGCTTATCAGGTCTGAAGTCGCAGCGCTCTTTGAGCCGTCCATCGAGGCCGCGGTTTCCTCGATCAAGGCGCAAATCGACGCCTCTGGCGGTGCGGTCAAGGTGGGTAGTCAGCATCAACCGTGTAATAGGAATTCACGCAAGGTTGCATGTCACAGTCTGTATGGCTCGTTGGCGGGTTTGCTGCAAGTCCATGGTTGTTCAGCCAGCTTCAGGAACGTCTCCACCGCCTCCATATCACTGTCAGTCGTCCAGATACGCAAACGTGAGTAGTTCCCTTCCACTTCAAACTTTACTCTCACTCATGAATGCCCGCTAGCTCGAAAGCCGTTGCCGATGGTGCCATTGGTTTCTACTGCGACCACCACGTCTCAGCGCGGATATCCAAGTTTATGTATGGCGTTGAGTACCTCCGCGAGTTTGATCCGAAAGACGAAGAGCATATCGCACGCAAACACCGCCTGTTCGAAATGCCTTCTGGCCCGAGGCTCCTCCCGGATGCATTCGATTGCATTCTCGCACGAGTCAGTACTGTGATAATCTACTTAGCGCGACTAAAGCACTGACAGATGACACTAGGGCGTGCGCGTTAAGGAGTCGAACGTTTTCAGTCGCAAGTACTGCACAGAGGTGACAAACCTCTCCACACTGTCCGTGTTCGAGGTCGAAGTGTGGTGTTTCCGCGGCGGAGACACTGTCCCAAAGTGGATCCACCGCTCGTCCGACGATTTCTCGACGCTTTGCTACGTGCGTGCAGATCTGTCTCCGCTCGCGGGCAGTGCGCAGGCGAAGCAGGGCCGGAACGGCAAGATGTACTGGACGATTGTGTTCAGCATCGAGATCCACTTTGGGTTGACGGAGTTCAAAGCGAGGATCAAGTGGATAGACAACGTGCGTAGTTTCCGCTGAACAATATTGCAACGCGAATGCTAATGTGCGGTATGATTGTTACAGGGACGAACGAGATAGTGAGTCAAACGGACACTGGGAACGGCTTGCGAAAACCGAACTGACACGTTCTTCCCCTCCAGTGGGCCCGCGTCCATCGTCTTCAACGAGGGTGGTCACCGTGCAGAAGAAGACGAACCAGACAGCTCTCCGGAAGACAACGTCACCGTTCTCTCGTCTGCATCAGACAGGTATCCGTCCCGCCCTGCTTCTCAACCGCCCTCGCGCGACCCAAGCACACGCAGTGCACACGGCTCCGTGCAAGCATCCCCGCGTATCCCAGAGGTTGCCCGCGTACCAGAGCCCATCCCACGGAACTTCGAGATCGAGCGCACGCGCACCACTTCGACGTCCTCGAGCGCATCGCGACACACCGACAAGGGCAAGTCGCGCGACCTCCCCTCGGGCCATTCGCATACCCCACGCTCCGCCAGCGGGCCCGAGCCCATGCGCTCCGGCGACCGCTCGGTCAACGTGTCAGGCAGGTCGGCGGAATCTGGTCGCAGCGGGAGCACGCGCCTCGGCGAGCAGCTCAACGCGATCTGGGGCTCCGCACCGTCCGTGTCGTCGCCGCTTGTGGAGAACCCACCATTCAACGCGTTCACGAGCGCGTCGAGGCACGAGACAAAGCCTGCCACGCCTCGCGAGGCGTCCAAGGTGCCCTCGCCGGCTAGGGAGGCTTCGAAGCCTCCTAGCCCACCAGCGATGTCGAAGCAACCTACGCCCCCTGCGGCGTCGGGCGTACATACCCCTGCACAAGACGCTGCGAGGGCTCGCACAGGATCTGTCGTCTCGTATGCCACGCCCGCTCAGTCCAAGGCGCCCACGCCTCCGTCTGCGACAGTGCCGCAAACCCCGGTCGCAGCGTCCAAGGCCGCGACCCCCCTCGCGTCCAAGGCGACGTCGAAGATCCCCACACCTGTGGCGTCGAAGGTGGCGACCCCCGCATGGGGCTCGAAGTCGTTGACGCCAGCTGCGACGTCCAGGATTCCGACCCCCCAGAGTCAGTCGAAGGCGGCGACGCCCAGGGCATCCAAGGCGGCCACCCCCGCAGCGGTCTCGCGCTCTGCCACCCCTAAGCCCGAGCCCGCACCTGCACCCGAACCGAAACCGGAGCCCGCACCTGAACCTCTGCCCACCATCGTTGCACCCGCAGAGGAGTTCGTGGAGATTACGCACGTGAGTCGCACCATATCTTCTGTGCTTCCGTTGTTCTTCCAGTGATTTAACCACCACTCCGTCACAGGCCCCTCCAGGCGCCTTCACAGACGCATCGGTCGTCCCTCCCCCGCCCGAACAGCTCACGGACGGCGCACACCCACCGCCGGCGGGCGTCATGTCGCCCATGGCCGACCTCTGGAACACGCCCGTGCCGGACCCCGCGCCGCCGTCCAGCGCCGGCCTCTTCTCCGACTTCCTCTCCGGGCCGTCCTGGGGCGGCTCGTCGACCTCTAACCTCGGGCTCGGCGGCGTCGGGACCAGCTTTGGAGGGTTCGGCAAGTCCGGAGGCGGCTTTGGGGGCGTCACAAGCACGTTCGGGAACATGACGAAGGGCCTCGGCGGGTTCGGCTGGGGCAGCAGCGGTGGCGGCGGCGGCGGTGGTGGTGATGACGCGGCAGCAGCAGCGGCGGCGGACGCAGCAGCGAAGGAGGCAGAAGAGCAGCACAAGCGGGAAGAGGAGGAGCGGCTGCGCGCTGAGGCGGAGGAAGCCGAGAGGAAGCGGCTCGAGGAGGAGGCCGCGCGCAAGGCTGCGGAGGAGAAGGCTGCGGAGGAGGAGGCTGCCCGCAAGGCTGAGGAGGAGGAAGCTGCCCGCAAGGTTGAGGAGGAGCGCCTGCGGGCCGAGGAGGAGGAGAAGCGTAAGAAGGAGGAGGCCGCGAAAGAGGGCACCAAGACGCCTAAGAAGATGACCAAGAAAGAGCAGCTCGCAGCGAAGAAGAAAGAGGCCGCGGAGAAGAAGGCGCGTGAAGAGGAAGAGAAGAAGGCCAAAGAGGAGGAGGCGCGTAAAGTCCGGGAAGCCGAAGAGGAGGCCCAAAAAGCCAAAGAGGCCGAGGAGGCCGCCAAGCGGGCTGAAGAGGAGGCTGCTGCCGCCGCGCAGAAAGCTGCAGAAGACGCCGCTGAAGCTGAGAGGAAAGCTCAGGAGGAGGCTGAGGCTGCGAAGAAGGCCGAGGAGGAAGCCGCTGCCACTGCCGCCGCCACAAAGACTGCAGAAGACGAGGCCGCCGCTGCCGCTCTCGCGGCGGAGGCCCAGAAAGCGGAGGAAGAAGCCGCCGCCGCTGCCCAGAAGGCCAACGAGGAGGCGGCCGAGGCGAAGAAGAAAGAAGAAGAGGAGGAGGCGGCGAAGCAAACCGCTGCCGAGGCAGAGGAGACCGCGAAGAAGGCTGAGGAGGAGGCGAAGAAGGCTGAAGAAGATGCAAAGAAGGCGGAGGAGGACGAGTTGAAGAAGATGGAGGAGGAATGGGGTCTGCCCGTCAAAGGCAAGAAGGGCAAGAAAGGCAGTGCCGCCACGACCGCTGCAGCCACCCCAGACGCCATCTCTCGCGCGCCATCTGGAGCTCCTGCCGCTACCAACAAACCACTTAGCAAGGCACAGAAGAAAGCAGCGAAGAAGAAGGGGAAGAAACTCGCACTCGGGGACGACGATGAAGCGCCCCCGACACCTACGGGAGAACAGGCTGACGGTGGAGACGACGACGGATGGAACGCCGCTTAGGCCCTGGACTTGACATTTGCGCTGGTCGCTTGTACGTTGGACGGAAGACTACGGGTCTAACCTTGCTGTATCGTTGGGTTATTTCATTTCTATCTGCTCTACCTGCTCAATGTTTGTACCCTACTCTGCTTTCATGGCTTGTATCTCCAGTGACGACATGTACGACCTTGTTAGCTCTTGTTCCTCTATCTCATCGACGACTGTATACCTCAATCAGAGTAGAAGGACAACGTAGTGGCGTACATACCGCGCCTCTGGTAACTGAACACAGGCAAGGACGGTGAGCCAGGGGTGCACGTGCACGTGACAGGGAATCGCGTCCAACGACGCGGTGGCTAGTGGCGGGCGCGCTCCTTGGGCACGACCATATATCTCGCAAACTGGGCACTTTGACACACTCTCTTGGTTGGCTTCCAAAATTTTGTGCGACGACTCTACGACATCCGTTGCTCTCATGCAACGTCCTCGCCAAGTCATACCCAAGATACCCATACCGCGCCAACTGCACCAGCCAGACCTTTGAACTTCCCACTATGATGCGCGACAGCCATGCTAGCCTGCGCTCGGCCGACCCAAATGAGGCCATGGTCTCTAGCCAGCAGAAGCACATCGCCGAGCTCGTGGCGCGGAACAAGACACTCGAGCACACCATCTCCAAGCTGAAGGCCGCCGTGCAGGAGGAGAAGGACCGCGCGGGCTCGGCCGTCGCGCAGATCCAAGATCGATGGAAGGCCGAGCGCGGCGAATGGCGCGAGGGCTGCGACTCGCTGCAGGTCGCGCACCGGATCGCGCACCTCCGCACCGCGGACGAGCTCGACCGCGTGCGGATCGCGCTGCTCGAGGCGCGGGAGGAGCTCCGGAAGGAACGCCTCCTGCGCATGCAGCGCGACTTCCGCCTCGTGATGTTTCAGGCGAAGGAGCTCGAGCTCGAGGAGCGCGGCGCGCAGCTGCAGCGGGAGCTCGACGAGGCCGCCGCGGAGAAGGAGGAGCAGGTCGAGGAGCTGGAGGAGCATGCGCAGGAGACGGCAGCGGCGTTGGAGGCGCGCTTCACGGAGCTGGCGGAGCAGCTGAAGGAGATGGCGGTGGAGCAGGCGAAGGCTCTCAAGGAGAAAGAGAAGGCTGAAGTACGTCCTACTTGCAGAGAGTATCTGTCCTACATCGCAGCAGCTATGAACTCCATCGTATCTGTCAGGAAGACTTGTCTGTTCTGCGCACACAACATGCGATCCTCCTCGCGGCGTCCGAACGGACGACCAAGGATCTGGAACGAGTTTCGCTGCAGTACGAAAGCCTCAAGACCTCACATGAAGACCTGCAGAAGAAGTATGCCGAGTCTGAAGCCACGATCACATCTCTCCGCCGACAAGTGGAGAAGTGGCTGAGCCTGGAAAATAGGGAGAACGCAGACCTGGAGAAGCTCCGCAAGGAACGCATCGAGTTGGAGGTCAAGGTCAAGCAACTCGAGGCCGAGAAGGACGAGATCGAGAAGGAAAAGGATGAGTCCGCGAAGGAATTAGCTGAACGTGCGGCTCTGGTAGAGAAGCTAAGGAGCAAGCTCGACAAGTACAAGGAGGCATGGGCCGAGCATGTGGTTGGTGACTTGGTGATTCGTTCAAGTCATGATACAGGGACTTATCGTGAACCGGACATGCAGAAAGCTACTTCTGAGGCGCAGGAGGACGCGGACCGCATCGAAGCAGAGCTGAAGATCAAGGAACAGGAAAACGGCGAGTTGAAGTCTCAACTACAGATCCAGCAGCAGCAGCTCGAGGAGGCGCAGACCAAGCTCAAGGCCGCCGTGAAGCGGGTTTCTTCCGTAGTCCCTGCTCCCTCCAAGCAGACTCGGCCGGTCAGTATGTGTCTGATCGCGATAACTGTGAACTCATGCTCCTTTGCTTGTTAGTCTACAGCGCAATCCGCACGACACCGTAGTCCACAACCGCTGGAGGATGACGATGACGATGCGGTGCAAGAGCTGCCTTCCCCGCCCACCCAGAAGAAGGGCCCTGCCCCGAAACCTGCGCGACGCCCTAAGCCCAGGTCGCCTTCTCCAGCATCTGCGGAGGACGATGATGACATACAGGAAGTCGAACCGCCTCCAAAGCACAAGTCGAAGTCTAAAGGCAAAGAGCGCGCGCAACCCTCGCCTGAAGAGTCCGGTGACGACGACGTCGCTCGTGCTCCAGCACCAAAGCCGAAACCCGCGAAGGATAAGGACAAGGAGAAGAAGTCCCGGAAGCGTCAACCATCCACGAACGAGGACAGCGACATCCAGATCGTCGAGGCCAAGTCCAGTGCGCCTGACAAGGAGGCAGTCAACAAGGGGAAGCTGAGAACAGGGGACGACAGCGAAGATGAGCCTGCGCCCAAGAAACGGGGGAGGAAGAAGGCCGTTGCTGCAGACGAGGAGGAGGAAGAGGCAGAGCGACCTGCTCCCAAGCTCCGCGGCAAACCCAAGACTAGCGACGCCTCGAAGCCAGCTGCAAGGGGCGCGGGGACAGGTGCAAAAAGGGGGCGACTACCAGGTCGATCAGCAGGCCGACCGTCTAAGGCGGCGAGCATGGCGAGCAAGGGCGGCACCGATGCGGAGGATGGCGAGGGTGTGGAAGGGGAGGGGGATACGGTCGCACCAAAGAAAAAGAAGCGAAAGATCAACCTATTCCCCACCTCCCAACCAACAAGCTTCCAGTGGAATGCGGGCGAGGTACGGGCATTCCCGATCACCAGCGTGTTGCATAGCTAATGTGTATCTTGCTCACAGGGCGGCGGTGGCCTGAATATACCCACCGAATTGTCACCCATCAAGGAGGGCGACGGTCCACAGCCTCAACCGCGAGCGAGCATCACCTCCAACCTTGGGAGCTTGATTCGTCGTCGATAGCAGTATCGTGTTCTTGGTTGTAATTTGTTCTTAGCTAAGTGACGAGGTATACGTACTTGATTGCTCACGGGTATTGCTTATATGACTGTCTACCTAATACCAGGATTACAGTGAATTCTGGATGCCTTGTTTCTCCCGACAGGTGTTTGCTGTAACAGTCTGATTCTAGTTGGTGGTGCTGTATCGACAGGCTATCATCAACCTTGTCTTGAGTCGCAGACGTTGACATATGTGAGTTCGACGAGTAAATGCCTTGAGCACATCCTCTTCTCCCACATACATACCATCGTTGTGTGCGACTAGCTAGGTATATATTAGCAAGTGCGTCATCGAGGCAAGCGAAGTGTCCGCTGTACGAAATTTGCATCCCGCGTAAACTTCTCATTGCTACGTACTCCAGCTAGTTTGAATTTCTCTTCGAAGCTTCATCAATCGTCCTCAAGCAACCACTCAGAGAAACACGGCAATGCATGAGGATCATTCGCGACGAGTCGCGACAGAGCTTGTTTCGACACAACTCCTCACACGCCCATACTGACACACATACGGTCTTGATGACACCAGCGCGAGATCAGAGTGTAATGCATTGGCAATTAGTAGAGCGTAGTGTAGGTAGTATGTTGCCGAATCATGAAACTCCGTTCGACGTAGATCCTAAGCCAACGGAGCGATTAAGTAGGCTTTTCGTTCGGACCACCACAGAGCTTCAAGAAGCGCGCCTGAACCATGCCCTGTGGTCGTGCGGAACGCAGACAAAGAGCACAGAGACGCGTGGTGGCCGCAACGGTAGAAGATGGTTGCGCGATGCGCTGTTTATATGCTGTCGCGTCTGTCGGGGTGCGAACTTTGAGATTCCGCTGTGGCACCGAGGCACATGACACACGCGTTGGCGGCGCGTCCGGGTCGCACTCGGACCTGGAGGACGCGGCGAGGATTTGGTAGACGACGAGGCTGTGGACACTGCTCGACACTGGACAGTCACGCCGCCCGTGCTTTTCTTGCATTTCTTGTGCTCCCATCACGTCTCGTGTCTGCGATAGGCCCTTGATATGATCATCTGGGATGTCCTCACCGACAACGTCCAACGTGTTGTGGAGCGACTCGCGTCCTGGCGTTACCCCGCCCCCGCACTCCCCAGCATGAGACTCAGTCCGAAGGGCGGAGACGAGACTGCGTGCATGGTGCGCCTACCACACCTCTCATGATATCGCTTCAAAGCACTCACCGGTCTGCAGTTCCAGTTCTTCACGTGGGACTGCAGCCACCCACACATGAGTTGGTGGAGACACTTCGAAAGTGAAGTGCCTCAGTTAGCAGCCCTCGGCGTCACTCAGGTGTGGCTGCCACCGCCGAACAAGGCCATGCGAGCGGTAGGGCAGCTTCACTTAATGCCATCATACTTCCTTCTGAACTTCGTACAGCAAGGACAAGGCTATGATGCATATGACCTGGTGAGCATCCGTTGCATGGTGGCTGGAATGCAAGGGCACATATCGTGAATAGCCATGGGTGCTATCATTGTTTATCACACCTCCAGTAACCAACAACTCTACGACTCTAGACCTGCATATGCGCGCCATAATCCGTACTCATCGTTTCCAGTGGGATCTAGGAGAGTTCTATCAGAAAGGTACCATTGCAACGAGATGGGGCACGAAGGAAGAACTGGTCCGAGCTATAGCCACAGCTAACGCGCATGGCATTGACGTCCTCGTGGACGCTGTTCTTAACGTGAGAGCGACGTTCCTCGAGTCAATGAGCTTGATGCTCATGTGTCATAGCACAAACTGGGAGCGGATAGGCCGGAGACGTTCATGGCAGTCTCCGTTGACCCTAACAATCGCCTGAAAGATCTTGGACCACCCCAAGAGATCGAGGTGCGAAATATAAGTCGCGGCATGCGCCGGTAACCCCACCTCTGATGTGTGAGTAGGGATGGACTGCATTCGATTTCCTTGGACGAGGTGATAAAGTCAGTCCTACAGTTATGACGCTAAACGGCGTACTTCGTCTGACCCATCTCAGTACAGCAGCTTCAAATGGACACACGAACACTTCACAGGTACTCTCTTCTAACATTTTGTAGGTGACATCTTCTCACGTTGAATCCCAAGGAATCGACTGGGATCATCGAACACGAACGAAAGGTGTCTACCGCATCAACACTGCGAATCACAAGGGATGGTCGCGCTGGGTGGATTCCGAGTTGGGGAACTATGACTATCTCCTGGGGACCGACGTATGTGCATGACTTTATCACGCCCGTGATATATAGCCTGAAACCCAATGTCTCAGATCGATCATCGTCATCCAGAAGTACGCAAAGACCTTCTGGCATGGGGCAGCTGGGTTCTAGAGGTAGTATGTTGTTCAAGACGGAGAGACCCATGTTGACATCCATGCCATAGACCACCGGGGGTGCCGGTTTCCGCTTTGACGCTATCAAGCACATGGATCGCCGCTTCTTGTTGAGCTTCGTGTGTTACGACTATTTGTGGATTCGCGAGAGAGCTAATACTCGTAAAGATTAAGCACGTACGGGAAACGGTCGGACGGAATGACCTCTTCTCGGTGGCCGAGTATTGGTCGAGCGAGTGAGCATTGGGACCCCTCCATGACATACCGCTGACCGTCTCTTCGTCCTGTGTAGCCTTGAGTTGATTAAACCGTATATCCGTGCATTCGAGGGGCTCGTGGGTACCTCGGACGAGATGTTGCATATCAGTTGTATAACCGTTGATTTTGCAGGTCACGTTCTTCGACGTTCCGCTCCATCACAATTTCCATGACGCGAGTAAGGCGGGCTCCCGGTACGACCTCAGGAAGATCCTCAACCGTACCATCCTGAAGTACAGGCCTGGTGACGCAATCACATTCGTTGACAACCACGAGTGAGTGCCCGTCTTCTCAACTCTCCGACGTGCTGAACTGAAGTGCCTAGTACGGTAACTCTCGCCCACGTTCTCGCTTCCGCAACGCACTCACGGTCTCGTTCCGCAGCAAATCGGACAAACGCTGGAGAGTTGGGTGTGTCTCCTTCTGAACAGCTCTGTGGCTGCGCATGACCTTCTGACCACCTGGGATTTACCCTAGGTCGGTAGCAATTTCAAGCTGCAGGCATATGCGCTCATCCTGCTCTATGGCGAGGGCCATCCGTACGTGTCTCCCAATTACCCTCACGGGTCATTCACGGGCTCACTCCTCTCCTCATGACCCTCCGTCCGCTCTGGTCGTCTGATTGACCCCGAAGGTGCGTCTTCTATGGGGACGTCTACCCCAATAACGAATGCTACGACGAGGCCCTTGCGCCCGGCGTCCGCCGGCTGATGGACGCCCGGCGGAAGTACGCGTACGGCCCCCACAGGGAGTACTTCCAGGAGGCCAATTGCATCGGCTTCGCGCGCCGGGGCGACGGCAAGCACCCAGGGTGCGCGGTGCTTATTAGCAACGCAGATGCCCCGGCAGGGCAGAAGAGGTGGGTGCTATTGCCGCTTCGCGTGGGTCGGCGTGGCGGTGGTGCTCATGGTCGTGAGAAGCAGCGGCGCGGCGCAGGTCCAGCAGCATATCATCCGGATGGATATGGGCACGGTGAGGGCTCCTCTACTGTGGCCGCTGGTCGCTGAGCTGATGGGAAGAAGGGCAATGCGAATGCGACGTATCGGCCGCTGTTCGAGCCGCTAGAACAGAACGTCCAAATCGGTACCAATGCCTACGGATGGGCGGCGTTCACATGTCCTTTCGGAGGGGTACAGGTCTGGGTTCGGGACAACACGACGGACGACTAGCATACTACTACAACCGTGGTTGTTACATCGGTGGTGGTAATGACATTGGCAGAGTACAGTGATAGCGACACAACATGGGACAGTGCAAGACAAGCTGCTCCTCAACGTTCAACCTCAACGTCGAAACGACCGACTGTTCATACTGCCTCAAACATCCTCGGGTTCGAGTATCGCGAGTCCTCATCACCTTCCGTGTCCTCCTTCGTCTCTGCGTGCGCAGTGAACTTCGTGCTGCACTCGCCCAGCCGAGCCGGCGCCGTGTGTCGCATCTCGATGATGTCCGTAATGGTGCTTTTCTCCTCCTCGATCCAGATCCCGGGCCCGCGCGGGCGGGCGACCGACATCGTCGCCGCCTGCCCGCCGGTCTGCATCAGTGCCTGCGGCTGCTGCTCGCCGTCGAACAGCGCCGCGGTCTCTTCGAGTGTCCGGCCTATGCGACGGGGGGTGAGCGTGCTCGGCTCTGTGTGAAGCACGGGAGGAAGGATATACCTTTGGTTTCGATGACGAAGACGACGACGAAGACGAGCTCGATGATCAACCAACCACAATATACGAGATACTGGGAGTCCCGGAGTCGGTTAGTGTCAAAGAGGGATATATAACCAGATGACTCACGTATTTCCAGCCGATGGCATCCAAGGCCCAAGGATTCACAAACTGGTTGAAAGCGAGCGTGAGGGACACCACCAAATTCTATGCGTTCACGGTCATCGTCACATTGTCCCAAGAATCACTCGCTGCATAACACACCATGATCGCAAAGCCCTTTGCTCTGATGCTGAACGGTAAGATCTCCAACGTATAGGCTATCAGCATGGGGGTGTAGGCGATGTCGTAGAAGAAGTAAAAGATGAATATGAACGGGATTGTTGCTGACGGCCGCACCGGGTGAGCTTGGTCAAGTTGGGTGGCTACATGATGTAACTCACCTTTTGCAGCTGTGGTGTCGTTCAAGGTGTTGAAAAGAGCGGTGGTGAGTGTCCATACTCCAAAGTCTGCGGGCGGCCGGTATAGTGAGATTTGTGCGCATCCGGGGTCGTACGGGGAAAACCACACCTATCAACATGCCGATGTTCGAGATGATAAAGAGTGTTCTTCGGCCGAGCCTGTCTACCAACAGAGCCCCTCCCATAGCTGCTATCAGATTCCATACCTGTCCTCGCCGTCAGTATTGCACACGCCCCCTCGACCGAGACACAATTCGCAACGTACCTGCAAGCCACCGTTAATTGCGGCTTTGGTTCCCGCGTCCGAGATGCCAACGCCCTCCAGGACCAAGTTGATGTAGTAGGAGACGAGTCCATTTCCGCTGTACCACAGCGTGAGCTAACGCGCCCTAGTAGTGCACCATCGCCGTGCTCACCTCCACTGGGAGAACACAGCGAGCGCGATGATGATGTACATCCGCTTCCGGTTACCCGGTGTGGCGAAGAGCGTGACGAACGAGGTCTTGTTCGCGGCCTCCTTCTCCATCTTCAGCGCGTGCCGGATCTGCGCCATCTCGAACATGATGAGCGGGTCGTGCTCGTCGCCCGTCATTGAGTGGAAGCGCGCGAGGGCGCTGGCCGCCTTTGACTCCTATCGCACACATTTCTCAGCGCCGGGCCGTCGAGTACTGCTTCGCAAGAGCATCCTCACCCTTCCTTGCGCCACAAGAAAGCGGGGCGATTCCGGGACGATCCTAGCGAGTCGGTGACATGTCAGGAGCGCGTCCGGCGGTCCGCGGAAGGGGGTCCGTCAGCTCACCAGATCAGACAGACCTGCAGCACCGGGCCCAATGCCTGAATGAGCGTCGGCACACGCCACGACCAGGGCGAAGTCCCCGCGCCAGTCCACGCGCCGAAGCACGTCCAGGCCGCTTCGCGCCGTCAGCTGACCGCGTGCGGACGGGGCAAGAGAAGGCGCTTACAGCATATGCTACCAAAATACCACGACGCGTTGTACATCGAAGTCAGCTTTCCGCGCTGTCGGGGTCCCCATCGTCAGCAGAAGGAGGGAGGGACGCGACGGATGCTGCGGCGTCCCGCACCTGTGTCGGATAGGCGAGCTCCGTGATGAGCAGGGGCGCTGCGTTCAGCGCGAAGGTGAGGCCAAATCCGACTGTTACGTGTTGAGCACGGCGGCAGATGGCACGATCGGGTGACGTACTGAGCCCCCGTGCCCCAATGAACATGCTGATCGTGCTTGCTGAGCACTGCAGAGCGACTCCGGCAAGCATAACGACAGCTCCGATGAAGAGCGTCGGTCTTCGTCCCAGGTGATCGGAAGAGTATGGCGAGAACGGCAAGCCCTGTCATGAGGAGAATGAGAAGAGAGCGGAGTGGTCGGATGAGGAGGAGTTCATACGGCAATGGACCCTATGACTTGCGCGGCACTGATGAGACCTGTCGTGATGGTCAGGGAAGGAATATGTCTCTTCAGGCCAAATACTCACCTAATGTCTTCCCATTGGGATGCCTAAAGAAATCCTGCCAAGCGGGCAAGATCTGTAGCCCTAGGTAGACGGCAGACCCTCGTTGAGAAACGTTGGTAAGACGTGTGGCGAGGAGCATACCATTCACTAACGACGAGTCCAGACCGTTGATGGAGGCGGTGAGGAGCGGAACTACTAGCAATAGATTCAGGACGCGAATGCCTAAGCATATGTCAGTACGTATATACGCTTTCGTCGCGTCAGAACAGACGGCCCACGGCAACGCACCGTGATTTTTCCACCATGGGCCTCGGTGGATGAAGTCAACAACAGTCCACTCTGTGGGAGCCATATCCGCTGCGAGAGCGTGCCGGCGAGCCGTCAAACCTGGATGTGAACGCGAGTTGAACAGGAGGGGCCCATCGGGTGCCTACACGATCCTCGTCTGCTATATATTCATGCAAAGCGGCCTTCCTAGCATCTGAGCTCCGCCTCCCATCCGTCGAACCGCGCCCGATTCCTGTTTTAAGCTTAGTGGCATAGCGATCTTGGCGACATCTGGGGTCGTGCGGGGTACCGGCCAGGGCCCGCGGCCCTCTAAGGCATCTTCGCACCCGCCGCGCAAAATGGAGCCGGGAGGACGGAGAAAGACCGGGACCAGAGGTGCGAGTCGTGGGCATCTGATGGGAAGGACGCCCGGAGGGACAGGCTTGCCTCGGACAAACTTCGCGCGTGGGCGGGGCCAAGCTTGCAACTCGGCGAGTCGCAACGGGCCAACAGCTGCAATGCACCATCGTGCTGATGGTTACTCTTGCAAACTACATACCATCTCGGGCTGCTGGCTGTCGCTTAGGACCAGGTTGGATGAGTACTATTGGCACGGGTGCAAAGCTGCAAAATAAGGCGGGCGCGGCAATGCTCACCATGTATTCTCCGAAGACAAACAACGAGTTATCATATGTCGTTAAATTCCCGGCGAAGCCATCGTATTGGTCTGGGATAAGTGGACGGCGCGGCAGAGCCTCCAAGCTCAACATGCCCGGCCAATGGCAAGCATCGATGTCCCAGGACACTGTGGGTACATCGTCCGGCGAATGCAATATGTGTCATATGATGGGGAACATTGCATGCCGGTGCGCAAGGGTTTAGACTCTTGCGAGCCTTCTCCGGCTCGCAGCTGAGGAAGAGGGTCGGAGAAGCGAGGTACCCGTGACCCTGGGCCTGCAGGACACCCCGGGAAGCTGTGAGACATTCATACTACACGATGGATGCATACTACACCAAGCAAAAAGCGAAATTGTCCGCTTACGACGAACGGAGATGGTGGAATCCAGCTACAGTTGCGAGCTGACGGTATGCTGGTGCCAAGCGCTTGGCACCGGCAGGAAGAACGTGGATTAACGCTTGACGCTTGTGGGTCCTGGTAACGGTACCAGTGCGACTTGGCTATGGTGGACCGCTTCCCAATGATGGTATACCACACACATTGGCTCTGCTACTACGCACACATTCCAAAGAACAACCGGATGAAAAACGAACAACCTAGCAGAACAGCGTAAATCAGGGGGGGTCAGTAGCGAGCAGTCAACGACAAAGAAAATGACAACGATAGCGGAGGTGAGAATTACAGGACGATACGACAAATTCAAAGCAAGGTGTCAGAACAAACGGTCAAGGTTTCTTGAATGATATCGTAGTAAGAAGTCCATGATGGTCGCTCGCCCACTGTCCTTTCTTAGTACGCAGCCCCTTCCCAATGACCTCGACCGAGTCTACCAGGAGGTGCTCGCCCAGGAAAAAGACCCGGTCTAGCCGCCGTGGGGGGTACTGACAGCGGGGCTGATAGCCCCAAGTGTGGAAGGAGGGATCATCGGGGAAAAGGCATGCATCGTCGAGTCCCGCAGCGGTGTGGATGCTCTGGTCGCTCGCGTCACCGATCATGTTCATGTCGCCGCCGACGACACCGCCGTCGATACCCTCGGCGCGAAGCATGTCAGCGATGGCATTGAGCTGTTTCGGCCTTCGCGGAGTGCCCTCCACGAGGGATTCGAGGTGTGTATTGGCAATGCGCACCGTGCGGACGCCGTCGGTGGTGAGTAGGGGTATGTCCACAAGAATAGCGGAGCGGCCCATGCGGCTGTCGCAGAAGTCGAGCATCTGGGGGTTCTGGAAGGGAATGGTGCGCGAGACTAGGGTGGCGTTCCCGTAGTGCACTCGCCACTCCTTGGGGGTGTCGGGAAACACAGCGAAGTACTTGCGCACCCAGTCGGTCGCGAGGAGGGCGTTAAAGCTGGCTGCGTCGAGCTCCTGCAACAGAACGCAGGAAGGCTCGGTTTTGGGGGAAAGTACGGAGGCGTGGAGGTAGGATAGGATGCAGCGGAGTCTCGCATCGCTGTAAGGCGCCATGAAGTCGACGTTCCAGGTCACCAAGCGGAGCTCGTTGGGTGCCTGCTTGGTCGATCGATACTTGCTCGTCCACTTGAGTTTTCGGTAGGAATACCCCTTCGCCGTCAAGGAGTGGAGGTGATCGCCGGTTGAAGTCATGACAGACTGTGCGGATGTCGCTGAAGAGGACGACGTCGAGGAGCTGGGGGTTGAGGAGGATGAGGATGGTGTTGTATCGGATGAAGGAGAGGGCGTTCCCAATTTGGAGGCAGCCTTCTCCGATACAGACTATATACTCGAGCTAGTGAGAATTGGGACCCGAGGTGGCAGCAGAAAAGTCCTCACCCTGTCCAGACCTCGAGAATTCTCATTTTCTGCGGTGTGGTCCGTGATCACAGACACGGGTATCTTGGGCATCGTATGTGTGTCCACCTTCGCCCCTGATGTCCGATTGTCTGCGATGGGTATCTGTGCGTGACCATGATCACTGTCGGCATCTGGGTTTGTGGGCGGCGGTACTACTGAGTACGGTACTAGGCGATTGCGAGTGCCGCCGGAAATTGGAAACGAACCTGCAGGCGTTTTGTGGGACATGTGGTGACGGACGAGCCTGGCGAGTGCCGCCGCCCAGGAGCGGGCGAACGACATGATCCTATCCGACCTCGAGGCGGGTGGCGGGTGGCGGCAGGTGGCAGGAACGCGGCGGCACTCAATGCTCCCTGTGGCTTCAGTGGCGCGTTCCCGTCACGTGCGACGCGCGCCCCGACACAAGCGGAAATCTGCGAGAGATCTGACAAAATCTCGCACAGAAATGCGCGATCGCGGATTTGAAAGCAGCGCGAGCTCCCACTTCTCGCTTTACTCAGCCATCTCTCGGCTTCCTGGCGTCCGCGCAGGCTTTATAACCACAGGCTGCTCGACGGAGATCTCATACCCATCACAGCTGACTTTTCCCTTCTCGCTTGCTTGTAAAATGGTCTCGGAACGCGCCCAAGAGGAGCACTTTGAGGAGGGTACCGCAGGCGAAGAAGACGACCAGTTCCTCGACCCGAACGATGTCATCATCGAGGTCGGGGACGACGGCGATCAACCTATGGACGAGGACGAGGAGGGGCCCTTGGAAGGCGAGGCGGACGAGTCCATCGTGTACGAGGACAATTCGACCCAGCACTTCCCCAATCACAACGGTTCTGTCTTCGCGATATCGACACATCCGACCGCTCCCATAGCCGCGTCTGGGGGTGAAGACGACCTCGGTTACATATGGGACATCACGACCGGCGACGAGCTGGTCAAGCTTACCGGACATACGGACAGCGTCACTTCCACGGCTTTCAGCGCGGACGGCGAACTGGTAGCGACTGGCGGCATGGATGGCAAGGTGCGGATATGGCGGAGAGTAGGAAAGGAGCATTGGCGTACATGGGAGTTTCTCACAGAGCTCTCGGGTCCGGACGAGGTCATGGTATGTACAATTATACTAGCTGGCCTGCATCTATACCAACGCGCTCACGGCGCTTCACGTAGTGGCTACGGTGGCATCCAAAGGGGAATGTGCTTCTGGCAGGTTCCAATGACACAACAGTCTGGCTGTGGCAACGTAAGTAGTCAACATCTCACCGACATGAATGCGTTGTTCATATCGCATTCTCAGTCCCTTCTGGGAACACCATGCAAGTGTTTGCCGGTCATATGGGACCTGTGACATGTGGCGACTTCACCCCTGATGGCAAGCGCATCATCACCGCGGATGGGGAGGGTACTCTCATCTTTTGGGACCCGCGCTCGCCGACACCGGTCTTTAAGCTGACGCCCACGGATGCCCGCTTCGCATTGGACGGCATCACCTCTCTCGCGGTCAATCCTGCCTCGACACTCGCGGTTGTAGGCGGTGCCTCCGGCGGTGTGCGAGTGGTCAGTCTCAACAAGGGTGATGTCGTGGGTGCTCTCGCTGGCCACAAGGAGGGCGAGAGCGTGGAGGCGGTAGAGTTCGTTGAACTTGCTACGCCTGGACCTTTGACCGGAGGCGCGGCTCCGGCATCTGGTGGAGTCGTCGTCACTGGCGCCACCGACGGAAAGGCGTGTATATGGGACCTTAGCACGATGAGGTTGCGGGCAACGCTAGAACATGGGGTGAGTGGTACAACACACGAAAGCGTCCGGGAAAGTGACTTATGTACCATGTAGGATGCGGTCATTTCCTTGCACCACCTACCTCCACCGAAGGCACACCTCATCGTATCAGCGTCTGTGGACAGGGTACTTCGGACGTGGGATGCGCGAACGGGTGCCCTCGTGCGGGAGCATAAAGGACATCAAGGGCCAATTCTGGGAGCTGCGCTTGGGCTCGGCGGTGGCGTTGTTGTCAGTGCTGGGGATGACGGTGTCTGCCTGGTCTTTCCCACGGAGTAGAACAGAAGGGAGAATGTGAATGCTACCGAAGTGTATTGATACCACTGTATGAGACTGCGTAGACTACTCTGTTGGTATCCTTATTGTTGTTCGATACTGTTCTTGTGAAGCCCGCCGACACCGCGACTTTGACGGACCGGTACAGTCGCATATGCGGGAGCTAGAGTGTGGGGCTACGTATGCGCTGGAGTGATTCTAGTAGTTTTCATCGGATGGGTCCTAGTTCGGCGACAACTTACGTAGTCCAGTACCACCACTGTGGCCCAATCGGCGGGTCAATCCCAGGGAGCCGCCAACTACGTCAGTTGCCTTTCTAAGTCATGCACACCGTGCCGACCCTCGCGAACATTGTCACTTATCTGAATTGTTGACCTGCCGCAGCATTCCCCATCTCAGATGTCGCGCATCGCTCGCGCACGAGGGAGGGCGTCTTCCGATGCATGTTCAGGCTGCTGCAGGAGAACGCTTGGACCGCCAGAACACTTTGCTTTCTCACGCAGTGTCACGTCCCTTTGACAAAAAGCGTTGGTACATGCCTTTGACGCAGCCACTGCTCCACCGCGGTACATAAGGGCTACTTTTGGACGCAATTCGCGTGCAGTACCGCTCTCTTGCTCCTGAATTCCTCATCGCTATGGAAATCAATGTCGCTGACCTCAATTACAACGCAACTAAATGGGAGGTCAAGCGGGCCTTCGCCAAAGCGTTGCACGCCAAACCTTTCTTCAATCCCGATGCCCACAAGGCTCGACGAATGTGAGAAATTCATCGCATCATCTGGCGTTGGCACGGTCACTCACTGTCTGTGACAGCAACTTTGAGGTCGTCTTCAGGAAGCCAGGTCCAGGAAGTATGGCCAACAACGGCACCGCTGTCCTCATCATTCCAGACCGTACATTGGCGGACAGGTTCCTGCGGTGGGCTATTCTTCGCGAGAACCGTATCCTTGTGCAAGGAAGGAAGGTCTGGCTCAGCAAGAGCAACAAGCGCCCCTTCGAATGGCAGGTACAGGCCTTGAACAGGACACCATACATAGACCCCGCGGCGGATGAGGAACGCGAGGCTCGGCTCAGCCGTATCGGTCGGATCGACATCATCCTGGATGCCATTCAGTTCGGCGTCTACTTCCTCCATCCAGGCGACTCCGCCATGGCCAACCGGATGTTTTCGAATGAGTACGAGATCCGACGCGAAGACACGTTCTCCGGGCGATTGTGCCTGGATTACGACCGTAAGCTTCTGCGCATTGAGGTGAGTGCCGCTTGCTCAGGATGCTTCCTCTGAACGAGACGGAGGGCTTCATAGATGGGTGACCCTGTGACCGAGTATTACTCCGACCACATCGTTCTGAACTTGTCCAACATCAAGAAGCTCGGATATGGGTCCAATGCAGCCGGCCAATACTGTGAGTGTCTCCAACCTCTCAGAAAGGCTGTTCTGGGCTGACCTGCGGGCTTTAAGACGCCTGTTTCGAACTTCACTGTCCCCCAAGGTTCGAGCGACAGCAGATGTACCGTACCTACACCGGAGAGCGCAAGAAAGACAACAAGGGGTACAGGGAGCGTCTGCCCTACCTCAACAAGGCGCATAGATGTATAGCTCAATACGCGTACCAAGTCCGGGTCGTGCTGAATGACCCAAAGGGGAAGGATGACCTCAAGGCGTTGTGTGCCGAAGCTGGCTTAAGGCCCCCGGTTCGCGTTCCGATTGAGGTGAGAAACTGTGGCTTTTTCAGACCGCAGACGATGGAGGTCGTTCGAGAGTGGATCCTTGGCTTCGAGTGGCCGGTCGCGTTTCAGCTCGACGCGTTGATTCGCAACGGACTCCTGCACACCGGCGATCTCTACGAGTTGCGGCCCGACGTCGAGGAGATGCACGCGGCTGACCCCGACTTCGCCGCGAACGTGCTGCGACATTTCTCGGAGAAGCTGCAGTCCAAGCAGAGAGGCGAAACCGTCCGGGAATGCTTCCAGAAGACCTTGGTGGACGCTCAGACTGTGGAGGATTCCCTCGCCGCCGAAGCCGTGCCCGTGTTCCAGGGCAAGGGTACGCTCAAGTGCTACCATGTGATCGTGACACCGACTAGGGTTGTTCTCGAGGGGCCCTACGACACCCAGTCGAACCGCGTAGTTCGGATGTACCACGACTACCGCATCAACTTCGTTCGGGTTGAGTTCCGCGATGAGAACCGTATGTCGATCAGGTGGCCCAAAGATGTACGTGCTCTTCTCTCCAAATGTACATGATTCTCAGATTCTGGACCATGACCACTGACTACTGCTGCAGGTGAATGGGCGGCGACTCATTGAGCAGCGCTTCGGGGCCGTCCTCAAGGAAGGCCTCGAAATCGCAGGACGGCTCTTCCGCTTCCTCGGATACTCCAACTCAGGTCTCCGGGAGCATACGACGTGGTTCATGAGCGACTTTGAGCACCCCGAGGAAGGACTCGTCACTCCTGACAAGATCCGGAGTGACCTCGGCGACTTCACCAAGGTTAGCAGGATCCCTGCAAAGTACGCAGCTCGCATTGCGCAGGCGTTCAGTGGGACGGACCCGTCTGTGCGGATCCGGAGGGACCAGTGGGATCGCATCGAAGACCTGGGGGAAGAACCGTACTGGCACACCGACGGCCAAGGCACCATCTCTCCCGGCCTGCGCGACGAGATCTGGGAGGTTCTGGTGAAGGCTCAACCGGACAAGGCCAAGCTGAAGCTGAAGCCTTCAGCGGTGAGCGTGCTCATTGTCGCCTTTCCGCGTCGCTTTCTGACACGATCATAGTTCCAAATCCGATTTCTTGGTCAGTCGTGACCCGTTTGGTCAGTGGTAGAGGTCAGTGCTAAACCTTGCATAGGGTTCAAGGGAATCGTTGTGGTGGACGAGACGCTTGACGGGGCTTGCATGCGCCTCCGTCCCACTATGGACAAGTTCGAAGCTCATGACGATAGCGAAGCCGAGATTGAGATCGCAAAAGCCTTCATATATCCCGGGACTGCTCGCCTTTGTCGGTGAGTCGCGCAAGGTAGGCTTGCCGATGTTTTGCTCAACGTCATTCCCGCAGGCCCCTCATAATGGTCCTTGAAGACCTCGGCGTCCGCAGAGAAGCGTTTCTTAACCTGCAAGACAAGGCGAAAGTTGCGGTCGTGACCGCGAGCGACTCGATGGAAGAGACCATCCTGCTTCTCAGGAAGCACGACCTCGGAAAGAGTTTCGGGCTGCGCTGGATTCTGCAGCATCTCCAGCGCGCAGGTATGCACATGGCACACGAGCACGAAAACCCAGTCATGGACAACGAGTTCATCCTGCGCCTGGTGAGGTACGCCCAGAGCCACATCCTCCGCGAAATCAAGCACGAGGGTCGTATTGCCATCCCCGAGGCATACCAGCTTGTCGGTGTGGCCGACGAGGGGCCTGCGTACGAGAAGGCAGGGTTCGAAAACGTGTTCAGCCTCAAGCAGGGACAAATATTCGGTGAGATATGGGGATTGTTGGGTTGGATTTGACGGGACTCACCGTCCGCTACAGCTTGTGTGCAACAACCCGATAGCGCTGAGTGCGAGTATATCGAGGGTCAATAGCAGTTGCATCATTCAAGTACGGCATACTTACTAAGTTGTCCTCACTTCGTAGGGGAAGTCTCCATCTCCCGTTCTCCGCACATCCACCCAGGTGATGGTGCGTGTCTAGCTGACGCTACCTCCCCGGGACGCAGGGCTCGTGACTGATTGTGTTCATAGTTCAACGCGTCAGAGCAATCGGGAGACCGCCAGGTGACAAGCTTTGCTTCTTCCGGAACCTGCGCAACGTTGTCGTTCTCCCTTCTGCCGGTGAGTAGCCTTCGCCGTCCGTGTGATATAGCAAGTTCTAAAAGTGTCATGTTCCAGGCGACAGATCTCTTGCTTCCTGCCTCGCAGGAGGGGATGTTGATGGGTTAGCGTCCTCCAATACATATGGAGATAACTGCTCAACGGCTTACGTTTCTCATCAGCGACGAATTCCTCGTCATCAAAGACCAGACACTGCTCCCGACGAGCTGCACGGAGCCTGCATCCTACGAAGGTGTTGAACCCCGCAGACTGGATCGCCCTAGTACTATCGACGATATATGCGACTTTTTTGTTGAATACATGCAATCGGACGTCGTGGTATGCTACAGTCCTCTCTATTCTTTTGTGATACTGAACCCTGAATACAGGGTTTGGTTGCGGACCAGCACTTGGTGATAGCTGGTATGTGGCCACTGCTTGTCGTGATGTCATGCGTGGCATGCTCACCACCTACTGGGAACCTCGTTTGCAGATCAATCGACGGTATTCAATAGCCGTGCATTGCCCAATGTCGATATGTGCTGATTCGGTTGCCCAGGATGGAACGTTTGACCGCGGTTGCATGCAGTTGGCGCAGCTCTGCAGTCAAGCCGTTGACTATCCCAAGAATGGCGTTCCTGTGGACACCGAGAAGATGCCGCAACCTCTCCTCCATGCCAAGCCCGATTGGAAGAAGGTGCATCTCGTTCGATCCCCTGCATCGTATATCGCGCGACTTACCAGACGCATTCTCACCCAGGCGGAAGACAACGATCCTCGCTCGTCGGATTACTACGAGTCTGTGCGGGCGCTCGGTGCGCTCTTCCGCAACATCGAGGTCACGCCGGTCAACCCACCAAAAGAGTCGTACCCCAACGGCCCCTCCGCCGCGTCTATCTGCGAGAAGCCACTCTCCGACAGCATCTCGCAGGTGCTGAAACCATCAATCAACCGCTACCTCGGGCGATGCATCAACGTCGACCAAGAAGTCGAGGCGCTGGAGCCGCTCTTCCGGTACTACGCCGAGGAGCTGCGGTACATCTGCCTCACGCACGCGCTCTCGGACCACTCCGACGTGCGGCTCTCGGAGGAGGAGGTCGCGATCGGGACGATCCTCGCAAAGTGCACGCAGCCGCGCTGGCGCAAGGACCGCATGCACCGCATGCGCGTGCACGCGAGCCAGCTTGTGCAGCACGTCACGCGCTGGCGGCTGCGTGCGCCGGTGGACAAGGATGCGCCCGAAGACGAGGTGGTGGGCGCACTCCGCCGGGGGTGGCTCGCGTGGGACTACGGCATGCGCAATAGGGCCGTGTTCGGCGCGCGGAGCTTCGGCCTTATCGCGCTCGGCGTCATCTGCGATATGCTCGAGAGGCTCGGGCAGCTGGAGGACGGAGAGGAGTCAGAGTCAGGGAATACACACTGAGAGGAGCTGGGTGACGTGATTGTCGATGTCCATGCGGAGGGTCCTAATCCGGGTGGTGCTCCGAAGGTGTTCGAGCCAAGCAAGTTACGACACATCATCCAGCGAGAATAGGGAACACTCCAGTCTGCTTGAAGACATATCAGCCCTCCTGAAAAGGATCGGCAGAATGGGCGAGTCGGAAGCATAGTTTGAGGGCGATCAGGAGGTGGGGCTTGAACTAGAGTCGGACCCTATTCGACGGGTAGGCATCTTCGTGCATCGCCGGGCTCCATTGAGGGAGTCCAGGATCGGTATGTCTCAGTTGTATCTTGAAGAGGTCATATGTATGGTGTCGGTTTCTCCCTCTTGCTCCAGGGTGTTTACACCGTCAAGCGTAGTTGTGATTGTGACTAACGCGATAACGATCTCGGTACTGCAAGTCAACGGGTCAGGCTGTGTACCAAAGGGCTGTGAGCGTCTGGGATCATCCCATTCACATGGAATTCCTGTCAATATCATGAGGGAACGCATATGCTCTTTGTCGGACGGTCGCCCAAGTGCAACTGGGCATTACGGGAGATTACGGGTACCTGCCATTTATGTTGGGGCTGAGTGACCCTTGATGCGTACGATGCAGTGAGTTGATGAAAGATTGGCGTATGTACAAGCTATAGAGGCTGTTTCGTGGCCCTGGGTGGAGCAAGGTCGGCAAGAGTGCTGCGGCGTCGGTGCGAGGGCGAAAGCTGGTCTCTCGCCGAGCGAGTCGGAGTCGAAAACAAGGTTGGGCAGGGAGGCACACCGTTGCACGCGTCGAACGCGCCATGGTCACAGTCAGGTGACCGACGCGCCGAACGCGACCGCCACGCGCCGGCCGCGAAGTTCGACATTGACCATCACTCGACGCCCAGCTCCCCGACGCCGGCTTGACCCTCAAGACTCATGGCCTCTGAAGAGGCTGTCGCCCTTGCCAGAAAACGGAAACGCTATAGAGAGGAGCTCGCCGTTGCGCTCACGCAAACCGCCGATCCATTGGCTCTCTACGAAGACTTCATAAGCTGGACCCGCAACGCCTACTCCGGCCAGATCGCGCACTCTGGGCTACTCGAGCTACTCGACGAGGCTACCCGGCACTTTCTTGATGACCCCGCATACAAGAACGATCTGCGATACCTCAAGCTCTGGCTGCTTTACGCGAAGCATGTTGAGGACCCTACCATCGTATACGCCTTCATCTTCTCCAAGAGTATAGGCAAGGTCTATGCGCAAACATACATTGACTATGCCGAAGCGCTCTACAAGAACGGCAGGTGAGTCTCCCTATTCTGAAACGTACTGGCTTGTTGTGCTGCAGGGCCGTAGCGCAGGAGGTGCTCATCGTGTTCGCACTAGACAGGACGAGGCAGAGAAGGTCCTCGCCCAGGGCATCCGCCGTCATGCAAGACCAATCGATCCTCTCAAAGCGCGTTATGAAGAGCTCAAAGCGCGGACGATGATTCCAGCCCGCAACCCCGCGAGCCAAGCCGCCCTCTGGGAGGGCGCACCGAGCGAGACCCTTGCCTTACGTCGCGCGCCGTTGAAGAACCATCCCCCCTCCGCTGCCTCCACGGCTGGGCCGTCGTCTCGCGCGCGTTCAAACCGCGTCGCATCCACGGCCCCGTCTTCATCCCAGCAGGGATCCCAGTCATCCGCTCCCCACAATCCCTATGGGGCGATACAAGGTCCGCCTCAGCCGGGGCGACGTCCCGAGAAGTTGCGCTTTAATTTGTCTCTGCTGTTGCCTGCGGAAGGGCAGGAGTACTGCATGCAGGAGGCGCGTGCACGCTCAATGGGCCTCCTCGGAAAGCAGTGGGGGCCGCCACCCGAGGCGAAACGAACCTCCCGTGTTTCTTTCGCTGGCGCGGACGGTGGGCGGGGCGGCAGCACAAAGACCATGTCGCGCCGCTTCGGTGTGGGTGCGGAGCCCACAGTCACGCTCGCGACAAAAGAGGCGCTAGCGGACGTGTTTGGCATGTACAACTCGCCAGAGAAGTCCACGCGCTTGGGAACAGTGGCGGGGAGCAAGCATGCACCCGTAAAGAAAGTCGAGCCCATCACGCCAATGGCGTGGTATCCGTCGCATGCCCGGGCAGCAGGCACGCAAAACGACCGTGCAGACCTTTCCGCGAAGACGCCTAGTATGTGACCGTTTCTTCTATCCGGGACTGGAACTGGAATTAATCCCACCTACAGCCTTGAAACCGTTCGTAGACGATCCTGAGCGAAGAGAGAATCAGACGCCTGCGCCCAAGGTACGGAGTTTCCCTCTCTCAGCAATCTGTGTCGTTCAGACATTGGTACAGTTCCAACCGTTTGTGGATGAGAATGCGCGAAGGGAGAACGAAACCCCTGCACCGTCCAAAGTACAATCAGTACTCTCTTGGGTAGTTAGAGCCATTCTCATACATCTATACAGCTCCAACCGTTTGTGGACGATGGTGCACGGAGGGAGAATCAGACACCTGCATTCGCACCTACACCGAGGGTATGATTTTTGCTTCCGTGTTCTACGCTGCGCTCATGCCGCAATGCAGTTCCAGCCGTTCGTAGACGAGAATGCGCGAAGAGAGAATCAGACGCCCGCACCAGCACCTGCATCAAAGGTACCGCCATCCTTCTCTGTTTCCTTTGCGGTGTGCTCACATATCTGTAGCTCCAACCGTTTGTCGACTCGGAGGACGCAAACAAACCAGCCCCGAATCCCACTCGTCCAGCACTGTCTCTCAAGGACTCCGCCGGACCGCCGCCGCCCAGTGTCAAACAGGACGAGAACGCGCGAAGCCTGAAGAAGCTCTCCATCCACACTGACACGGAGAAGTCAAAGCCGTCCCCCGTCTTCACCCTCACGCCCGCCTCGGCGACGTTCCGCGACCGCCCGCAAGGCCGATGGGACATCTTCACGGACGAGGCCGCGAAGAGCGGCGGCAGCGAAGGCGTCCTCCGCCCCTCGTCTGCGAGGCCCGACAGTTCCAGCGGGCCGAAGTTCATGCCATTCAGCGACGAGAACGCGCCGCGGGTGTTCAGCCGGCCGGTGCCCAGGTCGGAAAACGCGCCCACGCCCGGGCCGACGTTCACGCCGTTCACGGAGCCAAAGCAGCCGCTCGGTTCGTCGACCATTGGACGCGCCGTGCTGAGCGAGCGCACGCCTCTGGCCCCCGCCTTCACGCCGCGCAGGGACTCGGAGTCTGAGGACGAGCCCGGGCCGCAGCACGAGGAGCAGGAACAAGTCGAGGAGGAGCAGGCGGACCCTGAGCCGGAGACGCCGACGACGGAGGACTCGGACGCGAGCGCGGGCGCGCAGGAGCCGTTTGAGCTCGAGCAGCAGCACTCGCACGACCAGTTCACGAGCGAGAGCTCCGAGGACGCGGACTACGACTCGCAGAACGGCAGCTATGTGCACCCGGCGGAGGAGGTCGGGCCGCTGCCTCACGAGCACCAGGGCGGCGACGAGAGCACGTATGACGACGGCGACTACGAGGACGTCGAGGGCAACGACGTAGGGGAGGGCGAAGGTGAAGGTGAAGATGTGCACACCGACGAGTATCGTGCGCCCCTGGGCGGGCGGTTCGGTCAGTTCGACGTGATGACACCCATCACGGAGCGGACGTTCGAGTATACGATGAGCACCCGAGGCATGGGGACGCCGGGCGGCTTAACCGGCCAGCACGATGCGGTTGAGGCTGCCGTGCAACTCGCCGCGGAGCTCCAGGCGGACGAGGACGAGGACGAGGAGGAAGAAGAGCCCGTCGCGCAGATCGAGGAGCAGACGGGCACACTCAGCCTCGCCGACGCGCTGGATGTCGCCTCGTCCTTCCGACCTCCGAACCCCTGCAACCCGACGGACCCCGCGATCATCTCCACGATCCTGCGTCTTATCTCCCCCGACCATGGATTCCACGACCTGCGGGGCACAGAGTCGCAACAGCTCGATGCTCTGCAGAAGTTCGCCAAGAAGAAGTCGCGGAGGGCCAGCGGGAACTCGACGTCGGGCCGGTCAATGCAGGACAGCGACACGCTCGAGGTGCATATAGACGACCGCCGATTTGCCGTAGTGGACAAGCTTGGCGAGGGAGGATTTGGGGCTGTCTTCGAGGCCATTGACCTTGCTCTCGCGCGGAAAGACGACGACGACGACGATGACTTTGACGATGATGACGACGACGACAGCGAGGAGCAGAACCGGGTCGCGTTGAAGGTTGTGAAACCGCGGAGTCTCTGGGAGTTCCACGTCCTCCGCAGGATCCACAATACCCTCCCCGCCAACCTCCGCAGGTCCATCATCACCCCGCAAGCACTCTATGCCTTCAAGGACGAGTCCTTCCTCATCCTCGAGCTCAGCAAGCAAGGCACGCTCCTCGACATCGTCAACCGCGCCCCGTCCGCCGGGCTTACCCAGCAGGGCGCGTGCCTCGACGAGCTCCTCGTCATGTTCTTCTCGATCGAGCTCCTCCGCGTGCTTGAGGGCCTGCACCGCGCGGGCTTCATCCACGGCGACGTCAAGATCGACAACTGCCTCGTCCGGCTCGAGGACGTGCCCGGGCCCGCGTCCGCGTGGGAGAGCGTGTACCAGCCGTCCGGCGCGGGCGGCTGGGCGCACAAGGGCGTGAAGCTCATCGACTTCGGGCGCACGATCGACACCGGCCTCTTCCCCGCCGGGCAGCGCTTCGTCGCCGAGTGGCCGACGGACGCGCGCGACTGCTTCGAGGCGCGCGAGCGCCGCCCGTGGACGTTCCAGACGGACTACTTCGGCCTCGCCGGCATCATCTTCTGCCTCCTGTACGGCAAGTACGTCGAGGCCGCGTCCGTCGTGCCCGCGTCCGAGCCCCCGGCGGGCGGCCGGATCCGGTACAAGCTCGCGACGCCGTTCAAGCGGTACTGGCAGGGCGAGCTCTGGGCGCGCCTGTTCGATTTGCTCCTGAACCCGACGCTCGTGCGGCCTGACGGGAAGCTCCCGGTGAGCGACGAGCTCGCCGCGCTGCGGAGAGAGATGGAGGCGTGGTTGCAGGCCAACTGCAACCGCGCGAGCAACAGCCTGAAGGGGCTGCTCAAGAAGGTCGGGTTGGCGATCCTCGGCGGCAAGGATGCTCGGTGATGCACTTCCCTCACGTACAGTATGACCCCATTCCCAGCATTGTACACTACGTTATACGATGTTCTCCGTGATTCTGTCTGATATATATCCCCCATCGCTGGCGAACCTCACTGTCTACTACTCGCACTCGCACTGTGGCAAACCTATGTTACTCACCGCCCACTGTCCGTCTCACTTCATTCCGCGCGCACGCACTCACACGCACACACGCACACACACACACACACACCAGATGTATCTCTTGGCACGAATCCTATTATCATCCATCCAGGTTCCGCCACCCGCGGGCGAAAACGACGTGCGACTGCGAGCCATGCATGATTTTTGCTGAGGGAGGGGGAGGGAAACATTGCATCACAACAAATTGCAGCTGACAACACAAGACAATCCAAAACAACACTGGGTGGGGGAGGGCGGCTGGACGGACGACGGCGGATCGAATCGGGCGGGCGGGTTGGGTTGGGTTGCCTTTGGTAGGTCGGTCGGTCGGTCGCGGGCGACGGCAGGACGGTCACACATGCGCGCGCGGCCCCGCTCACACCGAGGAGCGCGCACGCGGGTGCGCACATCCTCGGATTTAGAGCGTGAGGCAGACAGCGCGCACTGCACCTGCGTGTATCGCGACGACGGTACGTGGGCAAACAGTGGCTACGTGGATGGGGTGGTGTGGGTAGGCGTGGATGCGGATGCGGGTGCGGGTGCGGGTGATGGCGATGATGACGATGGAGAGAGAGATGGCGATGAGGGGTGGTGGTGGTGCGGTGGTGTGGCGAGTGAGTCAGAGGCAACAGTGGTGAATGCACGACGGGGATAACACGGTGAACAGCCAGGCGCCTCGGCGTCGCCGTCAGGGGCGGCGACAACGACGACGCTGCGGGTCCCTACGACAGCCTTAGGCGTGGCTGACGCCGCCCATGGGCACAGGAGGAGGGGGCTGTCCAGACGGATCGTACGGATGGGGCATGCCTCCAGGTCCGGGCGGGGGCATCATCATGGGGTAGGGCATGGCGTGTTGCACTGCAGAGAAATAGCCGTCAGTGAGCACGGGCTGTCCCTGCGGCCCCGCGGGATAGGAGACGGGCGTACGCTGGGGGCTTTGGTGGTAGTATGGGTGGGCGTGGGAGGGGATGGGGGTTGGTGGCATTGACGGCCGGGGGCCGGCGCCGTTTGGTGGGGGAGGGTACGTTCCAGGCGGGGGTGGCGGGGGCATGTATGCTTGGGGGGCTGGGCGCTTCTCGTCAGACTGCTGAAAAGGCAGAGAAGACGCGGGGTACTTACGAGGCATCTGACCCATCGGCGTCGATGGGTACATAGCTGGAGCGCCAGGTAGTCGGCGGTCAGGCCATGCCCCAGCACCATTCAGAACAGGATACGCACCATTTGGTGGGGGCATAGGGTACATAGGCTGCATGTACGGACCAGGCATGTACGCCCCGGGCGGGGGAGGGGCCATCCCAGGCATCATCGGCTGCATCATCTACGTCGTCCACAGCGTAAGTGGTCAGTACTCCCTAATCCCGGTGTGAGCGCGCGGCAAGGCAACTACACATACCTGACCAGGGTATCCGTAGGGCGGATACGCATATACATAACCACGCGCCGCCGCCTGCGCCGCGGGGTCCTCCTCGTACGCCGTGGGAGGCATCTGCGGAGGCGGTCCAGGGGGCGCCATCGGAGGGGACTGCTGTTGGGGCTGCTGCTGGATGGGTGGGAACATCTGCATGTACCGCTTCCCGCTGAACGGCCATGTCGCAGCTGAATCAAGAACAAGGAGTTCCATCAGCCATGCTCCGACGCGTGTTAATGTCAGGGGGTGTGTGACGCACCGACTTGTGCAGCCTCGATGACCTTGTGGTGCTTGAATGGGTTGAAGTCGTCCTTGATGTGGACGGGGGGCGACCGCTTCGGCAGCCGTGTACCAAAGAAGGGGTTTGGCGGGCCTTGCGGCGACGCCGCCTCCGCGGGCTTCGGCTTGGGCGAAGACGTCGATGACGTGCCGTTCGGGTTAGGGGAACCACCCTGCTTCGTCGACAAGGCTCGATTAGCTTGCGGCCGCGCACTGAAAGTCTATGATCACGTACAGGTGAGAACGGGGAGCCCTTGGCGGTGGGACGGAAGGAAGACGCGTTTACGTTCAGTCTGTTTACTGCCGTCGGCGACAACGGGCTTGCAGCCGGCTTCACACCACCGTTGGGTGTCGGAGCCGCGCTCTGTGGCTGTCCGGGACTCGTGCTTGAACGCTTGCCCTTGAATGGCGGGATGGGCTGGATGAACATCGAAATCTTCTTGCCGCTCTCTCCGGGCTTGCTGGGAGCCGTGACCGTCTTTGGCACAGCCCCTCCACCGGAACTGGCGCTTGGCTTGGCACTGGGCAGCTGCCTTGCAGTCTCCGCACCAGGCTTCGAAGGCGCGATACCGGCGGACGGGATTGCACGCGCAGCCGGGGTTGCGGCGAGCGTGCTTGAGACCCCGATCGAACGCGCGCGCTGGTCCTCGGCGTCGCGAACGGTCTTCTCCTTGATCAAGCGTTGCTTGTCCTCGTCTTTGGCAAGGATGGGGACGAGGTCGTCGGGAATAGGCTTGTTCAGCTTGAACGACTTGCTGAAGCTGACGAGGTCGGAGAGCCGCTTGTCCATCTCGCTCTTCATCAGCGCTTGCTTCTTCTTCATCAGCCTGTCCTTCTCTGTAGACACGAAGTTGCGGAACGCCGGGACGGCATCCGCCGGCTTGGCCGCACCAGTCGCCCCAGGAGCAGGCGAGGGCACCTTGCTCCCGGACGGAGTAGAGCTCGTGGTCGATGCCGGAACCGCAGTCCCGTCCGGGGCATTCACCGCTACCTTGGGCAGGTCGGGCTTGCCCGTAGGTGTAGCCGCGGTGGGGGTCCCCTTGCGGGCACCGGGAGGAACGTACGCATTTGCGCCGCGTACTACGGCACCGTACCTATGAATGGATTAGCACCGCCACACTATTGGAATCCAAGGACGCTCGCTCACTTGTCCTCCTCGTTGACGTTGGTGCCATCCGTGGTCAGATCCATGACGCGTTCCTCTGCGATGTGAGGATTGTTCGTGGCAGCCTACAGGACGATACACAAGCGCTCGTCAACGAGTCTGCCCACGACCACCCACTGGACGGTACTCACACCCATGATCTCGTTCGCGATCTGTTGCGCCTTCCGCTCCTTCTCCTTAAAGTCGGGAGCGTTCCTGTCCAGCTTTGTGGTGTACGCCTCCTCGTCGAAGCCCGCCTTCACACCAAACAACTGTTCGTTCACAGCGAACTGGTCCCAAGGACCGCCTGCAGTTGCAGTCCCGAAGGTCACTTCATCGACATTACGCGCATTCGCGGGCCCAGTGGGCGCAGCGGCACTGCCGTCGGCGGATTCAGGCTGCCACGCCTGGAGTTCGCGCTCGCGACGAGGCACTGCCTTCTGGGAAATATCAGTGTCGGTCTTGAAGCCTGACATCATGCAAATCACATTCCCAGGAAGTAAGGGGGCACAGCCATCAACACCGTATAATGTGGTGCACACGGAGGGAACACGCACTGTCTGCACCGTTCGGGACCTTCGCGTCGGCCGGACCTGACGACCACTCCTGGATGTTGGTCACGGCGATGAAGAACTGCTCCTTGAGTGGGGCGCCGGGGTTGGAGACTTCCTTGACGTCCTTGAGAGTCACGCCCTGCGTGTCACCCTCCGCGTTGGTGGAGAGGACGACGCCCTCGAGGCGCGTGTTGGTCTTGGTCGAAATCGTAATGGTGGTTCCCTGCACGCACACGCAGGAGCCAGGTCAGACCAATCAATCATTATACCGGTTGCGTCATGGTAAGCAGCGGCGGAGTTGATCGGACGCACCGTCAGACCCGAGATTTGCTGCAGGATGCGAGCGTGAGGGCTGGTGTCCGCCGGACGGGTACCGTTGGCGAAGGCGCCAGCGGGCTGCTGCTGGTTGCCGTTGGGAAGGCGTGCGTTGGCGGGGCCAGGCGAGAAAGTGGGCGACGCGCGGGGGCCCCAAGCAGAGACACGGCTGTTTGAAAGAGCGTAGTCTGGAGTCAGAATCCGCTCACTTGTCCAGACGGAGGGAGGGACAGGCTCGGGTGGGTGGGGGAGAAGGAAACGGAGACAGACCGGGCGGCGGGATCGGTGCCCTTCCTAGGCGGCTTTGACTGTCTGGCTGTCGCGGCCATTTGGAGAGGAAAAGTGCAGATTTGAACAGAGTATGAAAGAAAGAAAAGAAAGCAGAGAAGCAGAAGAGGCGGAGGGGAGAGGGCGGGCGGGGCTCGGGGCGGGTGGTGGGCGATAACAAGGCGAGCTCAGGGTAGAAACGGATGGTCGTCGGCTCGGGCGGGGGCGACGGATGCTCGGCTGCGCGTGGTCGTCGTCAAAGTCGGCGGTGAGAACGGGGAGGAGAGCGTGGAGGGAAAGAAAGAGGAGAGACGGGCACAGCTGGGTGCAGGAGCCTGAGGCGAGTGACAGTCGCCCTCCCCCGTCCACAATTCTAACTCAAGCCCTCCCGAGGACCCCGGAACCCCGTCCCCCGTTCCCCGTCCCCCCTCCCCTCCTCCGCCCCGCCGTTGGTTTCCCTCTGCGCTCTCTGCCACCCGTGTATCCAACGGAATGGGTTCTAGACATACGACCCGTCTCTCTCGCCTGACCCATTCCTCCCCATGATCGGGCAGAGGTGGTCCGTGCTCGAACATAGGGCACTCCCGGGGTCCCAGCGGCGCGTGTTGCCATTCCAGACTTTGCCTGCTTCGCCTCTTCTCCATGAACAACGCAGCGCTCAGCGCGCGCCCACGCGTCCGCCCGCGCCCTGCGCGCACTTGCGCCCTCTCCCACCTCCCACGAACCATACAAACCGCCGAACCAAACCCATCTGCTTCGCGCGAGCGGCGCGGAGCGACGCACGCACCTCCCGTACGTCGCGTAGTCAAGACCCTACCGGGAACTTTGTGGCGCCCGGGGCCCGGCGCGCTCTGCGCAACATCGCGACAACTGCACGGACATACGGGCTTCTCGTCCGACCTCAGCGCAAGCTTCGCCATGCGCGACACACACCTCGATCCTCCGAGCACCTCGCGATGCACCGCAAACACCGCCCCGGGATGCACGCCGTCCACTCTCGAGGACGCCGAGCTAGCACCCACGTACACGTCTCGCTCGCGATCGAGGCGCCGGTGATCCCGAGGCGACTCGGGCGAGGCTGCCCTCCCACCTCGCGTCCCCTCTGCCAGCTCCGCGCGTGCACGTCCGACCTCGTTTCCGCGCACTCCGCAACCTTGTTCAGATCGCCGGAAGCAAACGCCAACACGTGCAGTGTGCGCCCGTAACCCAGGGCTCCGAGCCTCCGAGTGTGAACGTACGTGTTCTCCAGTTTCGACACTTGCCGTTTGCTTCTCCGTGCAGACCTGGCTGGACCACGGCTCAGCGATTCGCCCACCCAAGTCCACAAAGCGCACTCAGTATCTGCCGGCAGCACACATAACATCCTGCGGATCACAATATTGTGGGCACCGGGCGGTACCATGGTGAAAGTCATGCATTAGAGTTGACAACATGTAACACTATACTGTACTGTAACCACGGGTCTTTCCCCTTCCCCGTCCTCACCCCGTCCCCGTCGACCCACCCTTCTCAAGCTCCCGTCCGAGCCCGACCAACACGCCCTGCTCGAGCGTCGTCTCCCAGAGCGCAACCTTCGCGCGCTCGACCTCCCGCACGAGCGCGGCCCGCATCGCACGCGCCTTCTCCACGAGCGCCCTCTTGCCCTGCCGCCCGCTCGCCGTCCCGTGCCCGACGCCGTTGCCCGTGCCCGGGATCGCCTTCGCCTTGCCCTTCGCGCGCGCGGCCTGGGCGCCGCCGGGGACGAGCGCGAGGACCGCTGGCGACATGCAGTGGGTGAGGGGAGACTCTGCCGCGGACGTAGGATGCGCGGCTAGGCCGGACGGGAGCTCGGCTTCCACGACCTGTGGAGGAGGAACAGTCGGCCGTGGGCTGCGCTGGGACGCCTGTCTGTCCGTCGACGGTCCCGCCGGAGCCGGACCATTCTCCAGAACGACGGCGTGCTGTGCCAGGCCCCCTCGGGCGACAGGCCCTCCTTCTCCGACGCGCGCAGCAGAATCAGGTTTGGGTTCGACCTGCAACTGCGTCTCGACCTGCTGGGGTTCACTCTGCACGACAGCAAGTGCGCCACCGTCCGCAGGCGCGGCCGAGGGCCCGACGGCGTCGTTCCACCCGCCTATCCCGGCCGTCATCACCCCAAAGTCCACCCCGACGTCCATCCCCGCGAGCTCGTCCAGCAGCTTCATCCCCGCCGCGGCGTCGTGCGGGTCAGCGAACCCCCAGTCCCACCCAGGCGTCGCCGGCCCGCCGTCTCCTGCAGATTCGGCGAGGGAGGACACCGTGACGCCCGGGGAGTCGACCAGAGACGGAGTTGGAGGTTGCATGCCCGTCGGAGACGCAGCGCTCGAGTTTCTACGAGATGATCCGGAGGATTGCGGTGCTGCATCCGTGTTCGCCAGCGCGGAAAGGGGGACCCCGGCGGCTGACCCCAACGTGGACGGCAGACTCGAGGTGTTCGTCGCTGAGCTGCCCTGCGAATCCAACAGCGCAGGGTCGATTAGATCGTCAGAGATAGGGGGTGGGCCGCTTGATGTGGCCATCGGCGTCGACGACGAAGAGTCGGAGGGAGCGGGGACGAAGGCGGGGGCGGACGTGGTAGCCGGGGAGCCCACGCCGACGCTTGCCTCGCTCGGATCGCCAGGCGGGAACGTGGCGAGCATCTCCAGCCAACTGTTGAAGAACGCTTGCGCATCCTCGTCCGATGCAGATGCCTCGGCTGATGAAGACGGAATACTCTCCTCTGCACCAGCGGACGATGCTGGCCCGCCTCCTTGCGGTTGCTGTTGTTGCTGTTCCTGGGCGGCAAGGAGCGATGCCACAAGCTGCTCGAATGCGTTCGGGGTTGAACTACCCGGTGCCGAGGCAGGTGGCACCTCGGTTGGTGACGAAGTATACTGCGAACCATCTGGAGGAACACTGGAAGAGGAAGCGCTGGATCCTGGCGTTTCACTGCGACTTGTGGCGGCGTGCAACTGAGATTGTGTGGACGGCGTGGGAGCAACCTGGCCGCGTTCCAAGCCATAGTACAGCGTCGCCGGTCGATAATACTTCAGCGTCGGCGGGGCATGATAGCCCCGACGCGTCTGCTGCTGGTACCACGCTTTCGTCGCCGCCTTGCGCGCCGCATTCTGTACGAGTTGAACTAGATCCTTGAGCAGCTGCCGTCCCCTCTCCTGTTCCCAAACAGCCCGGTAGTTGTCCGGACCCTGACCTTCCTGGAACGGGTATGGTACGTCCCAATCTGCGGCTCCCGCGGGCACCGAGTTGAGCTTCCGACGCTTCAGAGGAGGGATACCAGCAAAACTAGACGGTTGGATGTCGTTGGTGGAACTTTGCGGCGGCGGTGTCTGACTCCAGCTCTGTGCTTGATACGCAGGTGCAGGAAAGTGATGAGGGTTTGGAAATGGAAGGTGGGGATAACCAGGTGGGACGGACGCCAAAGAGGGTGCGCCTGGTGCAAGGAGCCGTAGCAGAGAGACAACCACAGGAAATATGTTCTTCTGTTTCAAGAGCGTACGGAGAATCTCTTCGCTACTTGGCTGGGGTAACTGACCAGGATATACGGGTAGCGGATGTGTCGGCCGTTTCCCGATATATGGCTGTTGTTGGTTTGACGGCTCGTCCTCGACGACGATCGGGTTATCTGCCGTAGCGCCTCGGGTGTAACGAGCTTTCGATAGATGAGCAGGATTTACACCGCCGACCATACCAGCTAGACCTAGGAGGGCTTGCTGATTCCTCAAGAAGTTCGGAGGCGGTGGCTCGTGGGGGGAGGGAAGAGGAATGGGAGGTGGCGTAGGTCTTGGTGTCGCGGATTTGTCTTTGCCCTTGCCCTTCCTTGGTTTCCGGGGAGCAGTATCAGAACCCGAAGGACGTGGGGGTCCGGGCGTGTTCCGCCGCGATAAGGATGCGCGAGGTTGAGACGGCGCCCGTGACCGGGAGACAGCGGTAGCGGTCTGTATGCGGGGTACCGAGGATGGGTTGGGAGCAGATGCGCTCGCACTCAACGGCAAAGACGCTGGCGGATTGGTGGGTAGTTCAGCGACAAGGTGGGAACCAGGAAGTGCAAGAGCCCCCACGTTTTGTGCAGAACCTGTGCCGCCCGGTAAGGCTAGCGGGGATGGTGACCTACCTCTCGCCGGCGACGATGGAGGAGATCCGAAGAGGGAGTCGTCATCTGGGCCGATGTCTGAGCCTGTTGCGGCGACGGGGTCTGGGACGTCTGGCATAGCACTATCCGAACGATTGCTATGGTTCAGCAATTCTGAAGATGGGATGACTGAGGCAGCGGTACCTCTTGTGAGTGCTATCGATCGCTGAGAGCCGAGAAGTGTGTGTGAAGTTTGGACAGCCAGCTTGAGTATTTCTCGGGCGTAAGTTGTGGACCGGACGAAACGAGTCGTGTGGTGTACTGCAACTTCGCCGAGAACACCGCTTTGGATTCTTTTGAGGTCAACAGTGGAAGAGGGCGACGGAATGGGTATCTTGTAGGAGGGAGATGGCGGTGAGGTTCAGAGTAGCAAAACTTGCCTTCGCTCTGCCGAATCTCTGGCTTCGCATCACAAAGTCCGACAGCCATCAGTGAGTGTTAAGGAGGTCTTTCGGAGTTTTAGCTTTAGTAAGTGTAACTAGGCATAGGTTCACCTCCCGACAATCGGAGATGGAACGCAAGCGAATAACATGCTCTCAATGCATGCCGTTCATAGGCGAGAGCGTGGCCAATTATCACCATGACCTGCTTGACGGTGTGGAGGTCGTGCTCGAGCTTTCTGCAGCTGGCGAATGTCTGCCCGTCACAGTCGACAATCAACTAGCCCTCTCCTTGGCTTTGTTGCACAGAATCTGTAAAGAGAATGAATGCGGCCGCTTGAACTCAATTAGCCTAGAATCCGGCGTGATTACCTCTCCGGGAATTCGTGGTGCTCAGGCCTGTGAGCTGTGGCTGCCGCCTGCGTCGCTTTCGACCGCTCTTCCAACAGCGTGCATATATACGCCAGTCCGGAGCACGCGAGAGGTGGCTGGAGTCGCCTGCAATACGGGCAGCTGTGAGAGCGTGCCTGAGTACGTCGAGCACCGGACCGCTGCATCAGAGTCCGAGGTGGGTCATGTCCGCTCGTCTGCGTGGATTGTGGATGTGTGCTCAGCCTCAGCTGCGATTCTAGACCAGAACTGCTCTGTAGCCTTTCTCGTCCGAGGCCGATCCATGGCACAACGCATCTATCCCCACATTACCATCCCTCCCGGCGCTGCCCCTCCCTCTAACCCCTCGCCTTCCGCGCACGACCCCCCGCTCTCGCCTGTGAACCTCTGGGCAGATCGCCGTCATCAAGCCCACACGCCAACCTCCTCAACCAGTTCGAACCCCCGGATCAGTCTCGATGTGCCTGCACGTCCCCCAAGCAGAGCGTCCAGCGCATATGAGACGGAGACCACGCGCATGTCGTTCCCTGAGCCATCCCTCTATCGCTCATCTTCTCAGAGGTCATCAAGATCGTCGCACCGGCCGACAAGTAGTGTGATTGCACTGTCGCACCGGAGTTCCAGGTCCGACTCCCTCCTGACTCCGGATAGCCTGGCAACCCCACCCAACTCGCAAGTGGAGAATCTAGGCCGCCGTCGTTTGTCGACACGCCCGAGGTATGGCGTTCGCGCTTTCACTGTTGTGAGAGTCTGCGTGCCGATGACGCTTAGTCGACTGTTAGGGACCTATCATCCGAGCTTTCTGACCTGAGGTGAGCAGACTGAATCCACTTACCCAATTTGACTCTCACTCTGGTTCAGTCTGGATTCGGAAGAGAGTCTGCGGAAATTCCAGAATGGAGAGCTTCAGGACGACGATGAAGAGTGGTACCGCCTTGTCCCTCCAGAAGCGCGCGAAGTTCTGCATAAGAATGAAGTCCAGAGACAGTCTATCCTGTTCGAGATAATCAAGTCAGAGAAGGACTACGTGTCTGACCTTCAGCTCGTGAAGGATGTACGATCATCAACTCACACAGCCATGTGCATGATTTACTCACTTTCAAACAGGTCTTCATTGATCCTTTGATTAACACGTTGACGGTCCCCCAATATCGTCTCAAAGGGTTCATACAGGAGGTCTTTTTCAATGTCGACGAGATTCTCGCTCACCATCAACGTCTCCTCGGTGCGCTGTTTTCGCGTCAGCGTGACCAGCATCCGCTGCTTCAAAGCCTAACAGACATCATACTCGAGAGTAAGCACCCTGAACGACACGCCTCGCCGTTATTGTTGACGATGCGCACAGACAGCCTGCATTTCGGGGGTGCTTATGAAGCATACATCAAGCACTACCCTCTCGCGGAAGCCCGGCACCGCTCCGAGCTGCGCAAAAGCCAGCGATACCAGTACTTCCTCCAGCAGTGTTCTCTCGACCCGCGGGTCCGCAAGCGTGATCTCATTACGTTCCTCTCCCGGCCTGTCACTCGTCTTCCACGTCTACTCTTGCTTCTGGAGAATGCGAAGAAGTTCACCGAGCCTGACCATCCGGACATGGATACGCTCCCCCTTTTGATCGGCATCCTGAACGACTTCATCAAGAGCACGCAGCCGGGTATCGCCGCGTCCGAGGACAAGGTCAGGTTCTGGAACCTCTGCGAGAGCTTGGTGTACCAGAAGGGCGAGATTATAGTGGGTACCGTCTGTACAATGTGAGTTGCGGTCAGCTGACGTGCGGGTCAGGACTTGGACCTCTATGACGAGAGCCGATCGTTGCGATTCCAAGGTCCACTCTCCAGGCGATACAAGACGAACATGGATCTCCACTGGGCCGACCTACATGTGGCACTTCTCGATAACTACCGTGCGTATCTCTGCTCCAGAGACCATCCGTGACCTTGTACTAACTGAATGTGCAGTACTGCTTCTTAAGTCGGAAGCACGCTCAAGCACAGTCAATAAGAATCACGTCGTCTCTCGAGTCAGTGTTGACTATCCCGTCCCGATACCGCATATACTCACTTGTTCTGATGTTCAGCCTATACCCATCGAGTATCTGTGCTGGGAAGGCTTCGACAAGCCCCCCGAGAACCGTAAAGAGAAGGCGGAGGAAGGCAGTGGGTTGCTCGAGCGCGTGCGCTCTCGCTACAGGCAGATGTACCCGTTCACCGTCTATCACGCCTCATCGAAGACGAACCGGAACTATGTTCTGTACGCCTCGAGCGACGCGTCGCGGCGGAAATGGTATGATGCGCTGAAGGAGACAAAGGCAATCCGGCAAATCCGGCAAGAGAGCAACATGGTAAGACTGCCATACATCGTTGTGTTTACAGAATATTGATGATGTTGCATTCCTCGTAGCTCTTCGCGCCGCATGTCATCAACGATAGCTTTTTCAGGTATGCCGCGCTGGGAGCCGCGTATGGCTCTGGGTCCCACTACACGGGCAGGGTGAACGCTGCGACGGAGTTGCGTGCGTCAACTCCACGCCGATACCTCATGATCCAGGAGCTAACACAACACTGCACAGCTAGTGGCTCGCAGCGGTTCATAGCAGTCGCATGCACCTCAGGCGTGTACATCGCAAGGCGAGGCGAGCCATGTACGTGCGCAACTCTCTCGGCCATTGGCTAGATTTACAACTTACACATAACTCCTAAAGCCTTCCGCAAAGTGCTCACGGTACCCAATCCGACATGCCTGGTCGCCCTTCCCGCTGCGAACAAATTCCTTGTCTTGCATGAAGATGGCCTCTATTCGTATTCCCTCGACATGATCGGCCGTGCAGCCTTAGGCTTCACCACGACCGAGAACCTGGAGGCTTCAAAGGAATGCATCGCGGACGATGTCCTGTTCTTTCGTGCAGGGCGCGTGGGCAACCGACTTATGAGTGCGTGTAACATTATGAAGTCTTTATCAAGCTGTCGCTGACTCTTCCCCTCGTGACACAGTACTGTATGCTGCGAAGAGCTTCATACAAACATACTTGTATGCCGTGGAGATCGTCGGCTTGGGCGATCCTAGCAACCATCGTCGCAGCATGGCCAACCACTCCTCGTTCAGATCATTCGGAGAGGTTTGTTTCAGCACCAGCGAACGTCTATCATCTGCTGATACCTTTGTCATGTCGCAGCCGTTGTCGATACCAAGAGATACTCACAACGTTACACTCCTCAGTCGGCGCATCGTTATCTGCTCAGACAAGGGCATCTCAGTCGCTGATCCAACAAAGTGCGTACCATCCCTCTCCGGTGTTTCTGGTCATCGACGAATGATTTGCATACAGTCTAAGCCTGAGCATGAAGTCTACGGCGTTACCCGACTTTGCCGATGCGGATGCGAGCTTGCCGATGGCCGGACTCAGAGCGCGTTGTGCATCCAGCAGACCTCTCGGGATCGTACGCTGCCCGAATTCTGACGATCTCCTCGTCATCTACGATGGTAAGTCGCACATGCTCTGTCACATCTCCCGCGCACTATGAAACTGACTGTTGGCGTCCACAGACCTGGGCTGCTACGTCGACAAGCACGGTGTGCCGACGCGCTCCTCGGGGTACCTCCGCTGGGAGACGCGGGCGACATCGTACGTGCACCACGGGGACTACATCATGCTTTTCTCGCCCGAGTTCGTCGAGGTGCGCACGGTGCACACCGGCAAGCTCGTCCAGGTCATCAGCGGGAGCGACGTCCGCAGGATCGACGTCGGGCAGCTCAGCCCGGACAAGGACAGCTCGACGCTCGTCGCGTGGAAGGGCAAGGGCCAGGCGGTGCTCATCCCCGACGTCGTCGTCGAGCTCATCGAGACCGCCGAGCTGCGCACGCCGCGAGTGTCCGAGGTCCCCGGCGCGTGGGACGAGTTCGATATTCTGTAGAGGCAGGGGCAGGGGCAGGGGCGGGGCAGAAGCAGTATGGACGTACGACCGCGCGGGTGATATCAGTAACGGTCGGTCGGAAGCTGAACTAAATGTTGTAACCGTTGGGATACTTTATGCTCACTTAGAATAATACGATTACCCTGTAGTGTAGCCGCCGTGCCGGATGAGTTTTGCTCGTTCGTCTGCCCCAGTGCTCTTGGACCCCAAATGACAATCAATACCCGACGAATCCCAACCCATTACGCTATGATGCTAAGTACACCGGATGCCGATATCGAGGCTCGCTCCCTACAGACACAGTGGGTATAACGCGCACACAAACCAGACAAGACGAAGTGTGGTATACGGAAAGGTATGGTGGCGGAGGTGGGGGTGATCTACTGCCGGACGAAGACGGCCATGCCCTGGAGGTTGTTCGGGTCTGCGTATGCACTCGTCAGGGATCTGGTTGAGAACGAGGGCGGGAATAAACGCACTGATGTTCACGCCGGCGGCATTGGTGGGGCCGGAAATGTCAAGACTGTCAATCTTCTTTGTGTTGCCGGGGCCGTCGAGCTGAAGAACATCGATCTTGGTCGCGTTCGCGGCGAGGACGTAGAGGAAGCTGTGGTCCGGTCAACACAGGCTCGGCTGAGCAGGATGAGAGGTATACGCACTCCTTGTCTTTGATGGTAGCAACCTCATTGTCAATGGTGCCGGAGTGCTCGTCCTGCTTGTATTGCTGCAAGAATTACCAGTGAGACATCGCCCGAGAAGACTTTGGAGCTATGGCTACACACCTTCACGACGGAGCCCTTCAGGTCGTCGTCGACGTGCACCTCCGTCACGGTCGACGTGCCGACGTCGGTGAGGTAGAAGTTGCCCGTCTTCTGGCTGAAGCTCGACCAGCACGTCGCGCTCTGGCCGTCGATCTTGTTCGCGGACGACTTCTTGTTCTCCTTCAGGTCGAAGATGTCGAACCCGAGCCCGGCGTCCGTCGCGAGCACCGCGTCCTTGCCCGGGATGACGGTGAGCGAGAACGGGAGCACGCCGTCCTTCGCCGGTTCGACCTTCTTGAAGTCGCCCGAGAGCGAGCCGTCGTCCGCGACGTCCCACACCGCGAGGAAGCCCGGCGTCTGGGGCGAGCCCTTGACGGACGCGATCAGCTGCTTGCCGTCCTCGCTGAAGATGAGCTGGCTCGCGGTGCCGGCCGGGCCCTTGGGCGGGGTCTCCTGCTTCAAGCCAAGGCCGCGGAGGGTGTTGGGCAGCGCGCTCAGGCCGTTCTTCTTGTCGACGTTGTAGCAGCTAACGACATGGTCAATACAACCCTTGTGCGGTGGTGATTCTCGAGTGTCCTCACTTCACGTTGTTGACCTTGCCGCCGTTGAGGACGCAGAGGCGGTTTCCGTCGTTGTTGAACACGAGCGAGATCGGGAACTCGCCCTCGGACGAGACGACGTCACCAATCTGCTGGATGTTCGTCGGCGTGTTGGCGTCAATGGAGAACAGCGCGATAGTGTTGGAGCCCGCCTGTGATGTCGCTGTGTATGAGTACAAGATATTCCCTGGCGCTCAGATGTGACTGACATTAACAGTAGCGAGGACCTGCTGCTTGGCCGAAACCTTGATGGCGCCTTGGGAGAACAAGGGGTCTGGGCCGTCCGCGGCGCCGTGGGCACCGCGTCCGTCTGTTGCAACGGCCCTGTCGAGGTTCTGCATGCGTGGATGAGACATTGTGCTTCGCTCGAAGCCGTAGGGAGCTCTTACGATGGTGCCATCGGCGTTGATGCTCGCCGAGATGACCTTATTCTCGTCGGGCTCGTTGGTAATGACTGTCAACAGTGTGAGTGTCATGCATACACAGACGAGCATACGAAACCACACCCACAGTAGAGAGCACCTGCGGCATCGAGGCGGGTAGTCTCCGTCAGTGCGGTGATCTTGGCAGCCCGGCGCGTAACGGGGCCCGCGGACACAAGCGCGGAGGCAGAGAGGACGGCGGTGAGGATGGCGGCGGAGAACTTCATCTTGTCAAAGAAGAATATGTCGTGGGTCGTTGGTCGTAAACGAGGGTGCGTGAGGGAGGCGTCCGGTGGAGTCGTGCAAAGGAGGGATCAGACGAGCACAGCTCTTCGAAAAGGAAAGGTAATGGGCAGGGAAATCGCTCGCGTCCAGGCGATGGAAGAAGAGAGAGGTCGGGAAGGTCAAAGGGGCCTGGGGGATCGCTCTCCAGCTCCACTCGCGTTTTATACGGGCTGATGGGGATGCTGTCCGGAAACCGTCCGCGGCGAGGATCACCCCTGGATCCGGCGCCTTCCCCTCGAGACCTCAAGAAAGACGCCGGTGCGATGGGCAACGGGGCATTGCATGGACGGATAGGCCACACTGGTCCTCCCCGAGGGCGTCGTTTCGACCTCCCGGCCCAGCGTAACGGCACGAAATGAGGACGCCCGCATGGTGCGCGCGATGACGACTGCTCTTCGCCACGCTAGGCGGCCCAGGCCAAGGCAAATCTGCGCGAGATCACGATGGGTTGTTCGCTCTGAGACGGGCTGGACGTGCGGACGGGATGGGTCGCCAGGGAACGGGCACGGCGGTTTCGCTCTGCATCGAGTGGCCGAGCCGTTCGCGCCATGCACGAACAGCGAGCGTTGATGCCCATCGCGATCTGTAGAACGACCAACGGCGCACGGGGTTGGGTTTCCCGCCGTGAACGACGGGATGCCCTCATTGGAAGATTGTACGAAGTTGTCCCCCATTCCGTCACTACAAAGGGATGTGAGCGTCGAACATGAGTCCCAAGCAAAGCATACACCTCTCATTCAGTAGACGCACAGCGCGCACGGCATGCGAGTGTGTGTCCGACGATACGAAACGCCATAGACCCGCCCACGCAAGACATGCCCGCCGAACTCCATCATTGAAAACCCACTGCACAAGGCCGTCTTGGCAAGACCCGCCGGTCGAACAACGCTTGGCATGGACGGCACTCACCTATACCACCCCGGCGCCCGAGTCGGTCATGATGCGTCCGGGCATCTGCAGTTCTGATCAAACTCCGAACGCGAGCCCAGAGCACGCACCAGCAGAGGGACAACCTGTCTCGCACAGCCACAGTTGGATGGATAGCACTCACTGCCGGCCCCTCGCCGAGTCGTCGAACGCGACCCGAAGCCCCGAGGTGCGTTCCCTCGGCATCAATCCATCGTAGTGCCAACGCCCGCCGCCAACTGAGCAGGATGGTACCGGACGGCACCCGAGTGGCATCGCTGCAGAACTCCCGCTGTTCCTCGTCGGCTCCAGCCGCCGCTGGCACTGAGGCCCGACGAGCCTCGCAGCGCATTGCCATCAGGCGCGCGAACGACCGCACAGCGAGCGCGTCCGCGCCGTGCGGGATGCGAGCGTCGTCCATCACGCCCAACCGAGTGCGCATCTCAGCGTATTGATCGTCCCCTCGGCGGGTAGGCGGGGCCACAGCCACAGCCACAGATGGCAGGTGCTCTCGGTGGTTGTAGCGTACTTGGCGCCCCTCGGTGGACCGTGCGGGTGCCTCGTGTCTTGTTGGCTTCGCGGGATCACTTTTGCTCGGGGACGACGGGGCGGCGGCGGCGGGTTCGGGTCGGGGTTGGCAGCGTGGGGCTGCTGGGCTACGAGTCGCGCGTTGGTGGTGGGCACCGGCGCGTTGACCTCGGGAATGCTTACCGTGACGGAGGGCGCAAGCTGCCCGCCCTGGTAAGTTCTTCGAACGGATCTACCAAAGGTCATGGAAAGCACTTTGCGACGATGAATTACCACCACCTGGGCCTGCAGGCTTCGGGACGTAAGTACGGACGTTCCAGCCAAGAGAACGCAGCTGAGAGGGCGTACCAGCGGCCGTCTTCCGGATCACAAGCCGTCGATAGCCCGCACCGAGCACACCGAGACGCAGGTACTGAACATCTGTTGGTTGATCAACGTACGCGCACTTCGTCTGTCGCATCGCAAGCCATGCGCCGGCATCAGCACCAAGTACTGCAAGTACCCACAGACATTGATCAGTGCGGCGCGCACCCCATCTGATCCGTGTGCGGACTGGATCCGACTCACCAGAACGGACGTCCTGAGTGGTTTATGAGAGCCTGGTCATGCCATGAGGTAACGACAGCCTGCGGCAGTCGACCCACTGGACACACGTCTCTCCTTTCTTCCTCCTGCATGCACTGTGAGTGACCCAAATTGCTACAGTTGTACACTTGGGCACTCACATCCACCACTGTCACGCACGTCTGTCACGATTTTGGGTCATAGCGTTCATTGCAGGTATATATGCCGCTACAACATCATCGAACCAGGCGAACCGAACATCGTTCAAGCAGAGGTAAGGGGAAAAGACAGGGGTAAACTGTTAACGATCTGGTCGATGTCAGACGGCAACCACAAGTCCGTGGGCCAATGGCGCAAGCGAAGTGGTGGAAGCGCCAGTAGGCGATTAAAAGAACAGTGAACGGTACGTGTCAGGGGCGTGCACATATCGGAAGCGTAGCGGGGAGACCGAATAGCGTATGAGAAGGAAGGTAAGCTACCGATCGGGGATGGCCTGGGGAGTGTCTCTCTGTGTCTGTGTGTGAAGTCCGAAGCACCAACGTCTCGGGTCTACCCGTTTTGCGTGCAGACGGGACGGGAGGCGTTTAGGCGAGGAGAGCAGCAGCAACAGCGCCGAGGACGCCAACAAGGCCCACCGAGGCGGCGTTTGACATTGCGCCGTTGTTGCCAGAGCCACCAGTGGCGGAGGCAGAAGACGAGGAGCCGCTGGAGGTAACGAGAATAAGACGCAATTCTGATGGATAGCAACATAGAAACAAACCTGGCAGTACCAGTGCTCGAACGCGAAGAGCCGCCGGTGGAAGCGCCGGTGGAGGCACCAGTGGTAGAGGATGCGCCAGTGGTGGCAGCACCGGTACTGGTGGTAGAGGCAGCAGGGGCAGTGGAAGTAGTCGCACCAGTGTCAGTACCAGAGGTGGTACCGCCAGCAACGGTGGTGCTGCTCGCGGATCCGCCGTTGAGGCAGCTGCTGTCGGCTGTGATTCCCGTCAGCGAAAATCCATGCTTACACGGCATTAGATACGTACGGCCATCCTGAATGGTGACGGCGGCGCTCTGGGCAACGTTGCCCTGGGCGTCGGTGAGAGTGAAACCAACGGAAGTGCCTGGTGGATATGTCAAAACGCGGCGTATATCCGTAGGCAGTATGTTTACGTACCAGCGGTGATGTTGGAGGACCAGGTGAAGCTGTTGCCGGTCAAGCCAGTGTACTGCTGGAGGGCCGCAGCAGTGGGCTGACCTCCGGGCTTGATACTACAAGGTAGAATGTTTAATATCTGGCGCTGGAGGCAAACAGAAGTAGGACGCACGCCTAAAGTTGGAAGAGCAATGCCCGGTCTCGTTAGGGGTTTTCACACTTGCATCACATGCGAAACTTACCAGGAAGAAAGGAGCTGGGGAACAACAAGAGTCAGAGTATGGTCATTTGACGGGTATAGTACGGGGGGCACTTACGTTGGCCGTTACTCCAAGTGATCTGGACGGGGACACACTGGGTGGGGGGGTTGCTAGAGTGAGGTGAGTCCGAGGTGCTGTTGTTGCGGATGGGGACGGAAGACGCACGGGGTGTTGATCTGGAAATCCTGCGCGCTGACGGCGGCGGCGAAGAGGGCAAGGGCGACGACGGAGGTCTTCATGGCGGACAGAGAGGGCGACGAGCTAGCCAAGGGGGTGGGAAGGCGAGAGAGAGCTGGGGCGAAGCAGCCTGCCAACGGGGCCGCCGGGTATATATACGCGGCTTCGGCCGGTGTTTGTGTTTGTCTCAGCGCAGGCACGTAAGCGTGCCAACTGGGCTCATATCGTCCGGGCATTGGGCAACATTCGAGGCCCTTCCGCCCTGATCCCAGCCGCCAGCTCTCGAGGCTATCTTTGCATCCAACATCCTCCCCGCACACGCTCAATGCACGCAGCGCCGCAGCAGCTCGCATTGTTCAGGGATCTGCACAGCGGCATGTCACACAGCGAGTACGCATCGCGCAGGCGACAATCCCGCCCGATGCACGGCCCATGTCTCGATTCCGACCGTGCAGGGATGATCAAGCTTAGGTTTAGGCCGCCCCGGCTCCCGAGCGCGGGCCTATCACAATGACACCCCGCACTTGACCTGGGCAAGGCCCTCTTGGCCCGTCGAAGGCTTGGCCGCCGCAGACGGCTCGCGGGGCGACGACGGGCATGCGGTGGTCGCAGGTGTCGTGCAAGGGTGGGAGCGTGCATGCCTGCTGTCCGCCACGTCTCTGAGCCTCTCGCCCGGGGAAACAGCGGTCTCCGGACGTCTGGCGGTGATGGGAGAACGATCGGCCGGCTCGCTGTCTGGCAGAATATAATGCCCGGCTGCGCTCGATCGACGTCATGTCTTGCTGCCCTGCGCACCTCCGTACTACACCTCTCTGTCGTATACAGTCCACACCCTCTTGATCCATACCTCCGATAACCCATACAATTTGGGCCTCCCCGAGTTGGGAAACAGAGCAAAACCCATAATCCTCCGGTAACCCGTAACCCATAGGGAGTGCTTACATACAATCACAGCCAAAAACAATGCGCCACCCCCCGTCATGTGCATGTTCTAGCAATAAATCCCAATGCAAATCCCCATCTGGAGTTTGCCCCCAGTTCTAGTTTTGTCCTTGGATCCCTCTTGATTGATAGAGCCTATGGGGCATGTTAAGACACTGAAAAGTAGGTCTATATGGTGCCCATAATATACATGTGCTTCAGGGCTAGCTGGTGGATTTATGGAGAGCAATCTTGGTTCAATCATTGAAACTGTCCTCACAGTACTACAAAAAATGAGTTCACTTTCCAGGTAAAATGGATGCACACTTGGGTGTCCCTTCAAAGCCCCTACATGTTGGCAGATGAGCCGTGGTGATACTTATGCAGGTGTCCAAGAATTGAAGATATCTTCGACCTATGTACCAGACCTGTCCACATTGTATGGCTCCTAAAACATTATCCAGAATATGACTGCTCATGGCATGTGGTATTACAATACCCCAGAGGGCATGCTATGTTTTCCACAAGCAAACAGTGGGAGTGGGGGGTGGTGCATTGTTTTTGGCCGTGATTGTAAATAGGCCTTTCAGATTTCAGATGCTTACGGGAAGTCATCCAGTCTCACCCATGCGACTCTCACACCCCCAATTAGCCAGGAGGATTTATTGCGAGGCGCGCTGATCACTCCGTGGACAGCGCCCGAATGTTTGAACCTTCACCGCATGAAGCGCCGCGGAAGCCAGCAATTTTCAAGCGGACCATGTCTGTTTCTATTCCGAGAATCGGAACATGTGGATCTCTGAACGAGCTCGGAATAAAACGCCTTCAAGGCTCAGGCACGGACACAGGCAAAGCCAATATGCTACTTCGGATACTATCCGTTACCCAGTAATGCAAAATCGGCGTTGTGAATCAGATATCTCCTGCCCTCCTTGTTCAGATCTTGTCGGACCTTCACAGATGGATTGCGAATGGTCTTCGGCATATACCCCTTTTTTTTGGCGGCCAAACGACAAGCTGGACGATAGAGCGAAGGCGAAGATTGAGTGGTACAGTAATGCAAAATCTGAGGGACCTATGTCACGCATTTGTCACGAGCGTCAAGACGGCCAGTTGAGTCTCCGATTCGGCGTAAGAGTCGCGAGAGTCGCGAGCTTGGACGGACGAGCTGCACCGCTGCAGTGACGTGGCGCATCTGAGATCCAGATCTGCTCGGCAATGCTGGATTTCAGAGACCGACGACTTCTGGTGGCTGAATGTCACGCTTCTGCACTCCTACGCCCATAGGTCCTCGACAGACCAGTCGATCTTCTCGGAAATTCAGTACAAACATTGTGAAGGTCAATGGTATATGTATGTGAAATCTCATGAGCTCCGGTGGAGAAAGGGGGGCAGCCGAAGGTCATCAATGCGCCCGAGAGTGTCCAATGGTGCAGTTATCCCGCTTCCCACTCAAAAATCTCCACAACGACTTGGTCTTTCTGCAAGCGGATTTCGGCGTTGTATTCTAAAAAGGTCAGAGCATCTAATGCAAAAAATATAAGGGACATCGTCGAAGAATTGGGCAAGATAGACCCAATTTTGCATTACTGTTGCAGGATTTCGAATTTTGCATTACTGGGTAACGGATAGTACGAGACGCCGCAGCGGGCCTTGGTTACATTCATGCCTGATTAGTCCGACCGATTGCCCGTGTAAACAGCATTGGCTCAGCTTAGGGGCTTTCAGGACCAACCAGAGCATTGTCTACCTAACTCACTGGTTATGTCGAGAATCGAACCGGGACGTTGATGGAAAAGCCCAACACCAACCTTTCCAGTCATGGACGTAGCGGTTGCGAGGAAGGTGTCTCCATTTTGTAGATGGATCCGCGAGTAAACACAAGTCTGCCGAGAATCTGCATCGTCACACACGGAGAACACAGAAATGTTCAGCCATGCTGCGTAGGACCCAGGCAGACTCAGAGGGTGCATGTACACTACATTTAACGTATTGGTTTAGTGCAGGCTGAAACGATATTGAGTGATGCATGCAGATGAAATTGTCCGCGCAATATGATACAAAGGCAGTACTCGCGGTTCGTCCCTCTCGAGCACCTGCCTGAGCGCGTTGTCGTCTCCGGAAAGAGCTTGAAATACCGACGGGCGGCGTCATCAAGCATCATGGCTCCTCGACACGTCTCTTCTTAGGAGTCGTGGGTCCGGGCGGGGGGCTTGTGGCCGAGCTAAGGCGAGAGCCTGGAGCCTCGTTCGGGTGCTGACCTTGCGGCGGAACAACTTGCGACTGTCCATCCATGGGCTGACCTCAAACAGGTCCACGTCAGGACAGAAAACCAGCTCCGAGGGAAGAGACGACTCGCCGCTCCCTCCTGACAAGCCCACCCATAATCAATCGAGTCCTCGAAGATCGCATCTTCCTCCGCCCGCTCGGACGGGCCTTCACCCGCCTCGCCCACCTGATCCGCGCCGTCCGCGCGGACGAAGCGGATGCTCCCCTTGCCGAGCATCTCGAGCAGCAGCTTGTTCTGCGCGACGGAGAGCGTGGACGGGTTCTGCGACGGCACGCCCGCCGGCCAGCCGACGAGGCGCACGCCGTACGCGTCCAGTTTCGCGTGGTTCGTCCATTTCATCTCCGCCGTGCGCACGCCGGACGCCGCCCTTCGTCGGCCCCGGGGTGTCGTCAGCCTCGAACACACATACAGACGCACATGCACGGCGAAACGGGGGGCAGACCTGACCTTAGCGCGTCCCGCATCGCGGCGTATAGCTCTGTCTTCAGCTCCCGCGCGGAACCCTTGGATCCCGTCGTGGACGCCGGCGGTGTCGACGCTGGGAGCAACGCCGGATCTATGGGCGGCGTGTGGCTTGGCCAGGATGGCGCTGACCGAGTGCACCTGGCCTTGAACGCTTGTGCCCCTGCAGCGCCACACCCACGGTGGCCACGCCAGAACTCGCGCCCAAGAGGAGTTCCGCCGAGGAAGCCCTCGTCGGTCGGGTCGTTGGGGTCTACTACGAGAAAGAAGGATTGGAGGCCGCCGAGCAGCTCGAGGGTTTCGAGTTGCTTAGAAACATCCAGCAGAGCCTGTTGGACTGTATATCATTTAATCATCATCGTCCCGTTCCTCGGAGCTAGAGGGTGAAGATACTCATACGCACTACACTCTTTCCTGTCTATGGCCGATGCTCCCAGGCCGGAGTGATCGAAGAGGTATCCGGCATGCAGCTCTGACATACGCCTCCGGACCTACCATACATTGTTTGAGACGCGGAATGTCTGCCGCCACACTAACATACCTCCTCAAAAGGCTTGTCCTCTCGTTGGGCGAAAGCACGCAAGTCAGCCAGATTCTGTTCGTAGAGCATCTCGAGCCTTTCCAGGAAGAGGGCATCATCTGTGGCCCTCTCCTTGCCTTTCGCGTCAAAGCTCTCCATAAGAATACACGACAGCAGGTCAAAGTGCCCAGAAAGTCGTGAGATACAAGTATATACAGACGATCTCAGCGTACAACGCCAGACCAAGTCTCAGAGATGAAGGCAGGAGCAAAGAGTGACGCGCGCCGCCACCTTTTGATCAAAGCGCCCATGTACGCGAGCTCTCGACATCTAAGCGCCCGCTATCCTTGTCAAGTTTCCTGCCGCTGCACGCTCGAGAGGCCTCTCTACCTCCTCTCCGCCTGCTTTGCTCACTCACCACCAAGAACCACTCGCCATGGGGCGCACACGACCAAAGTCCCGCAAAACGAAGCCGCCGGCGACGGAGCACACGGCGGAGCCCGCGACGGCGCCGCCGCCGGTGCGGTCGCTGCTCGAGAAGGCGCAGGAGCTGATCGTGCGGTGCGAGTACGAGCTCGCGGGCCGCTTCGCGCGGCGGGTGCTCGAGCGCGAGCCCGCGAACGCGGACGCGAAGGAGGTGCTCGGCGTGAGCCTGCTCGAGACGGGCGAGCTCGACGCCGCGAAGGAGGTGCGTCCCCCCCCCCTTCCCTCACTCCCCCTCCCCGCCCATTTCGCCCTTGCCCTTGCCCGCACGGGAGAATTTGCGCTGAAAGGGCCGGATCGTGCGCGCAGGCGTTCCTGTCACTCATCCCGCCACATCCTGGCGCGCCGGCAACGCCGCCGCCGTCGGCGCACCTGTACCTCGCGCAGCTGAGCGACGACGACCCGCAGGCGGCGCTGCGGCATTACCAGACCGCGGTGGACATATTGTCTGCGCAGCTTAAGGGCAAGGAGCGCGCGGTCGAGCCTGCGGGGACGAACGACGACGATGCGGAGGTCAAGAAGAACATTGTGAGGGCTCTGATCGGCATGGTGGAGACCTGGATGGATCCGTCGTATGACCTTTGGTGAGTCTTCCTCCGTACTCGTGCTAGCTGGCCATTGGCGCTCAATCCTGTGGTCCAGCTTCGACCCTGCGGCGGAGAAGACGTGCGAAGACCTCCTGAACCTCGCCCTGCAAACCGACCCTGGTAACACGGAGGCTCTGCAGACCCTGGCTTCGGTCCGCATGTCGCAGCAGCGGCCAGACGATGCCAAAGTCTTTCTGGAGCAGGCGTGGACGCAGTGGAAAGACCTTGATCTCGGTGAGCATCCCCAAATGTGCCTAGTGCGCTCGATCGAGCATGCTAAGACATCGACAGACGACCTCCGGGTGCCACCAATACCCAGCAGACTCTCGCTCGTGAGGTTGTTCCTGGAGCTCGAGCTCTATCCACCCGCGCTCCTCGTCTTGCAGGGCATCATGGCTACAGATGATCAAGAAGTCGAGGCGTGGTACCTCGAGGGCTGGTGCTTCTTCCTGATGGCGGAGCAAGCGCATGAGAAAGGCGGAAAGCTGGACGAGCTCACTTGGGAGGACCTCGCGCGGGACGCGCGGGACTGCCTGGAAACGTGCCAGATGGTGCGTACGGACCTGCCCATATCCGTTCACTTTGTGCTAACCGAGATATGACAGCTGCACGTTAATCAGGAACATCCAGACAGACCGTTACTTGAGCATACCCGGGAGCTTATCGCGAAGCTCGAATCGATGGGGATACAACCGTCCCCGGACAAGGACGGTAGCGATGACGAGGAAGGCGGCTGGGAGGATGTTGAGGGGAGCGACGATGAAGATGGGGACGTGGAAATGTCTTGACTGACCTCCAGGTTGCCGCGACATGCGGGTATCTGAAAAGTACACTATATCTCAGGCGTATCACACTGGATTTTCTGCTTCAGATCGCCAACTTGGGACTGGCCAACCAACGAATCATCGCGCACTAGTATTGCAGCCGCGCTTCGAGTCAAAGTGAGGTCTGCAACGCGTACTCCGTTGACTGAGTGCTAAGCCCCGCCGCGCGATCGAAGTGCATCGCCACAAGTGGTATGTAGATTACCATATTTGGTGCACAAAGTCGAGGTTAAGATCGGGTTGGCTGACCTCTTGAGAGGATGTGTACATGTAGCCTGCTGGAGGCGTGCTCTCTTACTTTCTCACCTCACTCGCAACTACAACATCGGAAACCGCCACACCACACGGCTGAGCTGGGCCTCAATGCTCCCATCTTCGCGTCGCCTCCTCCACCTCCTACTTCTCCTCATCCTCAACACCCTGCCCCTCCTCCTGGCATCTCATCGATCATCGCCAACCTCCCCACCACCGTCCTTCTTTGTTACGCCCTCCAATTTCCCGCGCCTCTCTCCCCCGGCCATCTCACCATCGCCCCTCTTTTCCCCGCCCTGTTCTCCCTCGCATCCCCCCTTGATTTTCCCCGCGCTCCTCTCCGCCCCCCCCGCCATCACCTGCCCCACCAAGCCCTTCCCTGCCTTCACAATGGACGTCTACATGGGCCGAACAATTCTTCTTCTCCAGCTGGCTTTGGCTGTGCGTCATACTCCCTTCGTGCAGATGCGCCAGTCGTCAACGCGTCGCACAGGACATCTATACACACATCCCATATATCTCCAAGGTGGAATGCATAAACTCACTTGTACCCGTATGTATCAATTTTTTGCTTCACACGTCTCTGTGTTAAACTTGCATGCTCGAGTCAGGTCTGCCACCGCTACTGTGCCGGTCACCGCCACTACTGTATTACCCCTGTGAGACGCTCTCAACAGAGCTCTTGGCTCTTGGAGTCTGGCATGCCTGCGACATAGCTGTTCCCGGTTTGCATCCTTACTGCATCTGCGCCTACAACCGGTCGCCGTATAGCACCGCCGTCAGCCTCCTTAACCAGCCATTGATTGCACTACTCCAGGCCCCACCAGGCCCTCAGTTTCGCATGTATCTAAGCTCATGAAACACGGTCATTGTCCGGCTGCATTCACGTACTTCATGAGCTAGACTGCTTGCTCGAGCTCTCGACTATGACGAGAGGCAGACCGTACAGTCCGAGTCAATACCTGGACTGTGGCTTGGCGAGGAATCACTTCATAGCACTCAGCATCCCGCCTAGACCTCTCCGAGCCCCTGTCGCGCAGCGCGCTCTCCGTGCTTTGTAAGCGCTGTTACCTGCCATTGGTCCGGCCCCCATCTCCGCGCCCCTCCCGCAGCCTCCCGCGAACTGAGACCTAGTAATGGTGGCAGAGCCCCGGCGCCCATGCTTGGCTGAACAGAGACAATCTTTGAATGCATTCAATGTTGTGTAGCCTAAACGATGTGAGCGGTGGGATATTATAGCGCTGTACGGTACGACCAAGATCATGCAGAGCTCTGCTCAGACTCGCTCTTCGCCCTGTCCTCCGCCCTCGGCGCGATCTCGTACTCGCCGAAGCCCTGCGAGGCTTGCACGACATCGTCGGGCGCGTCAGGCTCGAGGTGGCCCTGCGCATTCCGCCGCGCGCTATGGTAGCGGTGAAGGGGACGATGTCAGCACCGCACCGGGGTGTGCATAGTACGCACGAGCGGGACGTACCGGAAGAAGGTGTAGGAAAGGACGACGTCGTCCAGCCTGCTGCACGCGGGGTCGTCGAGCACGTCCCGGTCGATGAAGAAGAGCAGGGGCATGTCGACCTCCTCCCCGGCGAGCAGCTTCTGCTCCTCGAAGCAGAAACACTCCACTTTTGAGAAGTACGGGGCAATCTGGTACGGCGGTCAGCGTCGCTCGGCCAATGCTGTACCCGGGGACAGTGAGAGGAGAGACGCACCCGGTCCGGGGTGACATTGTATGTCGCGATCCCGATGATGTCCTTGTCGGACTTGTTCTTCGCCTTGTAGAACGCCAGGCTCGTCTCCCCGGGCAGGACGCTCACGACCTTCTGCTGCGGGGTGAACTGCCACGGGAGCGCGTCGGAGGTATCCGCGTTGAAATGGACCTTGATGCGCTTGGCGTCCTCGACGGGCACGAGCCGGTCCGCCTCGAACTTGCCCATCCCGACCTTGGGCGTCCCCGCAAAGCCGGTCGCGGCGCAGAACATGCGGTACAGCGGCACCGCGGCGTAGGTGATACCAACACCGAAGACGATCTAGTATTTTGCGTTTGAGGTCGACAAGGTCGGGTTGTGCAGCTGTGTAAGACTCACGACGGCAGTGGTGTACATGAGCAAACTGCGGTTCCGGGCCGCATAGAGCTCCTCCCGGGTCTTGAAACGTGGTCTTGAGCCCGGCGGGGGCGTGCCCGACGAGGACGATGAGGAAGAGGGACCGCTACTTGTGGAATTGCTCCTCCACGATGTCCGGGTGGGATGGGAGCCTTCCCTGCGCAGACCCTGGGCCGGTGCTCGCCATGCACTCCGGGAAAGACCGTGAAGAACCCTCTGTGAGTTTGTGAGCCGTCAGAAGGTAATCCAGCGTGAGTGTCGTCAATTGGAGCGTACGTGCGAGTGGCCAGCGAAGAGACCTGTCCGAGAGCTGGACGGCAGGCACGGTGCCCGACAGGCTGGGCGGGAGAACGCAGCGCGGAGACAGTGGTTCATGGCGAGGACTGGAGGCAACGAGCGCCTACGCGCCTCTGCCACATACGCCCACCACCGACCGCCTGGCCCCGGAGACCCGCGCGCTGCCTCAGCCTCAGCCTCAGCCTCAGCCTAGCATCCCGCCGCTACTCACCCGCCCCGAGCCCCGCCGCGGTCTACTGCTGTAAATATCCGTCCACGGTCGTCTTGCGTACTCAGTCGTCATGTCTGAAGCAGCGTCGTCCTCGTCCTCCGCCAAGCCTGCGAGTGGCAGCGCGCCCGCGCCCAATGCCGAAGAGATCGAGAGGCTCCTCAGCAGGGAGGCGACCGCCTTCCAGCGCGAGATCGAGGTCGACCGCATCCTGAAGGCGTTCAAGCTCAAGTGCGTACCCCTCCGATCCCTTGCGCGCCCTTCCCGCCGTTATCTCGCCTTGGTTACCCAACACGCTGACCGCTCCTGCAGCCCGTACGAGATACTGGACATACACGAGACCGCCACCCCGGAGGAGATCAAGAAGAAGTACAGGCATCTGTCACTCTGTGAGCATCCCGCCCTCACGCGCCGCGCCCTCGGCCTCCCATGCTCGCCCGTGTGAACGCGTATTGACCGAGCGTACGTGGTCTGATTTCCAGTCATCCATCCTGACAAGACCTCCCACCCCCGCGCGCCAGAAGCCTTCGATCTCCTCAAGAAGGTCAGTATCGCTCGTTACTCGCGGTTGGGGGGTTGTTACTCCACCGCCTTCCGTCCCACGTCTCGCCACGCATGGCTAACTGGGACCTTTGACAGGCCGAGTCTGAGGTGTCGGACAAGGCGAAGCGTGAGGAACTCGACGCGGTGATCAACCAAGCCCGGGTCATCCTGTTGAGGACACACAACCTGCCGCCGAACACGCCGGATGACGACCCGCGCGTGAAGAGCCTGGTGCCACCCTGGCGGCAGCAGTTCCTCGCCAAGGCGAAGGAGATGCTCATAGACGAAGAGGTGCGGCGACGGAAGTGAGTGAATCTGCTGGACACCAGCTGGAAGGGTGCCTCATCGCTATGCTACAGGGCCGTCAAGATGAACCTCGCGAACGAGGGTCTCGAGGCCCGCAAGAAGGAGGAAGAAGTCAACGCGAAGAAGCGGAAAGCTGAAGAGGAAGCGCGCTGGGAAGGTCGGTTTGGCTCCTGCATCGTTCCTGGTCGCCCTTCAAATGACATCTGCACTTCAGAAACCCGAGAACAGCGTGTTGGAAATTGGCGGACATTCGCCACCAACTCCAAGAAGAAGAAAAAGACGAAGGTCACGCTCCTTGGCTAACCAATTCTCGCGTCTTTCCACGGTTCCGTGTACACTAAGTAGAGATAGACGAAGACGCTCTCCACAGGGCTCGCGTGCGTGTATGTATACTATTTTTGATATGAGGATCCATCTTTACAGATTGATCGGCCCACTAATGGAGGCCACTGACATCACATTCAAGGGGTATATGGCAGCGAGGAGGGCTAGTGCGTCCCTACCGGAGCACGGCTCCCTCAACAGATTAAGTACAAGGCACGTATGCTATCGTCCTGCGCGTATATCTTCGTCTCGTCTTCATCGTCGTCTTCTTGGTATTCCAACCGCACAGCGCCGGCCTGCCCTTCGACGACCGCGCGTGTTCGTCAGAGTCCTCAGGCCTCAGTCCGAGAGCTCGATCACGTCGTAGCGCGCCCGCACATGCCGGGCCCGGACCGGGACATTCTCCTTGTCGTCCTCCACCTCGTCGTCGCTGATGTCGATCACGTCCATGTCCATACCCGCCCCGCTGGACGACGTGCCCGGGGCCGACGGGGCGCGCGAGCCCGGCGCGGGCGTGCACGACGCCCCCCGACCCCGCCCAGTCGAGCGCTGCGTACCCACAGCGGTGGCACTGGTCGCCATGCTGAAGAGCGACCTGCTCTCACTCTGGTCCTCGGCCTTGACCTGCGCCTGGGCCTGGATGAGAGTCTGAGTCTGATCGGACGTCGCGGCTGCGGTTGTCGGCGCAGACGGACCGCTGGCGCGGAGCGCCTCCTGCTCGGCGCGCGCGACCTGCTCGAGGAAGCTGTCGTCGACGTCGAACTCGAAGTCGTAGTCCGAGTTCTGCTCGCCGAACGCGGGCGCCGCCTTCTGCTTCCCCTTTGCGTCCGGCGCGAACGGGTTCTCCTCGCCCTCCTCGTCCTCCGCGGTCGAGGGCGGCGCGCGTGGGGGCGAGAGCCCGATCGCGCGCGCGAGGTCCTGCATCGCGTGCACATCGCCCGAATCGACGCGGACTCTGCCTGTATTGCCACCGGCATCGTTCGCGTCGTTCGCGTCGGTCCCGGCACCGATCGTGCTGCCGGAAGGCTTGGTGAAGTAGCGCGAGCGCTGGAGTACGGCGTCGCGGGGCGGCGGGTCTCGTGAGGGCGAACGCGCTGCGCGACTCGGTTGCTTGCGCCGGCGCGGCATGTTCGCGTCGTCAACGTGCTCGGGATCCACATCTCGTCTGCAATGTGAGCCAGACGGATCCGCGACTACAGCTCGAGGCGCGGGTATTTCACAGAGGAGTGAGCGAGGACTGTGGGAAGCCGCGGCTGGGGCGGCACCGTGAGAACGGGGAGGTGTCGCTTGACGCTCAGGAGCAGGGGCTGCAGGAGCGTGCGCATCAACTGGGGCGAGGGCAAGAGCGGGTGCGGCCGCTGCTTCAGGTTCCCCTTCAACCGGTTCGCTGTATTTCATTGAGCGGACAGTACTTGTCAATGTGAGAATATGCATACCCTAGACGTCTCTTGAGAGCCCGCAGGAACTTTGTTTCTCGGCCCTCGTCCCTATCGGCGGTTTGGTGACCCTTCAGCTCGACACAATTGGGTTGCAGATGTGCGGTCCCACGGCGTATAGGTACGTCTTTGATGAGTATCTGCAATACAAGTGTCAGCACCAATAGCAGTATCGTTACAGCACAGTTTGTCAGTCTCCCGGGAGACGAACCTTATACCCTAAGGGGGTCTCCCCGAGCTCAAATTCAGGCATGCTCTTGACCTCGATCGCGGGGAGCACATTCATCCCATCGCTCAGTTGAAACTGCAGCATCGACCGTGGATACTTTGGTAACGGTTTGCGCTCCCCATCGTCCCTGTCTCCGCTTGCGGTCCTCAACTCTGCTTGTTTGCGGTATTCGACACGCGACTCGTACGTTTGCATCAAACTATACGCGCTGTGCCCGATCTCCATAATCTCGACCACTTCGACCAGAATGGGACCTCGGAGGACAGTGTCGGCTGCGCCAATCGCGTCTCGCGGGAAGCCAGTTCCAGCAAGCATGCTGTCGTTGAAGTCGGACTCAAGCAGTTGATTGTTGACGTTCTCCAGTATGGCGGGCATGTCTCGTGCAGGATCCAAGTGAAGTTCGTCAACGATCCATGTGTAGCAACCTTCAAGCCATTCCTTGAAGGGTGGTAAGTACACGCACGACGGCGGCGTCGATGACCTACAGGGTCGATGGTGGGGCGTGGATAAGTGCGCTTGAGCCATTGGACAACTTGGGCTGGTGGGTGGGGCATATTGTGAGGTTCTACAAATCGAGGCGATGCGGTTAGATATATGCGATCGGCGCGGTGAGAACCATGGCGTTAATGCGTATCCGGCGCATGCACTGACCGGAGGTTGGAATGCCGCTTCGTGGTAGATATTAGGAGGGGCTATATGCGCTAATGCGACACAAAGCAAAGAGGAAGTTCGTATGCAAGACAGTAGCTAACAACAAAGAGCGGTGTGATGATTCGTGACCTGAAGATCCCCAATCAGCATGGTTTACATCCTGCGGTCGTGTGGCTGAGCAGCCATTGTCCCGAAGTGCTCGCCGTACCTGAGGCCAGAGGATGAGTGATGCTGCTAGAGATCACAACGGAGAACACGGATAACCTTGAGGACGTCGTCGTTCATGTGTCCTGAGGCAAATGAGGCTGAATACTGGTGATGGTCCGCCAGTTGAGCAAGAGCAGCTCGGAGTAACTCGGGCAATCGAAGCTGAGGGCCACAATAGTATCCGCGTCTGCCACAGGTACTCAAGCGTGTCGTGAGCGCAGAATGCGTAAGGTTGCACGATTAAAGAGAGAGGTCGGGCGGACGACCCGCGAGAGGGAGGTGGTGGTCGCGGAGAAAGGAAGGGATGCACTAACCGATGCTGGACGCGTTCCTTGAGCTCCTGCGCGAACGCGTGCCATGCGCCGCGACGCGTGACGTTGGTGCACGTGAGGACACTCGCGCGCTGTGACGGATCCGCGTTCTCTTCCTACCGCCGCTCAATTGGCTGCCCTGCTTTCAGCCGGCCGAACCGTTGCCTGACGCTGCGCCAATCCCGTACTCTTCCTCTTCCTCCCGACGTTCCAGGACGATGTGCACCAGGGCGCTGCACTCATCAGAGTCATGCTAGATGTCTCCCTCCATCGTCCCCCAGCTCACCCGTCGCTCGTTCCGCCGTATGCAGTCTTCCCTTACTCACTCTCAGGCCAAGGCTGGCTCGCGACCGGCTCTGTCGCTGCCTCGCTTACCCATACCTGACTTGAATCAGACCCTCACAAAGTACTTGACGTCTCTCGAACCGTTTTTCCTTGAGGACGAGGTACGCGGAGGCACGGACTTCAAGGGTGCTCATGACCTTCGGGCGAAGCTCATCGACGACTTCGAAAACGGTATAGGACAACGGTGCCAGGAAAGACTTCGCGGTACGCAACTACCGTGTTTGATGTATACTAGTGTGCCTGAGAGGACTCGCGCATCTGCAGAGCTCGACAGCAGGTCGCCCAATAATTGGCTCGATGACAATATATGGCTTAGAAAAGCCTACCATGAATGGCGCGCTCCTCTAATCATCAACTCGAACTGGTGGTTGGCCCTTGGAGATGACGGGAGAGTCCCATCTTCTGACCGCCACCCGTTGGCTCCAACGCCTGGATACACGGCATGGCAAATTCGCCGAGCTGCCTGGTTGGCGCACAGAGTCCTTGACTTCAAGGCACGGTTAGATCGGTTAGTGCTTCACTGACGAATCAGAGACAACAGCACTGAATCTCGCAAAGACAAGAAATCTACCCCGAAACAACACGGACAGGTACGCTCGACTCCTGGGCGGTCGTCACATCCTCACAGTCAATGTCCGCTAGGTCTCTGGTTCCGCCATTCAGCGCTGCAGGTCTTCAATATCTGTCGCACCCCCCAGCGCCAGTGTGACTACTTCTCATCACGTCCGGCTCCTTCCGACCCTGACGCTCGCAAGGTCGTCGTCTCCGTCGCCGACTGGATGTATGCCATCGTCGTCGTCGCTCCCGATGGCAGCCCTTTGCCCCCGTCCGTGATCGAGAACAGGCTATACGCGGTCGCTGCAGATGCTAATGCGCGCAAGACCCGAGGCGAGCACGCGGTGCCTGTGAACGTTCTAACAACCGACGACCGGGACCGGTGGGCGGACGTACGTGCAGGGATGACAGTCAGCTGCATACATACCCTGGCTAACGACCCTACAGAATCTCACACATCTGCTCGCACTTTCACCTGTCAACCGAGCGATACACAACACCATCAGCCGCAGCGTTTTCGCCGTAAGCCTTGACGAGTACACACACATCCTCCCGATGCCGCAACGCACCTCCGACCCGGACCTCATCTCGCACATTCACAACGTCCGATCCGGACACCACGAACGTCCAGGCTACAATCGGTGGTACGACAAGCCGTTCACACTCATCGTCGAAGCCAACACGCGCGCAGGCGTCCTCGGCGAGCACTCGCCCGTGGACGCGCTCGTTCCAAGTATCATCGCAGATTACGCGATCGTCCAGGAGGTAGATGAAGATGCGTTTTCCCACAAGCTTAGCCCCGGGGAACTCGTCAATAGCCATGATGCATCAGCCGGCGACGGATGGGCGCGACTGGATTGGGTCGTCGACGCCAAGATCGAGGCCGAATGCGTGCACGCTGCGCAGCGAGCGAAGGGGCTTGTCGATGACTCAGATACAGACGAGGCTGTCTACACTAACTACGGGGTAGACTGGATCAAGAGTGAAGGTGCGCATACCTCGCTACGTTTGCGCGCGGTGACATGGGCGCTAGCACTGATTTCTCCCTTAGCGCGCCTATCGCCGGACGCCTATATTCAGATGGCGTTGCAGCTGGCATGGTACCGCACGCGCGGCGAGTTCACCGCGACGTATGAGACCGTGCTCACGCGGCTCTTCAAGCACGGCCGGACAGAGACGATCCGAGTGCTCACCGCCGACAGTCGTGCGTGGGTTCTCGCGATGATGGATCCGCAGTCTTCCGTGAGCGTCCTATTCTCCCTCACATGCGCCAGCAAGGCACCGCGCTGACTGGCCGCGCGACCACACGGTAGAACGAGAACCGGCTTGCCCTCCTACGACGAGCGGTACAGACACATTCGCAGCTGACGCGCGAAGCCGCGACCGGGCGCGGGATAGACCGCCATCTGCTCGGGCTACGCCTCATGCTCTCTCCGGGCGAGAGTCATCCGCTCTTTGAAGATGAGCTCTTCACACGAAGCCAGACGTGGAAGCTGAGCACTAGTGGACTCAGCGCAGGGTACCAATTCCGTGGGACAGGGTATGCTGCATTTACTTCTTGACTGGGGAGAGGTGAAGTGTTGCTAATGATGTGGAGCAGGTTTGGGGCCTCATACCATGATGGCTATGGAATTAACTGTAGGTTGGTCTGTATGCTCTGCCAGCTCACATCTGATGGGTCTCTTTGCAGATATGCCTGCCCCCGAGGTTGTCAGATTTGGCATCGAGTCAAAGCACTCGTGTCCCACCACAGACACCCAGCTGTTTAAGTCTGGTATTTTCACTGCTCTGGATGACATGAGGTCTCTCTGTGCACCTCCTGTTCAGGCACATCTATAGCTACCATATTTTAATCATGACCACATTGTCACCATCATGCACACTGGGCTATCATGACACATACTGTATAGCATACATCAGGGCACAGATACAACAAGTCACACAAGTTACAGAAGCTCAGGGCCTACAAAGTATTGCCTGACCTTTCAGACCTCTGGAATGAGGTGTTCAGGCCGCACCCAGGCTCCATCACCCCAGGAAGCTGCCATATGGCCAACCAGAGTGTCAGCAGCCTGACTAGTCACAAAGCCCCAAGAGGTGACAATGTACATACCCCGCCTGCAGCGGGTAAGCATGACATTGGTCCTACGCATGTCAGCAAGGAAGCCTAGGGCCTTGGACCTCACTAAGGAGACAATGACATAGTCCTTCTCATTGCCTGCACAGACATCAGTTTTGGTAACCCAGGGGGTAGAGCAGGCACTCACCTTGGAAGGAGTCAACATTGAAGCACTTGTCCTCCCAGATCAAGTCAGGAGAAGCCTTCATCTCATTCTCCAGGTTGTTGCGCTGCTCATCATATGGGGTGATGATGCAATAGTTCTTCTCCTCTGCCTGGAGCTTCTCAGCAATTTTAAGCACTGCAGCTCGTTCAGCAGGGTTCTGTAGGCAGGGTGTCAGGGCCATGCATAAGCAGCTGGGGAGGAATCACTCACATGCCAACTGGTTCCAGCTCTCTTCTCTTCAGAGTCATCAACATGGACAAACCAGCAACAAGGTATGTCATGGGAGACAGGGTGGTGGGGGTTGGACAGAAGTAGGCCATTATAGACAACCTCAGAGACAACATCTCCTATCAGGGGAGGCATACGGTCTGGAAGAAGTTAGCAGGGGTTTTGGCAAGAGGCAAGCAGACTTACATTGGGTGTCAAGGAAGATGATGGAAGGGCGCAGATGCTCAATCTCAAAGATACTCTTCATATTGGTGTCATTATCAGAGCCATAGGGAGGCACTAGAAGGAGTGGTCAGTGCACAGATGTGTGGCAAAAACAAGGCACACTCACATTGCTTGTCATCCCCAATTAGACAGAGCTTATAGATGCTGGGATAGGTGTTGAGAGGGAACACATAGTTGCCAAGTGTGATCTGGCTGGCCTCATCAACCACCATAATGTTCATGGGGTTGGCCTTGGTGAAAATGCTGATCTTGGGGTGTGCAAGCATAGAGAGAGTGCACAGGGTGACAGGGACACCCTGAACTCTCTTGTGAGCCCACTTGAAGTCATTGGAGCTGATGACATTCTTGTTGATGCCATGATAGATATGCTCATGCCTGACGAGACCATCAGGCACAGGTAGCAGGAGATGGGTCCAAGGGCATACCAGTCAAGATGGAAATCCTTGGAGACAAGGAGCCTCCAATTGTTGAAGCCAACATCTGCTAGTTTCTCAGCAATGTTCTTGACTGCAATGTTTGACTGGGCAACAAGCCAGATGCCTCTGGTGCCTGCTGCAACAGCAGAGACAACAAAGGCTGCAATGACTGTGGTCTTGCCTATGCACACTCATGAGCACAGTGTAGGCATCAGGAGATAGATTACTCACCAGTGCCGGGGGGTCCCTGGATGATGTTCACGCGGTCTCCATCAGCGTTGGTGAGCATGTGCTCCACGGCGCACTGCTGGGAGCTGTTCAAGGACCGAGTGGAGACTTGAATGATGGGGGGAGTGGTATCTGAGGTAGGAAAGGTCTCAGGCCAGGCAAAGTCGCCATCACCGCGCTTGAAGATGTATCGGAGGAAGGGGTTGTCGAGGAGGTCGACCTTGCCCTGCAAAGCCTGGCGCACGATATTCGCCCTCTGGCTTTCGGCGAGGGTCGGGCCATCGCGGCCTTGGGTGACAATGGATTTGACGATTCTGCCCTCGAGGCTGACATCGGTCGCGATACCCGTCAACTGGCCGTTGATGGCATCGACAGTGCCTTTGAAGGTGAACTCGAGCCCTGTGCGTTCGTCGATAGCAGTGATCTTCTGGACCTGTGCAACCGTGTCAGTAGTCTACGCGTGTTGAGGATGGTGGGAGCATACAGAATCCTTGTGGAACCGGTTCTGGAACTTGTTTGGCTTGACTTGCAGGCCCCGGTTGCGAGAACCCATCGTAGAGTATTCGTGCGCCATGGTCTCTGGGGCGTTGAACAGGAGGCGTTGCTCACCGCGGTCTAGCTGCGCGAGGGTGCGAAGCTCCTGAAGTTCCGTTGGACACAGCGCACCCCAACAGAAGGTCAACAAAGACTCACGAGCTCGGGCCTGTCGTGGGTGTTGATGCGTGTTGCACCCTGGAAGGCATCCTCCATCCCGGGAAAGGTTGGGATGCACTGGGCAACCCACGCCTGGAGCGCGATTGGAATGGTGCGCTTCGGGTCCAGCACCGAGCTCTCGAAGGTGGCTTCAACGTTCGAGTCCATGACAGGGACAGCATCCCCGGCGGCAGTCTTGATCGCAGCGAGTGGCTCGCGCCCCGAGCCGCAGATGCTCTGGACGTCGATCCCGTTGAGGACGCGTAGGTTCTGGTCGGTGAAGAGGGTGATCGCGAGCTTGGAGAGGTCGAATCCGATGACTAGGACGTCGGGATTGCAAAGTACCTCCGACGAGAGGATGGCGCGACCCTTGTACGCGTTCGCGCCCTTGTTCTTCGCATGGAACTGGAGGACAAGCACCTTCTCGCTGACAGCGAGAGCGAGGCGACAGAGCGAACCGCCCTCAGAGTAGATGGGAGCAACACCGACACGGCGCGGAGTGGGGACACCCTCGAAGAAAGTCTGGAAGAGTTCGTTGGTCCATTTAGACTCGATGACCTCGTCTTTCAGCGAGATCGGCGGATGGTCGTCATCGAGGAGATTCTGATAGATGGTACTTGTCTTGGAGGCCATTGCGATACTTGGAACGCTCGGGAGGAAGGGAGTCGTCTCGAGAGTGATAACTGTGGGGAGGGGTGGGGAGGACAAGGCGGGAGGGGGCGGAAATGTGGACAACGCGTGTTCACAACAAAAAGCTTCAAGAAGTAGCGGCATCTTCGGCCCCAAAGCGGGCATTGTGCGCTTTCGCTGCTCTGGATATTTATACCGATGGAACGTTGACCTGATCTCGCAACGCCTGCCGCAGCACGACCGTACCATGGCCAGGACCGTGCCGTATGGCCCGTACCTGAACCCTCTCGGGCAACATGCCGTGATGCGGAAAAACAGACATGGGCCGGTATCGCATTAGAACTCGACGAGCGTACATGAGGCATGACACCGGAGTGAGAACGTCGAACGAATGAGGACGAGAGTCACAAGAGACGACCTGTGGGTCGTGGGCGGTGATGCCAACCCGCTGGGCGCGGAACGTGCTGCCTGCCGATCGCACGGGCGCTTCTCACTGTCAGCTTTCCGCTGACGAGAGACGGTGTGGCGACTTGTGTTCGCACTCGCACCTCCGACTCGACTTCACTCATCTCACGCTCTTCCTACCCCATCCCTCCTCATGTCTACGCCTGTTCTCATCGGTGTCGGCGCCATTGCTGCTGCAGTCGCAGGCCGTTCATTAATGCGCCGTGGACTGCTCGGTGGAAAGAACGCCGCCGAACAATGGGTCAAGGGTGGCTTCAAGGCCAAGATGGACCGCAAGGAAGCTATCGCTATCCTCGGCTTAAAGTAAGTGACCGAATGGTGTAAAGAGCTAGGAGATCGCTGACCACCCGTGCCATTCGTCTAGAGACGGCCCACAGCTCAAAAAGCAGCTAAAGGACGCTCACCGGCACATCATGCTCGCGAACCACCCAGACCGTGGTGGCTCGCCCTACCTTGCCAGCAAAATCAACGAAGCGAAAGATATGCTGGAGAAGATGGAGGGCAAGGGGAGGTGATTGTGAGGTCTTGGCCGTGTCAGGTGCGTTTGTTGTCACTTCCTCCGTACGCCCTGCGCTCACTGCGGTAGGTGCTCCTAGATGTCTTTGTTCTCGGATTTATGATGTATCCATGTCTAATGATGTATATTTCCCTCCGCCGTAATTCCAGCTCAAGCTCCATATACCGGTTTTTAGTGCCTGGCAGGCTGAACTGCACACTTAGGCCAGTCCTCTTGCTGACTAAGCACATATTCCTTACGACCCACCGCCATGTCTGATTTACCCCCTTCCAAGCTCGGGACCAAGCAGCAGTGAGTCTCTGAAATGCAATTTTGAGCATTCATGAACGAGTGTTGCAGCTGGGATCAAGTGTACTCCTCCGAGCTGGTCAACTTTTCCGAGATCGGCGATGAAGGCGAAGTTTGGTCCGTGGCTTCATCTCTACGCAGCGTCCCCGTTCCTCAAGCCTTCCACGGTCGCCATCCATATTGTAACTCCCAACTAGGTTCGGGGAAGACAGCGTAGAGAAGATGGTCGACTGGGCGCTGGAGAACGTCCCGACCGACCCTGCCCCGTACGTCCTCGAGGTCGGCGCCGGGAACGGCAACCTCCTCTTCGCGCTGTGTGAGGCCGGCTACGCGCCGGAGCGCATATGTGGCGTCGACTACAGCGCAGACGCGGTTCAGCTCGCGCAGGCGATCGCGAAGGCGCGCGCGGCGCCGCATTCCGCCCAAGATGACACGGACGAGGAAGAGCAGTCCCGTGCGTCTGGTGCTGCGGACGAGATCACGTTCGCGACGTGCGACTTTCTCCAGGACGAGGTTCCGAGGTTGGCGGGGATGGCGAGGTCGGACGCGGACGCGGCGGTATGGGATCTCGTCCTGGACAAGGGAACGTTCGACGCGATCGCGCTCGCGGACAGGGATGAGTGCGGACGGGCACCTGCGGAGGGTTATCCGCCGCGGATCGGCAGGGTCGTGAAGCCCGGAGGATTTTTCCTCATCACTTGTGAGTCCCGCACGCGTCGGGATGTAGCAGGCCTGAATCTGAAACGCGGCCGCAGCATGCAACTTCACGGAGGAAGAGCTCAAGGCGAAATTTGCGAACGAGGAGACGGGGCTGCAGTACCAGTACGTGTCGTGCATCCGCAGGCGTGAAGGCGGCGCTGAACTTACTTGCTGCAGCTCGCGGATAACATGGCCGACGTTCTCGTTCGGTGGTCAGAGCGGCAACGTGTATTCAAGCGTCGCGTTCCACAAACCGTAGCCACAAAACGTAGCCGCCCAGGTAATTTGTAACGGATGGCACCTAAGCATCAACCAGCGCTCGTCGCTGTACCCATGAATCAGATTACAGGAACAAGCTCCATACCGGTCCTGAGCGTGTCCAGCGCAACCTGGCTAGCCCACTTCAAGAAGCCCCCCTCGCCCTTGAACGCGGTCTGGAGGAAGTACACAAGCCCTAGCGCGACCGCCTGGATCTTTGCGCCCCTGAGGAACACTTCCTCGAGCGCGCCTTTGTTGCGCGTGTTGGGCAGGTCTGTTGCGTGCTCGGACGAGAGCAGCGGCGTGGCGAGCTGCGTGTTCGCGAACGTGTGCACGAGCAGCTCGCGGAGGAACGCGCGCGCGGGCGGCTTGAGCGCGGTGAAGTCGACGGGCTTGAGCACGGCAAGCGTGCACGCGTCCTTGGCGAGCCACCAGCCGTATGCGCGCGCGACGTTGCGCATGCGCGTGGGGGAGATGTTCTTCACGTTGAACCCCGCGCGGTCGTCCTCGGACAGGTTCTTGAGTATCTCCGCGCCACCGACGGTGGTCTCGCCCAGGTCGCGGAGGAAGTCCCAGAGGCAGAACTGGAGCGTAGTCTTGTGTGAATGCGAGAACCGACAGAGTTGCTGGACGACAAGCGCATAGTAGGGGTTGTACTGCTTCTCCTATATGTCCGGGAGCAAATTGTGAGCGAAGCTGATGAGTTACAGAAGGAAGACCATGAGGACTTACGTTGCCACAACAGTGCAAGATGACGCGAATGATCTCGCGCTGTTGCACCTCGGTCAACTTGAGCTGGGATAACCGTTCGCAGGCGTCTGCGTAGTCCTATTTTTCCAGTTAGTTACGCATGGCGGTGAGGATGTGAGGCGTCGACGTACGTCGCTGCTCATGAGCACCACAAAGATGCTTCGACGAATGTCCGTGTTCATCCCTTGCTTCTTCGCGAGCTTCAAGAGCACATTCTCGCTCGGAGCATCTGGAGGCGGCGCGCTCGGCGTCTCTGACTGCGCCTCTTGCTGGCGTTCGACTAGCGGGTCACCACCCCAGGCAGCACCTACGAGCCACCACTTGCCCTTGGTGTCGGCCGAACGCAGGTCTTCGAGCGACACACGCAAAGGTTCGTGCGACATCACTGTAGCAAACAGATGTTCAGCACCCATAGCGGATGCGTCGCAACAGTGCGACGTACCGTGACGCTTCTTGCTGAGGCCCGACAGGAATTTCTTCATCCGCTCGACAGCCTCATTTCCAGCGGTCTGACCGGCGGCCTTCTTGACTTTGTTGTTCTTGAGGTTGCTCAGGGTTTCGACCATGAAGCGCGTGCGCGAGCTGAGCGAGTGCGTATCCGGCGGCAGCTTGGAGTGTACGATTTGGATGATGCTCTTCAATGCCGTCGGGTCGTCTTGCCTCAGCTGTTGACCGGAGTCTGTAGGAGACTGTTGTCAACCGTCGGTTATATGCAAAGGATGACGATACCCACTCCTTGCAACTTTAAGCAACAGCTCGACCTTGAACTCTGTGAGGTCACCGTCGAGGAGGGTGCGGATGACGTCGTACATGAGCACGGATGAGATGACCTGGAAGTTGTAGAGCTCTGAGAGCAGGACGACAAGATTTGAGCATTCTTTGCCGGGGGGCTCGTCTGTTCCCGTAGTAGTAGAATTCGGGTTAGGTTGATTCGGGTCGTTCAGTGCAGCGAAGTGCTTGTCGTAACACGCCACTACGTGCTGTACGAAGAAAGCGGCTGAATATAGGTAAATGCATGCTCAACGTCACGACACTTGGGAGGACCAACCGAATTCGATGCCAATGAGCTTGTGGAGAGCGGAGACGAGGGCTGCATGCAAGACCACATACTGATCCAACAGCATCGAGTGCGATGAAATTCCATCGACAACAAGCTTAGTGATGGTTTCCGTCACGTCTGATGAAATCGTTATTATGAGAATCGCTCTTCTCCGTGAGTTACGTACGTACCATGCCGACGATTGTTACGGTACACTTCTTCGATGCCGTCCACAATTGAAGCGATGTTCTGTTCGCTCATTCTGTCATACAGTTAGGACAGCACTGGAAAAGAACAGACGTGTGGATACTCACCGATTGAGGAGACCCTTAAGCTGTTTGGTCAACTTCAGCTGAGCCTCGGACATTTGCCCGTTTTCCGCTTCTGCTCGTTTACGAAGATGTGGGGGAACATATTTGGTAACTGCTGGTCCTTGTTAGGGTATACACCAGGCTTGCAGGAAGAAGAGACGAACCCGTAGCAGCACTCGAGCCGACATGGGGAGTGGTTTTGTCAGGTTCCGTTGTGGGCTCATCGACTACGTCGTGGTCGTTTGCCACACTTGAGTGCTCTTCGGCAGCATTGCCAAAGCCTTGCCATTCGCCTCCCTCATCCTCTTCATCCTCCTCGGCTGCGTCGCTTTGCCCCTCTTCACTCGTGTCTTCATCTGCCTCTGATGATACCTCATCCGCGTCTTCGTCTTCGTCATCCTCCACTCCATCTTCTCCCTCAGAATTTGAGTCAAACTCAGGACCCCGGGAATGGTTGCTCTGCAGGGACATAAACATGTCGTCACCGATGCCTTGACAAAACAAACTCACTGGGAAAGCCGACCCGAACCCGTCAAGGTCCATCAAGAGCTCTGCATCTATGTGTGAGAGTGTGCACGGTTAACATAGCAAGTGGAACGCACCATCAAGGCCGTCGTCCTCCTCGCCCTTGCCATATTTTGTGGTTCGCTTTCCGCTCTTCACGTAACCAAGCTTGCGTTCTAGGTAAGCAATGTACGCTTCCTCTTCCTCCTCTTGTGGGGTCAAGGGTAGGGTAGACGGAAGGGTCTTCGTCTTTTGTTTGGTCGTCTGCGGAGCTTCCGACCGCTCTGCGAGCTTCTCGAGGGCGGTCTTTGACTTGACCTTCTCAGGCTTGCCGCCCCTATTGGTATCGGTACGGGCCTCCTGCGCAGCTGTCCTCGAGAGTGTCTTGCGAGAAACATCCGGCTGAGCGGATTCTACCTTCAGCTTCTTCCTCTGCGGGGACTCCGCATGATCTGCCTCCGCGCGGCGCTTCTCATTGTGCTGATGTTTTGGGGGGTGCGCGGAGGAGAAGAACTCGGCCTTGCGTTGCTTGCGGCTCTCCCGCTCGAATTTGCGAGCCTCCTTGCGCGAAAGCTGCCGGTGTGCGCCCTTGCGCTTGTGCTTGTGCGCAGAGTCTATGTGAATGTTTGTGAGATGCACAGCTATGCATATCTAGCTGCGCCTGCACTCACCACCCTCTCTGTTGATCTCCTCGAGGAGGGTCTGGGGGAGGGAGGGACCGGGGTGAGTGCGAGGAGCCATGGCAGAATTTGGCGGTTCTCGGTGATGATTGGCTCCTTGAGCGAGCTCGATCGGAGCCGGGGTGCAGGGCGCTTGTTTGGGTCTGTTGTCGTTCGCTGCTTATGCTGCCCTCTCCGCCGCCAACAGCTACCACCGGCCGCCACCACCCTCGGCTTTCCTCCCCCATCTTGTCTGCAGTCGCGCCGTCATGTCGATGGAAGAAAGTATCAGCTTGGAGGAGACCAACAAGATCCGTATCTCGTTGGGTCTCAAACCGCTCACGGACGATAGCACCCCTGCCAACGACAAGGAGAAACAGGCCGAGGAGAACTACACAAAGCAACGTGAGCGGGAAGCTAAGGAGCGCGAGGCGAAGTCAGTGTGTTCCCTACTGCTGTAGCGACGAGTGCTAACGTGTGGTGCTTCTTCGCAGGGCTGTCCAGGACCGACTTGCGAAGTGAGTACTGCCTCTCCATACGCGCCTCTAGCAGCTACTTCTACCACCCCTGGCCAGCACAGGCCGAGTAGCGCTGTCAACAGTCATGAATCTTACACGCGGCTGTTTGTAGGGTAAGAAATCGGAGGGAACTTAATGCAAAGCTCAAGGGTGCAACCCTCGGTGACGCCGAAGCGGATGTAGACGATACCTTGAAATGGATTAAGAAGAGCAAGAAGCGGGAGAAGGAGCTGGCGAAGAAGAGACAGGAGGAATTAGAGAGTATGGACAAGATGTTCCAAGGCGAAGAGTATACCGAGAGTGCGTTGTCTGTTCTTCATGCACTGCCCATCTACCACTAATACTATCGTCATAGAGGACCTCGAGGGTCTCAAAGTCAGCCACGACTTTGAAGGACTGGAAGAAGGTGAAGCGCGGATACTCACGCTTAAGGACAGTCGTATACTCGATAACGAAGGTGAGAAGAGAATGCCATTAAAACCTTCAAGATGTTGTGGTTTCACTCATCAGGATTCTGTAGAGGACGAACTACAGAACGTCGAGTTGGCGGAGCGGGAACGCGAGAAGAAGAACCAGGAGCTCAAGATCAAGCGACGCGATTACACCGGCTATGATGATGAGGAGTTTGCTCCTGGACAGGCCGGCATGAAGCGCGCTGTCCTCGCAAAATATGACGAGTTCTTGGAAGGCTCCAAGGAGTCTGTGAGTGTCCAGCCAACGTTACTCGCTCATTTCAGTTTCTGACCCGTCCTAACAGGATTTCCGTCTCGGAAGCTCTTCCATCACTTCCAAACGCGAACAGAAGGACGAGCCCACGACCATGTCTGTGAACAAGACATTGCTCTCGATAGACTATGCCAGTATGTGTCATAGGCATTGGAGTGTGTAATGTTTGTTAATGCCTCCCTCTCAGAGAACATTGAGTCCGCAGATTACCTCCAACCAGGCGATGTCGGGTTCAAGAAGCCAAAGGTGATATTCATTTCAGCCATTGTACAACTGTACTCAGCTTATACCCTCCCGACAGACAAAGAAGAAACGTTCAAACCGGCGAGTGACTGCAGAGGAGTCCGATATCCCACCTGTGAATGAAGAAGACCAGATGCAGGTAGACGAGAAGCCGATTGTCCCTCGGCAACGTAATCTGGACGTCAATTTCGTAGATGACGACGAGCTGCAAGCTGCCTTGGCACGCTCCCGGCGCGCAAAGCTGCAAAAGCGGAAGAAGCTGTCGCCAGAGGAGATTGCGAAGCAGAGTACGTCATCAGTAGTTTATGGGGCCTATCTCTCGTGCTAACGATAATCCTCACGTAGTTGCTGCCGAACGGGCCAAGTCTGAGTCGAGGGATGTTATTGACGTGGACGACCTGCAAGAAGACGAAGGTGGCCTGACCATCGACGACACTTCGGAATTCGTTCGCGCAATCAGTTACAATCCTGCATCGGTCAAGAAGGAGCCAACAGAGACACCCTTACGCCCTGAAGCAACTCGAGAGCCGTCGCGGCAGCCGTCCGCACCGCCAGAGAAGGCGGAAGATGTCGACCAGCCAATGGAAGAGATTGAGGCCGGCGAGGTTGTTGTGAAGGAAGAGGAAGACGAGGAGGCGATGCTCAATGCCATCGAGACCGCCATCCGTCAGACCGAGGCAGCTGAGAAAGAAGCACAGGAGACCGGTGCCCCCGTCGGCACGGCCGTGGAGCAGACATTCGGGCAGGGCATGGCCGCCACGCTCAACATCCTCCGGCAGCAGGGCGTGCTTGCGCAACCGACGGCGGACCTGCGCGAACGCGAGCGGGTGCAGCTCCAGCGCGACCTCTGGCTTGCGGAGTACCGGCGGATGCAGGCGCAGCGCGAGCTGGACCGCGCCAAAGCGCGGGGCGTGAACAAGGACCAGGCGACGCGCGAGTACGAGAACCGGGTGCGGGAGCAGCACGAGGCCCGGCAGCAGCTCGAGGCCTTCAAGAACTACAAGCCGGACGTGAACATCGTCTACCACGACGAGTACGGGCGCGAGCTGACGCCGAAGGAGGCGTGGAAGGCGCTCTCGCATAAGTTCCACGGCAAGGGCTCGGGCAAGGCCAAGACGGAGAAGCGCCTGAAGAAGATCGCGGAGGAGCGCAAGAAGGAGGCGATGGCGAGCGGCGACACGCCGCTCAGCATGAACCAGGCGTTCCAGAAACGCCAGGAGAAGACCGGCCAGGCGCACTTCGTTTTGTCTGTCGGCAACAGAGGGTCAGTTTCGTCTCCCTTCCATGTCCGGTGCCCGCATATGCTGACTTGCCACTCTGCAGCGCGGTCCCGCAGCTCGCGGACTTCCTCGACAGCCAGCCGCTCACGAAGGGCAAGACGGAGAAGAAGAAGGAGAAGAAGAAGCACACGGACAAGGGCGGCACACCGCAGCTCGACTCGACCGGCTTCATGACGCTCCCCGCGCCCGTGCTCAACAACGGCAGCCCCGCGCCCGGCGTCGCGTCGGGCAGCGCGGGGTCGCCCGCGCCGCGCCCTGGCTTCTCGCGCATCTCGTCCGTCGTCGAGGCCGACACGCCGAAGGAGTCCACGCCCGTCCCCGCGGAGCGGTCGAAGGTCGTCATCGGCCTCGGCACGAAGCGCAAGGCGACGACGGAGGCGCAGGATTCGCCCCCTGCGAAGAGGCGGTAGAGGCTTTGCTGGTTTTGTATGCTCGGCGCTCTGCCTCGGTCTCGTATGTGTGGCTCCCACTGCGGTTTTGCTCGCGGTGGTACGGCGGCGATGCTGGAAATACAGAGCGTATATAAGTTACAGCGCATGTACACTACACGGACGGTCCGAAGAACATGTAATATGGGTATCACGGTGGGTGCGAGCTGTCAGAGTGAACCGACGCTCGTGAGCCCTAAGTCTTTAGTGACTGCACAGCGGTCCTTGTCGCGTCCTGTCGCACTCTCGAACGCCTTCATGAGCGATGCCTGGCCGTCGTCCACCCTTTGTATGCAACTCTCCTGGTCAGTGAACCATGTGGTATGTCGAAGAGTGCAATGCATACCATTCGACCGGATGAGCGTTTTTCTCCAGTACGACCTTGATCGTCGCCCACGAGAACCGGGCGAGCGAAGGGTACCCAAAGCTGGGCTCGAGCGAGTTCTTGATCCACGCCTGCGTCTTCGGATCTATCCCCCACAGCATCCTGTCAGCGGCTATCTCCACACACTACCGAACAGTTGCAGGGACGGCGCCGCACCTGACGGGTACCCGCTCCCCGTCTCCTCCGCCCACATGCCCGCCGCGGCCTCCGCGCCGTCCTCGCCAGGGGCGGGGAGGGGCGCGGACGGGGCGCGGCGGCGCTCCTCGTACACCCAGCCCTCGATCCACGCGTCGCGCGTGACCTTGGCGGCGACGCTCGCCGCGCCGACGATCTTGAACTTCTGGTCCGCCTTCGCGGTGACCGTGAAGCGGACGTCGGGGAAGAGCGAGGAGAGGTACGCCTCGTACGGGCCCGTCTTGCCCAGCGCGTCGACGTACACCTGTGCCGGTCCCCGCGGGTCAGCGTTTCCCTGGGCGGCGCGAGGAGGGCTGATGTGCGTGCGTGGGGGGACGGACCTCGGTGAGCTGGAGGCCGCGCGCGAGGACCTCGCGGATGAGGAGCACGGTCGCCTCCTGCGACTGCTGGTTCAAGTTCACGGGTGGACGCCGGAGCATCCCCGCCGAGATCGCCTTCGGACTGGAGTGGGCCGGCGCGCGCGTCAGCGCCTCCACCCGGATCTCACTCTGTGCGTAGTGCGCACCTGAGGACACGCACCGACCACCCGAGGTTGGACGGGTCCGCGCCCAGGGTCTCGAGCAGGGACGAGCGGATCTGCGCCGTCAGGGTTTTCGAGTCTATCACCGGCGGCGCCGTTCACGTTCGGCGGCACGGCCTAGGATCGAGTGGTGGCGATTTGTACTCACCAGCGAAGCCGAGCCCCTCGAGGTCCTCCTTGTACGCAATCGGGCAGTACGCGACCCCGTATACGAGGGGGCCCAGCACGGGTCCGCGCCCCGCCTCGTCGACGCCGAGGATGTACGGGCCAGGCGCGGTGGGCGCGGGAGAGTGGTATGTGTAGGAGTCGATGAGGGGCAGAGACGGGTCCGCGATGGATGGGATCCCTGTGCTAACTTCCACTTCTTCTGTGTTGGCCATCGTGAATGTGAGAGGGCTTGAGCCGAGCAGTTTAGGGACGAGTTCAGGCGGATGTGACGGCAACGTTGTGGCAGACGCGCTCGGGGGAAGCAAGACGCGTTATTTTGGCGTGTTTGGGCAGAGACGCGTCGAAACGCGTCTGTGGCGCGCAATTTGTTCGAGCTTGAGTCTCCAAGCCCGAGTCCACATTCAACTTCACACTATGCATAGGAGTCACTGAAGGCAGCGTGCGGTACCGGAGGGAATATGGCGCAGCTATGATACAGATGATGTTACACTACTATACATGATGTTACACTACTATACATGATGTTACACTACTATACATGATGTTACACTACTGATACACTATGATACAATGCTATAATACATGCTATGCTACAGGGGGTATACTATGGTACACTATGCTACAAGGGGTATGCTATGGTACAATATGCTACAAGGGGTATACTATGGTACACTATGCTACAATTGGAGGCCGCGTAGGGACGATGAGTATCATCGGGGTGGGTAGGGCGGTGGCTCGCCGGATGAGGCTCCCAGTGAGGGAGTCGAGTCACCCGCACGAGGAGAGCGTGTCCGAAGAAGAGGGCTGTCCGGATCCCGCTTCTTGGCTCTCTCCACCGGAGATGGTGAGGAGTGGAAGCCGTAAGGCCAAGGGGTGGAGGGCGGAGGGGAATTGGCGGGAGGTGCGGTGAGGTCGACACGGTCGCATAGACTTGGGGTGTTCTAGACAGCCTATGACCTGGCTGAGGGCGTGGACGGTAGGCCGGACAGTGAGGACAGCAGAGATCCTGTGTCGAAGTTCCCAGAGAGTGGGAGGGGGGAGGGAGCCTCTTGTTACTGCAGAGCACTAGGTCTTCCTATCTGTCAGGAAGCAGCGGCTGGAAAGCAACAGATTAAAAAGAGAGAGAGCTGAACATGAGGAAAGGGCGTACAGTGTCGTACAGCCCGAGACGCGTGCGCGCTGCGCAAGTACTGGCGGATTCGAGGAAAGTAGGGGTACGCGGGATGAAGGAGGGAGGATGGGATGGCGGCGGAGACGACCACCGTATGATTTAGTAATTATATGTTGCGCGCCAGGCGCGGACCGTTTGTTATTTAGGGCAGCAACTGAGAGAGCGCTATGAAATCTCGATGCGAGGCAGACGATCAATGTGCACTCACTACCAGCGCTGCGAACGATGGGGAGGCGCGTCCTTCAAAGGATGCTGGGGTCTGGTCCCGCCAGGCAGTACGTTCTCGTAACCGTCTAGTTTTAAGAGGTCAATGCGGGTGCGGATTTGAAGAGAACAAGTCGTACGAGAGCGGGAGGCACGCGCGTTGCGCTTGAAAGCGCATCATCGGTAGTCGGATAGTAGGAAGGGGGAGAGGGCGGAGAGGAGGAGAGGGGAGTGCCTAGAGAAGAGAGACTTGAGCGAGGGCGAGGGGGCTTATAAGCAGCCGGGTGTCCTGCCAGCCGCCGTGCCCGCCAGGCGTCGAGACAGGAGGCAGCCTCTGCGGCGGGCACGCCAACGCGCGTCGGACCCCGTGTTCGTTTCCGAAGCGACTGCACGTGCCGTGTATGGCTGTGTCCTGCTGGGCGTGACGGCGTTGTGGCGTCGGTGTTCGCCCCGCCCGAGCGAGCAGCGTCGGGAGCTTGCGCCGTTCACTTGTTCGGCTGATGCTCTCGAGTCAGCCAACAACAGCCTCCGACGCCTGACGCCCGACGCCCGACACCCGCCGCCGTCCGCGAGGCTGGGCTGGGCTGAGCACGGCTTCGGAACTGCAAGTTGCGACCGAGTTCGCCGTGCAGCACATCAATCGCACGTCCGCAATCATGATATCGTCATTGACCGTCTTGTTCGTTCCCAACACACGACACGTGCCTGTGTAGCGCATGAGTGAGCACAGGCAGACTTCACTCCGACGCCGCAAGTGTTCCTAACAAAGGCACTCACAGTCGGAATTCGGCATTTGTTACATACACAGCGATCGTTCAATCCTGCCCCTTTGGGGGGTCGCCGAGTAGTCCTTCCAGAAGGGCTGTGGGTTGAGTCATAGATGCTGCCAGCAATGGGCAAGGCATACATCCCGCAGGCTACCTGGGATGCCTGTACAGCCGATGTGCGGTGGTGTGGCCAGGTTCCCGGACGAAACTGAGGTATAACATACAACATCAAGCAAAACACAACAGAAGAATCCATACAGATACAAGAAAAGCGCACCCTTCAACCGTGCATATTACCGAACTCGTCCATGCTCATCCCCCGCGTCACCCGCCTGCGCACCTCGGGTGAGAGCGACCCGTCCGGGGGTATGCCGCCCAGCCCCATCGCAGGGTTCAAGCCCATGCCCTGCACCATCCCCATGCCCTGGTTCATTCCCATCCCGGGCCCGGGCCGGCGCTGGAGCGGGGACTGTGGAACGCCGTCTCCGCCGTAGAACTGGCTCGGGGGTATCGGCGCCATGCTTCCGTACGGGCCGCCCATGCCCTGGTTCTGGCCGGGGAAGCCATGCCTAGGCGACGCCATCTGCTGGGGCGTGCCGTACAGCTGGCTGTGGGACATGGACGGGGTCATGCCGCCGGGGGGCATGGAGCCGCGGTGCATGCGCGGGGAGTTGACCGAGTCCTGCTGCTGACGCTGTGTGGACCTGGAGGACGAAGGCTCATCGGAGCCGCTCGTGGCCTGTTGGGTCTCTCTCAATTGTTCCATGAGCGGGGATGGGTCGTAGTAGAGCTCGGAGTACTCTTCCACGAGCCACCTGGCGCAGGCATGATGAGTGAGGGCAAACAGTGTTGTGTGATAGGGACTTACTGTTGCGTGCCGACATCCCACTGCGGTCCACGCCCGGCACGGGCAGTCAGGAGTAGCGAATTCCAGTCCGATGCACTTTCCTGCACACATGGTTCACTTGTGATTGTTCCGAATGCGTCGCGGGAAGACTCACGATAGCCTGCGCAAGAGCACTTGTAGGCTCAAGTGCGGTCTGACTGACATCGACTCGGACGCGGTCCTCGTGAGCGACGGTCTCGACGTGGGAGGTGAGGACTGGGCCAATTCGCTGTGAGTTGTGGCGGGGCACGTTGACCTTCAGGTCGCGATGGGGCTTGGTTGTCGGAGACATGGCATACACAGCAGACGAGTAACCAATGCGCAAAGCAACTCAGAAACGATCGGCGGGCGCTTGCGTGCGAAGCTCGCGTGTTTGACGCGTCCCGGGCGCCAAACACTCACTTTGCGCGACTTGAGCTCGACCACCGCGTCTCTCTCACCCAACCAACCTTCGCCGTCCTTCGCCTCCTTCGTTCCCTTTCCTGCTTTCCAAAACGATCGCGAGTTTTACAAAACGTGTTGACAAAAAGTCTCATTGCTTCACAACGCCGCGCTTGCCATGTCCGACCCCAACGCGGCCGCAGGGCCATCAACATTCCTTCGAGGACAGCAGCCAATTGCGCCTGCGCCTCCAGGACCACAGCCCACTCATGCTGGTATGTCGCCGCTTTCATGTTATGGACTGAAAAGACAGGCTTTGATGCTATGGGCGAGCAGCGTACTTCAATAACATCCGCCAATGGTCAAATTCCGTGACGCCCCCACCCACGAACGGTCGCACGAATCCCTCGCGACGAAGCACCCGCCCCACCCGCTCGAGCACGCTCGCGCCGACCCCCCAAGCACACACCTCAGCGCCGCCGACACGGCAAACCAGCATCCCGCCCGCCATCACCCCCCAGCCCCCGCCCACACACGCCACGGCCCCGCAGCAGCAGCAGCCCAGCGCGCGGCCACCGCTGCCCAGCACGCCCCAGGCGCTGCACTCCACATACGCCTCGCGCCTGCGCACGGGTGCGACGCTGCTCATGCAGCCGATCCTCGCCCCCTCGTCCGTCGCCGCCGTCGCGTCGCGCACGACCCGCCGCGGGGGCGTGGTGAACTACACCGAGCCCGGCTCGGGCGACGAGTTCCCGGACGCGGGCGCGCTCGACTCCGACGACTCCGACTTCGTGGCGAGCGGGGGCACGCGCCAGGCGGTGCGCTCTGCGCGGCTGTCGAGCCGCGCGCCGGTGGGCAGCTCCGTGTTCCATACGGGCTCGGGCGCGGTCATGGGCGCGGGTCCGCCGACGCCGCAGCCGCAGAAGGAGAAAACGGAGCTCGACCAGAGTTATTTGGGTCAGGTCCCCCCCGCGAGGTTCATCACCGCGAGGCCTATGATGCCTACAAAACATGATTACTTGTGAGCGTGGAGTTATCCGTGCCATGCGTAACTCGCTGAGGGGATCCAATGCTTTGCGAACAGCCCCCAGGTTGCGATGGAAGAACACGCAGAGAAGCCTACAGCGCTCATCCCAATCCGCGTCGAGTTCGAGACGGACACGCACCGGATACGGGACTGCTTCATGTGGAACCTGAACGAAAGCTTGATCACCCCAGAGAGCTTCGCGCACATCTTCTGTGCGGACCTTGACTTGCCCCAACCCCAGCAGCAGTGGGTGGACATCATCGCCGCCCAGATCCGGGCACAGATCGAGGAGCACGAGGGCGTCGCGTCCACCTACCTCGGCGCGGACGCGGAGATGGCGGAGCCCGAGGACGAGTCCCCCGGCGACGAGGTCAACGAGTGCCGCGTGATCCTCAGCGTAAGTACCATCCCCCTCCGCAACGCATACATGCAATACGCCCCGCCCCGCACGCGCTGACGGGCGCCCCCTTCCCCGCAGATCGACGTGCAGATCGCGACGCACCACCTCGTGGACCACATCGAGTGGGATCTGCTCTCGCCGCTCACGCCCGAGGCGTTCTCCGTCAAGCTCTGCACCGAGCTCGGGCTCGCGGGCGAGGCCGCGCCGCTCATCGCGCACGCGGTCCACGAGGAGCTCGTCAAGCACAAGCGCGACGCGATCGAGTGGGGCGTCGTCGGCGGGGACTCCTCCGCCTCCGGCGCGGGCGCGGGCGCCGCGGGCGGCGAGGGGGAGGAGGAGCGCCCGCGCGACAAGAGCGGGCAGAGCCTCTTCAAGGACAAGACCGGGCTCGGGCTCGCGTGGGGGCGCGCGCCCAAGGACGGGCGCGGGCCGAAGCCGCTCCGAAGCGTGTGGCGCGACTGGGCGGAGGCGGAGGAGTTCCGGACGCGGTTCGAGGTGCTCACCGCGGAGGAGGTCGAGCGCAGGGAGCTCGAGCGGGAGCGTGCGAGCAGGTGCGCTTTCTCTTTCTCTCCTCTGCGCCCTGTTTGTATCCGGGCGTGGCTGGGATGGCGTGCTGATTGGCGTTGAGTTGTTTGTACAGACGGCTGCGGCGTGAGACGTCGAAGTACCAGTCGACAGCGCGGTCGAGGCGGAGGTGATCGTCTGTTGGACGCCCTGGCGTGGCCGGATTGGCCGCTTTGGACCTGTACTGTACAGCAGACTCGTTATAGCTCTACCCTAGTAGCGACTATTCATTGCGGACATGCGACTCCGTGTGTGAGTATATGCAGGTGAACAGGGCTGCAGCCGGCTGCCAAATTCTCGAAAGTGCTGCCGCGATGGCGAGCAATCAGTACTCAGCATATGTTAGTATGCACGAACGCCTCCGCAAGCACAATAACAGAGCAAGTTGAGACGCAGCAAGACCCATCCGATTCCAGCTATAGCGAAGCAGAGATACATGTTACACTTTCCACGAAAGAGCAGTGATATCCTATGAATCCCGTTCTATCAATGATCCCTTGAATGAGCAATGCTGCTTGCTTCACGCCTTGACCTCCTGCAGGAGGCTCTGCGCCTCGGGCTTGATGCTCGCGTACAGGTCCTTCTCCGTGTACTTGGGCGCCCAGCCCAGCGCGCGCGCCTGCTCGCCGCGCCCGCGCGCGTTCGCGCCAAAGCCGACGTATCCGAACGCCTGTGCACCGGTCACCGGACCCGTCAGCCGCTGTTCCCCGCGCCTCGCACACGGGGCGGGAAAGGGCGCGCACGCACCTCGGACCCGAAGTAGGTCGGGAGCTCCTCGCGCGCGAACGGCCTGGGCTCGGGGGACGCGTTCGCGCCGAGCTCGAAGAGCGCGCGCGCGACGGCCGCGCTGAGCTCCGCCCAGGTGTGCTCGCCGTTCTCGGCGATGAAGAAGCCCGCGCGGCCGTGCGGAACCGCGGACGCGTCCTTCAGGAGCGCGCCGTACAGCACGATGTACAGGTCCGCGACTGTGCGCGAGGGCTGCGTGAGCGGCGGGCGGGTGATAGCAAGAGGGAACGGGGACGTACCGTCGTCGACGTGCGCGTTGTTCCAGATGGGCTTGCCCGAGCCGACGACGCCGGTCTGGCCGCGGGCGATGCCGGACTTGATGAGCGCGGGGATCTGGATGGAATGCGCGTTGCGCACGCCTGCGTCGAAGAACTCCCCCGTGGGCGCGCCGTAGATCGTCGGCGGGACGATGATGTAGCTGCGCACGGAGCCTGTGTGTGTAGGGGCGCGCGGTGAGCGTTGGGCGTACTGTGGGGTACGGCGAAGGGGGGTGAGTACAGACCTTCGCTGTCGGCTTTGACAATGGCGAGGTCGACGGGCCGGTGGAGCGCGTTGTCGGGGACGGACTCGATGTCCTCGGGGCGCGAGTCGTGGTAGATCTTGTCCGACGCGTGCGCGCCCTTGGCCTCGTCGTTCAGGATGGCTGTACCCGACTGTCGCAGGATGGTCAGCGAATTGGTGGAAGCGTCTGCGTAGGTGGCCAACTCACCGTGTGGATGAGGATGGGCGCGACGCCCGTCTTCACCTTGCGAGCCTTGAGGCCACGGAGGAGGGCGGAGATGAAGGTGACGTCGTCGGCATCGACCTGAAAGCAACGTGAGGAGGTGTGTCGGGCGAGGTAGTATTGGAGTGGGGACTCACGATGGAGAAGACAATGTCGGCCTTCTCAGCGAGCTGCGCGACCTTGTCGTGCTCCGCGATTGTGCCGGGGACGGTGCGTACGCCGAACTTGTCCTCGAGGATCTTGGCCTTCGCGGGAGAGCGCACGAGCGCGGTGATATCCGAGTTGTTAGCACCGGAATGCTTGAGGAGGCGCTCCAGAACGGCACCGCCGAGGTAGCCTATTATGCCAAATCGGTCAGGCCAGCACAGCAGCAGATAGACTGAGAGCACGTACCAGTAGCACCGAGGAAGAGGATCTGGGTCTTGGTGGAGGACATTGTGATAGGGTGGTCGGGGTGGTTGAGAGTGTAGGTTGGTTGTTTGGAAGGCAGGAGGGGAGTGTTTGAGAGTTGCTGTCGATCTGAGGAGGAGTAGGGAACCCTTATATACCAGCTATCCAAAGAGATGTTGGACTTTGCGAGTCCGAACGCCTCCTCTCCTGACCCATGGAGATGGGTTGGTGAGCGGAGTAATCGTTTACGGAAGCAACGGCGGTGCTGCATGGGGCGATGGACGGATAGACATGGCGTTCAAGTTGGACCGCTGCAGTCCCAAAGCGGTCACGATACGGCGTATGTGCGAGACGCTGCTGTTGGTTCCTGCAGGACATTTGGCCGCTGAGTCAGTAATTGGGAGGAGATTAGAATCATTGGGTGAGTAACGTATGGAGGGCTTAGATCCAGGAACTGGGGCTTAGGGAGGATGGGGATAATGCTCGATCGGGATGTTAGTCATGTCCAGTCTAAGGCCCAAAAGGAGATTGGACACGGGTGGTTGGTACTGAAATGCCATGCTTCTGAGGACAGACACGCCGGACGACGCCATCTCGCGCTGTTGGATTCGCGTGATGATTTAGGAGCCAACTGGAAGCAACTGGGCATGAGTACGTGTGAGAACCGGGGGCCATAGGAGAGGGGTTTGCGCCTCATATGGTATATCTGAGACAAGCAATCGTTGTGCGGGCCATATGGAAGTATCTCTGTGTGAGGCTAAGCACGACATATGCCTCAGGAAGTAGCAGCCGTATTCGCGATTGTTTGCAGCGCATGTACGGTGCATAGAACGTGGCCGGTCAATATGGACGAACGTCTTGAGCTGAAGTCACGAGGCAATCCCCGGGGCGCACGCTTCAGAAGCCGGGAACAGCCGACTGCCAGGGTTTGAAGCGCGTTTTAGCGAGTTTCCTCCATAAGCCGCTCCAGATATCGACTGTCACCGCTCAAGCTCACTGCATTCAACGCTCTTGGCCACCGTGCTCCAGTCTTTTGCTCGGTAAGCACGACGTGCTCTGCATCTCCATGCGCTACTGACAATCGACAGATGAACTCCTTGCAGCTGGCGAGCCGTCATCTCCGGCAAAGCCTCGTCCGCCACACCCAATGGGCCCAGCATTCGCGTGTCGCGTTGCACCCCATGCGTTGCGCACGACGTGGGTTTGCAGAAGTCAAGGGCTCTTCCCATGAAGCCGTGCAATCCAAACCAAAGGCATCTACCGCCCTCCGTCGAGCAGCATCCGCGTCCTTGCCCCTCCGATCCAACCCAACCCCCACACGGAGTGACATCCAGCCCGTAATCACCTATGCCACCGCAGAGCGCTATCAAATGCATCATCTCCGTCACTCGCTCCCCCAGGGCTCCGTCTCCCTCCACGACGCGTGGTGGATACCAAGATGGACTGACAGCCAAACTGGCAAAGACGGTGAGATTTTCGTCTTCGGCAATGGCAGCTTCGTCTGCTGGAATCTGGGTGAGGAGGAGGCGCAGCGCTTTGCGATCGAGGTGCTCGAAAAGTCCCCTGCCGAGGTCGCGAAACTCCAAGAGCCCGAGACCGAGGACCTCGAGTTCGTAACCGACCCTGAAGAGTGAGCCAATTCCTGCTTTGGAGCGTCTCTCCGGCTAACCCCAGCTCTTCATAGGAATACTCGTCTGCAGGGAGATTTGATTGTCCTGGGGCGGACACCTCCGTTGAATAGTGAAGACTCCCTGCCCTTCGAGCTCCCTCCCTCTGTGCTGCCTCGCGAGACGGTGCTCGCGCGCTATGCGTTCTCCCAGGCGCTCTCTCGTTCGACTGCTCTATCCGTGATAGAGGGCTCTTTGGAAAAGTACTTGTCTTCTGTAGCATCGCTTCCCCAGGCTCTGCAGAAGACTGGGAAGCCTGGTCTTGGACGACGGGCGCTCGTGATGAAGCTGGGCGAGCTGTTGCGGTTCCGCCAAGGTCTCAATCTCAACAGCGAGAATTTCTCGGATACTCCAGATTTCTATTGGTCAGAACCTGTTTTGGAGGGTGAGTAGTGATGTGACTTAGAACGGGTTTCGTCTGATCATGTGCATAGCGTATTTCAACTCATTGAGCAACGCGCTCGAAATCCGGTCACGGACAAGGTCGGTGAACGACAAAATCACGTATGCTGCCGAGGTATGTCCAGCGTGTCCCTATCATCTAATCGATACTAAGGATATTGGTAGATGCAATCCGTTCTGAGGGAGCTCCTCACGGAGGTATGTGCATCTTTCGATGATGCGAGACAGCGCTAACACTGTTGTAGACGTCGGCACATCGTATGGAACTCATTATTATCGCTCTCATCGCCGTCGAAGTGGTGATCGTACGTAGTTCCCTCTCATAACAAGCTTCTTGGGACTGATCGGTTTGCAGTGCCTCATTCGTGACGGCCCCGAGCTTTGGGAAATGGTATTCGGCAAGGATGAGCACAAGCCGAAGGCCGACGAAAACACGGAGAAGACCTTCCAGGTCTAGGTTATCGACACTCCACTGCTCATATTTATACCTTCTACAGTATGTACCCGGTAATGCTTGCTTTTCACCGCTTTGCACAGCACATGTCCGCCACACACTCACCACTCTAGCAACATAGTAGACATCCTGTAGTATTAGACATCCCATGTATGCCGCCACAAGCAATCTAATGTCGCCGCCGTATGGAGCGCGTCACGCTGCGTACCAAATGTGCATATACACAGGGTCTAGACTCCCGTCGCTAAAGCCACCAACCATACAGACTCCGGCGTTCCCATCAGCATAGGTCAACCGTCCTGTCTTAAGGAAGATCTTCAACGTTCGACCCAAACCACCATCATAGGGGACTGTCAAGCTTCAGGGCTCAGGTCGCACCGACAGAGACACCTCAAGCGGCATGACGTCCACAGTAGGTTCCTTGTAGACTAGTAGAAGTACTGCCACCGTGGACGTACTTCATGCACAGACGCTCACGTCGAGCATCACGAACAGGGCGAACGAACCCGCCAGCCCGCCCCCGTCCGCTTCGGGATCCTGGGCGCGGCGCGCATCGGGCCCGACGCGCTCATCAAGCCCGCGCAAAGCCATCCCGGCGCGGTCGTCGCCGCCGTCGCGTGCAGGGACGCGGCGCGGGGCACGAAGTACGCGCGCAAGCACAGTATACCGAAGACGTACGGCGGGCCGCAGGCGTACCAGGGTGCGTTCTGGTTTCCACGCATCAACCGCGTACTCTTGTTGTGTGCGTGCTCGCGTTGGACCGAGTGTTGAAGAGCTGCTTGTTTGGTATAGAGCTGATCTCGGACCCTGAGATCGACGCTATATACAACCCGGTACGCCCGTCCCGTCGGAGGCTTCATGTGCCTAGCGTAGCGACCGCCACTGACTTCCAGACGCGCTCGCGCAGCTCCCGAACGGGCTGCACTTTGAGTGGACGATGCGTGCGCTGCAGGCCGGGAAGCACGTCCTGATAGAGAAGCCGGTGACGGACACGGCGGACGAGGCGCGCCAGATCTTCGCGCTCGCGCAGGAGAGGGGCCTCGTCGCGCTCGAGGCGATGCACTCCGCGTTCGTACCCCACTCATCCTCTGCTGCTCTGCAGCAGGCTACCGCTGACAGCGCCGCACGGCCGACAGGTTCCACCCGGCGATGCTCCGCGTGAAGGAGATCATCGCGAGCGGCGAGCTGGGCAAGGTCAAGAGCGTGAGCGCCGCGCTCGCGCTCCCCAGCGTCATCACCCGCTTCTTCTTCCTCAAGGACGACGTCCGGTACGAGCACGACCTCGGCGGCGGCGTCACCATGGATATGGGAGGTCCGCACCCTCTCTTTGATTGACTAGCTCACGGAGTCGCACACCATCAGCTCATGTTGATGCCGTCGCCGCAGTGTACCCCCTCGGAGCGATCCGCCTGCTCACCGGCACGGAGAGCGCGCCGCTCGAGGTGACGTCCGCGACGCCGGCGGGGCACCCGCACGACCCGGACCGCATCGACCGCGCCATGCGCACCACGTACGCGCTCCCCGGCGACGTCACCGCGGACTCGTTCGCGGACTGGTCGCAGCCGGGCTGGGGTCCGCTCGGGCTGCTCCCGCGCGCGGTGCGCACGGATGTTACCGTCGCGCTCGAGGGCGGGGAGATCGCGTTCTGGAACTTTGTCCAGCCGGGCTTGTACCACTCGATCAAGGTGCGCTCGACGAAGGGGAAGGCGCGTACGGAGAAGGCGTATACGTACGCCGACGGGCGGGGGGACAAGGCGTGGTCGTCGTGAGTGGGCCTGCTGTACTACGTGGTGCGAGGAAACACGGTGTGGCTGACATACGGTCGGGGTGAAAGGTACCGCTACCAGCTCGAGGCATTCGTGGACAAGGTACAGGGGCGGACGCCGTGGACGTGGAGGGAGCCGGAGACGAGTGTCACTTCGATGGAGACTATCGAGCGGATCTACACGAAGGTAGGTGACAACGCGTTTGACTGGTGATATACTTCACTGATGTTTCAACATCTGTAGGCTGGTTTACCGCCCCGTGTTGCTTCCTCATTCAAGCTCGACGCCACGCCCGTAGCATAATTTGGGTTCTAGGCACACCCAACCTAAAGACAGAAGAACGAGCCAGCTAAATGTTTGACGCTTTATGCCCATACCCGTTCGTGATTCACAATTACCACATGAGGGTTGCACGGTCAAGGAGCATTCACAGCATGAGTGCGAACTTTCCAGCACTGCAACTACTCAACAGGAAGGTACTCTGCCTTTGTCAATCCTCGGCGCGTCTCCAGTGGGACACTCAGCGGTGATTCGAAACGCATCGATCTGGCCTGAGCTGGCACTCCGCGGCTCGGACTAGGCCGCCTGTTTTGCGCACGGTACTACCGCACTGTTGCAGGTGTTTCGCGAAGCTGTTCCCATCAAAGCACCGCGATTTTGAAAGATCTCCTGAGATTTCGAGGAACTTCGGGTCTGGGACGACGCTTCACCATGCAACCCCACCGCCAGGATGCTTTCGCAGGCGGGAGGGGCGTGTCAAGAGCTTGTTGTCTTGTTTCGCACATCTGGATGCCGCTCGTTGATTTGCCTGTCATTGAGATAACCGGCAGTACAGCAGCTGAGACCACACTCCGCAGGCCTGTGCGTCATCCCTGAGAATGGCACGACAAGACAGCGCAGTGAGCGCAACATGACGACGCCTGACCTGCTGAATCTTCTCTTCCTTTCTGTTCCCCTTGGACTCTTGGAATCCCGAAGATTTCTGGAGGCGAACCCCGATCGAGTCTTTTGCAAGGCTCAACTGCGATGACATCGGTGAGTTTGCCGCAGCGATTATTGAGTGCGTGTGATGTATTGTTGACCCTTGCCATCTCCTTCAGAGCCAAACATATTTGCCAGAGCCTCATGCCCGCATCCTGTGCTTTGGGATACTAGGTGCTGCTCGTATCGGACCGAATGCCCTAATCAAACCAGCTCGGACCCATCCTGGGGTCGCCGTCCTCGCCGTCTCATGTCGGGATGAAACGAGAGGTCAGGCATATGCGCGCAAGCATGACATTCCGAAGACATACAGCGGGGCACGAGCGTACCTCGGTGAGTACTGGGTCACCCTCCGCCATCCGAGACTGCCAGGATTGAACCCAGTGGAATGTCGCAGACCTTCTGGACGATCCCGAGATCGACGCAGTGTACATTCCAGTCGGTCTTTTTGACTCTCCTTCGCCTGGTTTCCCATATCTCACTAGGCCCACTCCAGCTCCCAGTTAGCCTCCACTTTGAGTGGTCGATGCGTGCACTCGAGGCTGGTAAACACATCCTCGTCGAGAAGCCAATGACGAACACAGCCGAGGAGGCCCGCCATATTTTCGCCCTCGCCGAGCGAAGAGGCCTCGTCGCCCTCGAAGCCATTCACTGCACGTCAGTATACACAACCCACCTGTCGTTTCCGACGTCGCCACGGATCGTCCGCAGGCTGACGAGCGAACCTGAACCTTTGTCCCGACAGGTTCCACCCCGTCCTGCAGCGCGTGCGCGAGATCGTGTCAAGCGGCGAGCTGGGCAAGCTCAAGAGTGTCCACTCGTCGTTCGTCTGGCCGAGCGTCGTCGCGCGCTTCCTCTTCTCGGGGGACGACATCCGCTTCAGCTACGAAACGGGCGGGGGCTGCATGATGGACATGGGAGGTTCGTCCCCCCTTCTCCCGCACCTCCTGCGATGTGCGTTCGCTGTCCGCTTATCCCCGCATCACTGACCGCGCTGCGCCGACCGACAGTGTACCCGCTGGCTGCGATCCGCCACGTCTCCGGCGCAGAGGCCGCCGCGCTCGAGGTGACGTCCGCAATCGCCACGGGGCACACCGGGGATCCACGCCGGGTCGACCGCGCGATGCACACCACGTACGCACTCCCGGATTCGGTCACCGCTGAGACGACGGCGGACCTGTCCGCGCCGGGGTGGGGGCCATTCGGGCTCATCCCGCGCCGGCCGCAGCTCGACCTGAGTGTGTCGCTCGAGGGCGGGGAGATCGAGGTGTTCAACTTCATCGACCCAGGCGTGGTGCACACGTTCAAGGTGAAGCCGAAGCGCGGCGCGGCGCGTTCGGAGAAGGTGTACCGCTATGCAGACGGGCGCGGGGAGAAGACCTGGCACTCGTCAGTATATTCGTGCGGGCCATGTTGGACTCGACGCGCTGACGTGCTTTGGTGCACTTTGCTCTATGTCCAGGTATGACTATCAGCTCCGAGCTTTCGTAGACAAAGTGCGCGGGAGGACTCCATGGGCGTGGACGAACCCGGAGTGTACTATCACCCAGCTTGAGACCATGGAGAGGATCTATGTCAAGGTTCGCGATCACATTTTGTTCTGGAGAGTGATAACTGCTTACAACTATCTTCCGTAGGCGGGGATGGCTCCGCGGGTACCAAGCGAGCATAAACCAGAGAAATCGGCAAAGAATGCGTAACAACCACTGCAGCTACGCACATAGTGGTATCCAACCTCTGCGTACTCTGCCCTCTGCGTACTCCGCCTCTTGCATGTATTGTACACCACTTCCTGGTATGTGACGCCACGAATGTACCGCGATTCAGCTTGAGCCATCTTCCAATGAGCCCGGTGGCAGAAACGGCATGAACGTCAACGGACGGTGTTTGTCCAGTTACGTTTCTTCTCGGCTGTCGGGGGCGGTGAAGGTGTCTGGCTCGAAATTCACGTGAAAGCGCGGGTATAACACGCGTGGGCGAAAGCCCGAGAAGACCGGAGAGGGCGTGCTCCCCGAGTCCCTAAGCAGAGCGACTGACTGAGAGATGCATCGCTTACGAACGACGTCCAATCGAGATATTTCTCCCGCCGTGCCCAGCCCCCTGCTCGCACGCTCTCGAACCCAGTCTTATCCCCGCCTCCTCCCCCACCGCCCCCTCTCTTCTTCGACGCGCATCCAACCACCCCGCGCAGCCCCCAGACGAACGCTCTCAAGCACCCCCATTCGCAGCACCAGCACCAGTCGACGAGCCATGTCCGAAGCAAAGTCTTTCTACGACCTCAAGGCGCAGCTCCCCGGCGGGAAGACGTACGACTTTGCCGACCTCAAGGGCAAGGTCGTCCTCATCGTCAACGTCGCGTCCAAGTGGTACGTGCCCACCCCCCCCCTCCCTCGCACCACACGCTCACGCTCGCGCCCGTCCCGCAGCGGGTTCACGCCGCAGTACAAGGGCCTGCAGGCGCTGTACGACAAGTACAAGGACCGGGGGTTCGTCATCCTCGGCTTCCCGTGCAACCAGTTCGGCGGGCAGGAGCCCGAGAGCGACGAGAAGATCGCCGAGTTCTGCGAGCTCAACCACGGCGTCTCCTTCCCGCTCATGGCCAAGTCGGACGTGAACGGGGACAGCACGAACGAGGTCTACAAGTGGCTCAAGGCCCAGAAGGCCGGCATCCTCGGCCTCACCCGCATCAAGGTGCGTCCGTCCGCTCTGCGGCTGCGAGCGTGAGGGGCGGGGGCGGGACGGACGGACGGACTGATTGACTGACTGCTCGTCGTGTGCAGTGGAATTTTGAGAAGTTCCTCATCGACCGCGAGGGCAAGGTCGTCCACCGCTGGGCGTCCACCACGTCCCCCGAGGCGATCGACGCCGAGGTCGCGAAGCTCCTCTGACTGCGCGCAGGCCCTCGATCTCCGCCGCAAGGGACCCCCAGGGCGAAGATGTGATCTGGAAGTGTAATTCTCGCTTGTAACATAACCGGGTGTATTCCACGCATGTTTGCACTATCTGTTTCTGTGCCGTTCGTGTGCGAGGGAGAGGCAGGCCTTCGAAGCATACGACGACCCTGAATGCGGAGCGCGCGAGGGAGGATGCGAGCGTACAGCTATATTGACAGCGCGAGAACGTCTGTGGGTGGTACCAGTGGTGCGTGGGGGAGGGGCGCGTGGGTCCGTGCAGGGAAGTGTGTGTGCATGACTACGTACAAAGTCGAAGAGTGTGCCGCGAAGAGTATAACTACGTCGCAGAGAAGCGAAAAGCCTAATCCGATATTGTGCTACCTAAGTCCGTCAACAGTTCGAACAAAGGTGAAGAAGAAAGAGATGGAAGATGAAGGGGGGAAGACAGGAGAAGATGAAGGCGCAGGATCACGCGTAATTAGCGATATATATGTGCGAGTGCGGACAGCAGGGCGGACGAGGAGGGTGTGCGGGCGCGAGGAAAGGCGGGGAAGGGCGGGTGTGTCTGTAAGGACGGATCGGATGGAAGGAGGGGTGGAAGGGGGTGCAGGTGCAGAAGCGGCGACGAATAGAAATAAATAGGTTTCAAAGGGCGCCCCACACGAGCGCGAAGAGCATCGACGCCGCCACGCTGCCGCCGACGCCCCACGACGCGCTCTGTGCGCGCGGGCGCGCACCGTTCACGGTCCACCCGGCGGGCACGCCGAGCGTAACGGACGGCTGGGAAGCGGTCGAGACGCTCGTCAGCGTGTGCCCGCTCGTGTCGGTAAGAATGAACGTCGCGACGGTCGGCGTCGGCGTGATCGTCGGCAGCGCGGTCGCGTTCGGGTGGTTCGAGCCGAGCAGCGCCGAGTACGTGCTTGTCGCGAGCCCGGACTTGACGATCTCGCCTGCGGTGGCGGTGATGGACGCATTGAACGTGTACGGCGGTGTCGTTTGGGAGGGCGTCGCGAGCACAAAGTTGGGCAGCGTTGTCCCGACGGTCGCGGAGTAAGAGGCAAAGAAGGCAGACACGGCCGACGCGGACTCGACGGGGGCGGTCGCGTTGGCAAGCGGGTAGAAACCGATCATGGGTGGTTCCTTGGAGTTGATGCCAAAGCTAAAGGGCACATATCAACACGCATCTCGTGTACTCGTAACGTCAGAACTTGCCTGTAAATGGAATATACCGTCCGGAGGAACGAAGACCCTGTTGCAGTGTCAATGGGGTTGATCTTCCAGCTTACGGTGATATCGTACCAAACTGCCAATCAATACCGTCCGCGCTAGGAGGAAGAGCCCTCGGCCATGACAGACACAAATTGGGGTTGCCCGACGCAGGACCAATCAGGTAGTCAGTGGGCTGCAACACGAACTCGCGACCGCTACGGTCAGGGATCGATCAGCTTCCGTGACTGCATGAACATGAATGTGAGCCTACCCAAAGCTGAAGGAGATCGTCTCCTCGGTGTCACAAGGCACCACCCACTGGCCAGTACCTACCCGCGAGCCTCCGTGAGCGACCCTTCCAAATGAGATACACATGGGCAGCAATGACGTACTGTCGTCCACGAGGCGCGCTCCGTCGATGAGGTCGAACATCCGCGACACCTGCGCGAATACGGTTGTCAGCCTCCGCGAACTCCACAAACGCCCATTTCAGGGCTGTGTGCGCCACACTCACATCCTGGTACGGCCCATAGATCCCGGCGGTCCCGCTGTGTCAGGCACGACGCGTGCGGTGAAGCAGAAAGGGCAGCATGGTCAACCAATTGTGCGAACAGACACACCGAGGACGAATCCTCGAGGTAGTGGAGCAGGTACATACGCGTCGATCAATGCCAGAGAAGAGTTTAGTGTCTGGGTGGGGTACGTCGGTTGTGGCGCAACCGCGGTGCCGTTAACCTATTCGGGACATTGACTTGTGGGTCCATGCTGCACACACCGTGACATTTGATGGATCCCGCTTACCGAGACGCCCGACAGGACGACGGCCCACTGGAGGTAGGTGGAGGTGTTGCTCTCGTGCCCGAATGGGGCAAACGGCACGACCTCGTTCCATTCGATCTGGCTCCTGTTCGCGACCACAGAGCCATCGATGGCACCTTCCAGAGAATGAGCCCGTCTGTCGCTGCTTAGGCGGACGATGTTGATACGTACCAAATGCCAAGGTGCCGCTTGCGTCTCGCGTGAGGCTCAAGCCAAACAGTGGGTAGTCCAGCTGCCCGTTTTGTGCCATCGTGGCAAAGAAGGGGGTCGCTGCATGACTGCGGTTAGGTCTCAGGGCATCGGATGGGAGGAAGGTTGCGCACCATTGACAGCACTGTTTGCTATCGACGAAAGCCGGGGGAATCCCAAACCGAGCACACCGCTCACTTGATCAGTAAACTTTACATTAGAGTCGGTTGCTAGGCCTGTAGTAAATTCGTGATTAGTATTAGCCCATGATTCGCTGTTATGCGGACATAATGCTGTCAAGGCGCGAGTTCTGCAAGTTCTCGGGCGTCTTGTACGAAACACCTAGCTTCTGATCACCACACTGCTAGCCAGCTGACTACCGACCACCGTCTGAACGTGTGATGGATGTGCGGGCTAGATCGGCCACCTGTCCGACCCACCAGGACAGCGACGTAAAGGAACACCACCAGCCGACATTCCGCAGCGGCAGCTGAGCCGTGGAAGAGACGGGAATAACACTCACCAACCGCTTGGCCGGCGACAGTCAGATTAGCCAAGGACACAGATTCCCTTGCAACAAAACCCTGGGCGCCTTGAATCGCCTCTGTTAGCTGTGGAGGACAAGAACAGGGCAGCACGGGGACGCACCTGTTGAGTCGGCATAGGATACATTGAACGCGGTCGCGTTCGAGTTCACAGGAACGAACGTAGAGCTCTCGAAAGCGAGGGGGTATTTGGGCACGTTGCACGCGCTAGAGGTACAGTCTGAGGAGACCAGCCAGAGGTCTGCGGACGCGGTGTCCAGAGCGAGACGAAGGGTAACATGCCCGACGCCGGCTTGGACGTAGTACGTTCTGTCGGACGCGGTGTCAAACAGGGCCACATCCGAGGGGATCCGCGATCTGTTCGCATGGAAGCCGAGGGGACGTACTGTCTGTCTGAGGCATATATCACAGGGACGATGGTCGAGTTGGTGCTGGGTGCCATGCCGCTTGCAATGCCCTCGAGAACCTGGCGAGAATGCAGACTGGAGCGGCCACTGATGCTCGAAAGACTCCTGCGCATGTCCGGCCGCCAGCGACCGCCGATGTGGGGCGCATTGAGGGCATAGGAGCGCTCGAGAAAGGCGAGGACGGAGAGGGCGAGGGAGAAGGGCAGCATGGCGTGGAGACTGAGGAGGATGGCCGTGCAAAGGCAAGCTCAGCAGACGGCGAGCATGCAGGCGGGAGTTTTAGCGGGGACGGAGGGGGCGAGGGAAAAGAGCGGTGGGGACTGCGAAGCTGCGCGGTTGGGCTGTTGTGGTCAAGTTCGGTCTCTCTCTCTCTCTCCCGGCCGTCCACTTTACTGACGCCCTCTGACATCTCCCTCGGCGCCTCCTCCGCCGCGTGCCAGGTCCGGGGTACACGCGCGCTAGTCCGGCACAGGCTTTCCTTACGTAACTAATCTCCTTGATGAACCCGACTATATCGGGGGCCCGTGCCGCCCTGCACTGCTGCAGCCGTGGCACAACCACCGCGTCCTCTCTCGCTCGTATCGGTCCTTCGTGTGGTCCTGTTCACGACGCATGCAGCCAAGGTAGTCCCCGAACAAGATGCCTCGCCTTCTCGTCCTCCTCTCGGCTCTAGTCCCGCTCCTCGGCGTGCTCTGGATCTGCCGGTTCTTCATTCCGGGCCTTGATCTGGTGGCGAGCCTGCCGCTCTCTTGGCCCCTCGCCGTGCACCCCGACGCAAGCACTGCGCAGCACGCCTATGACGCTCACGCAGACGAGGCCGTACAGCGGCCTCTCCACGTCGCAGACAAGCACCGCCATGAAAACGGCGCGCAGCCCTCCGACCCGGACTCGGCGCCCGTGGAGGGCCAGTTTACGCGCAAGATCGTCGCGGTCGGCGACCTCCATGGAGACCTACCGAACGCGCATAAGGTCCTTCAAATGGCTGGTGTGGTAGACGACGATGGGAATTGGTCTGGAGAGGTCGACTTCTTCGTCCAGACTGGCGACATTATTGACCGGTAAGTGGAACCGGACCTACTTGCAGCGGAAAGATTAACGCATGCGCATGCGCAGGGGGGATGATACAATTAAGTTGTACTTGTGGATGGACAAGCTTCGCGAACAAGCAAAGGCTGGCGGAGGCACCGTGCTCACTCATTTGGGCAACCACGAGTGGATGAATGCTATCGGTTAGTATCCCATTTACTCTGTGCAGCAATGTCACGCCTCCTCGGTAGATGCTGATACCGTGTCATCGTGGACAGGTGACTGGAGGTGAGGCTCGAACCCCGTGTGTCTATTACGTTGATGTACGCGGTTGCTGACATGCTCTAGGTATGTGCACGAGTCTGAGATAAAGACATTTGGCTCCGTTGCTGCGCGTCAGAAGATGCTGTCTACCGGACGCATCGGACGGAGCTGGGCCGCGAACTACACCACTTCCTCTCGTCTGCCACTACACCCGTCCCTGGGGCCGCCGAACACAAACTACGACCCCGAAACAGACTACGTCTCGGTCTCCCCGCTCTCTCACGCGGCCATCTCATTTGTCCACGGTGGTCTCGCGCCCACCTACCCAGACCTGGCGCCCTTCCCATCCCGGATCAACGAGCTCTCATCATCATTGCTGCACAAGCTGCAGCACCGCACCCAACCACCGCCCCACCCGCCGAACCCGTACCCCGGTCTCCCGCAGGACGCCACGCAAGCCGAGCAGCGACTGTACGGTTCCGACGGGCCGCTGTGGTATCGCGGTTGGGCGCTGGACCCCGAGGAGAAGGTGTGCAAGGAGGTGGACGACGTCCTGTCCAAGACGGGCACACGGCGGATGGTGATGGGACACACCCCGGACTTCCAGGTACGCGCGCGCACGCGTTTGGACCCATTCTCCGGTATCATAACGACGGCATGGCTGATGGCGGTGCCGCAGAAAATCGTTTCGAGATGCGGAGGCAAGATCATCATTATAGACACTGGTGCGCGCATTCCCGGCCTCGTACAGTGTCCGTCACGTTTACGCGGTCGCAGGCATTTCGCACGCGTACGGGGGCGCGTTGTCGGCGCTGTCTGTCACGTACACGCTTACGCCGCTCTCGACCAATGCCGATGCGGAGAAGCAGACGTGGACGGAGAAGGAAGTCGTCAAGGCGCTCTATCTCGATCGCGAAGTGGTCCTCGCCTCCGACGAACGAGAGGTTGTTGGCGATTTCTCCTAGACTTTGTCTTGCCTTGGAAGACTAAATTATTGATTCGTTGTCGTCTGCTGTCGGTCTCTCTGAAGGAAATGTATCTCGGACGCATTCTAGCCATCTGGCATTGGTCTGCTGCTCGGTATACCTCGTTGCCTGACACCAGGCCGACGGACCGTTTGTCACAGTCTAACAATGGCCTCCTTCGCAGTCACTGATCCTGTTGTTTTGCTGAAGCCTTCCCTATTGTCCAACTGCATGAGGCTTACGCATGTCCTCGGGATCGAGGGCGTCAATTGTGACCCGTCACCCGAGAGGCGAGAGCGAATGTTCTAGTTCAGCAGTCTGAACGTTCTATCCGATATCCTCCCCGCCTCCCGTCTCAGAAACGCTCCGACGCCGGCGTCTAGCGGCGTTTTGTTGCTCGAAGGACCCACTGAAGGTGCTGTTTGCCAGGTCCAGGCTCTTCGGATCGCATCCGTGGAGGACATGAGGGGCAAGGCCGAGCGGGACGGAGGTGAGCAGGCGAAGTCCGAAGGGACATCCGAGCACGCGCGGTTACGTCATGCACGTGTATGGCAGGTGCCCTACCATAGGAGGCAAGGCGGAAGTGGGAGGACGTGATCGGCGCGGTCGCACTCCAATGACATCCTCCGACGGCGCACGAGATTTATACCGCCCCCCCTGCTGCACTCGGCCTCTCCAAACTCTCCAGCGATACCCACCTGCACACACACTACTCTACTCTTTTTCCAGCCCCCTCAAACACATCTGCTCAACTTCACGATGCCCAATCACACGACATACATCGACTACGCAAACACGCCAGCCAGTGAGCACAGCGTCTACTTCGACGCACCTCTGGCTGTCTGGAACAGGCCTTCTGACGGCGCCCTCGGCTCTTCCCCAGGCGACCGCCCCACTACCCTTCCTGGAGCGTTCGACCCCGACCGGCCCCTTGGCTCACACAGCCAGGCAGATGTTTCTCGCAAACCCTCCGTCGGCGTCCCCCGCGACCCCGTCGTCCGCAAAGCCCCTGCAGACGGCGACGAGGATGAGGCGGAAGACATTCGACACCCCACCACCACCGGCCAAAAGTCCGCGTTCGTCGAGGACCTAGAAGACGACGCCGACGCCGATAACGACGCTCGCTCGCCGTCCCGCGCCAAGTCCGCGCACCGCCGCTCGACCTCCGGCGCAGCTTCCGACTCGGGCTACGGCTCGACCTCGACGGGCCCCGTCGCCTCTTCTCCCGCACCGCCGCGCCCGCACTCGCGCGCGTCCCAGGCGAGCACGCGCATCGAGCCGATCCCCATCCTCTGGTCCGAGTCCCCGAGCCAGGACGCACACCAGCGCGGGCAAGCCTGGCAGCGCTCCCTCCACGACCGCGACGACGGTGCCAGCGACGATGACGACGAGAACGACGACGGCCGCCGCGGCGACCGGAGCCGCGGGTTCAAGCGCGCGTCGTCGCTGCGCTCGTTCCGCTCCGTGCCCGCGCAGCGGCCGGAGAGCGCCGCGGAGGGCGGGGAGCGCGCGAGCACGCGCACGAGCGTGTCTGTGCTGCGCAAGCGGCGCGTGAGCCTGAGCGGGGGCAGCTTCGCGGGCGGCGCGGGCACGGTCGGGCCCGCGGCGAGCCCGGCGGTGGAAGAGTCGTTTGACGCGCGGAGCAGGAGCGCGGAGGCGAGCTTGAGCGAGAAGCAGAAGTTGAAGCTCAACAAGGCGCAGGGTGAGTGCTCGTGTTGTATGAGAGGATGGGGTTGATTGTGCTGACGCGGGTTTGCGGCTTCCAGTGAAGGAGGGCAAGAAGGTGGCCAAGATTATTAAGGCAGAGGGCAAGGCAGAGCAGAAGGCCCTCGAGGAGGCGGTCAAGGAGCTCGCGGATATCCAGAAGCTGCAGAAGGCTGCTGTGAAGGTACGTGTCCGACTCTTGAACATCTGCTCCGTTCCCATTTGCTGACGGATTCTCACATGTATCAGGAGGAAGCCAAGTCCTACACTTCATACGCGAAGGCGCTCCGCGAGTTCCACAAGGCGGAGCTCGAGTTCTTCGCCGCGCGGGCCAAGTACGAACGCGCGCAGGCCGACCTACAGGCGCACGAGGACGCCCGCGAGGCATCCAAGCAGCACGCACAGGATGCGACGGAGATGCTTCAGGAGAAGAACAGGGAGGTCGAGTGGTTGCGGGCACAAAAGGCGGTGGACGATGTGAGTTCCTTCTCGGTTTTCAAGCAGTGCCGCATTTACTGAGGTGGTTGTGTCGCAGCGCGAGCGGGGTGCTAAGATCAGGCATCTTACTGGGAAGGCATAGTCGCCGCATTACCCCATTGCCTCTTGATGAACATCCTTCGTGCCCTGTGATACCCTGATGTGCCTCGACATTCGTATGTACTATACAGCGCTTGTATTTTAGCCGTGACATAATGCTCGATGTCTTATAACCGTGCACTCGGGATGTTCGCCATCCTCAAATTTTTAAGTTTGCATACAGCGACGCAGCTATGTACCCGGCTTGGCGGACCGACACGAATGTGAGGCTTGCGAGCGATCAAAGCAACAAGCTCGTCGGGGGCGCCGGCCTTGTGGCGCTGCCTCCGATGGCAGTGTAAACCGGGACTCTACAAACCCTGTTGTGTTGACACTCATCCTGGTCTCTTGCCGCATGTCATTCAATCCGTTGCGCTGTATATGAAACCCTGTTCCTGGCATGGATAACCGCCGGGGCCCTGAGCCGCTCTAGTTCCAGCGGCATGGACCCCGAGGATCTGTTGACAGCGGCGAGGCTGTTCCTCCCGGGAACAGCACTAGGATCGGAAAACGGACTCAGCGAAGCTACATACATACCTGGCCAGCTCCATCTCCGAGCTCGAAACTGGCAGTCCGGATAGCTTGACAGCTGCAGCCTTGTGGCGGACGACACTGCAGTACGTACTCTGGTCGTGTTGGTACCGCAGCAACCAACTCAAGGTTCGCTGCAGGCGCGGCTCGCTCTGGCACACACACACACACCACACGCCCCTAGGCCTGTGTCCCGGGCGGAGGACGCTGCAGCGCACCGCAGGCATGGCAGGCCGCCCGGCGATGCAATCAAGTTGCCGGGCATACGGGGCCCTCGGCGTGCTCGGGGTCTGTATCCGGCATGTCCTCTTCGACTGCTGACATGTCGAGCTGCCGGCGGCCTGCAGCTGTGTTGCCTGTGCCACCCACAGGCCACCGCCACGCTTTGGCGAGCGCGGCGGCGGGCGTCCCGAGTGGAGAAGGGATGTGCGCCTGCGCGGGCTGAGTGTGGATGGCTGTGTGCGCGGGGGCGGGGCGGACGAGCCTCTCCGGGGATGCCGAGGGCGACTGGGGACGGTGAGGTGCGTACGGGGACACTTTAGCAGGGGCCGGGTGTGGCGGTGAAGGGGTGATGGATGGATGGGGGAGGTGACAGGTTATCTGCTTCTTTCTCCGTCTGGGGCCTGTCCCGGGAGCACTCGCCGCACCGTCGCCGCAGCGGCCTTCTCCTCGGCTGTTTCCTGCTGCCTCTCTGGCGGTGCTCGCCGAGTGCATGCCTTGGACGTCGCAGTCTATATATCCCCATCCCTCCCCGCCCATGTCTTCTCCAGCTCTTCCCGCAGAGCGCACCGCACTCCTCCCCTCGCCCCGTCCTCGCCCAGGACGTCGTGATGGTCACCCTGCGCTTCTTGGCTGTTGTCCTGTGCACCGTCGCCACTGCAGCTGGCACCGCGTCCCCCTCGCTCTCACCCCGCGTCCTCCACGAGCGCCGCAGTGCGCCCCCGCACGGATGGGCCCCCAGTCGGCGCGCGGACCCCGACATGGTCCTCCCGCTCAGCATCGCGCTCCGGCAGTCGAACGCGGACAAGCTCGACCACTACCTGCTCGACGTCGCGGACCCCGAGTCGCCCAACTACGGCCGCTGGTGGACGCCCGCGCGCGTCCTTGACACCTTCGCGCCATCGAAGGACACGCGGGAAGCGGTCCGCGCGTGGCTCGTAGACTATGGGATCGACGTGGCGCGCATCCGGATGAGCAAGGACCGCGCGTACATGCACGCAGACGTCAGCGTCCAGGAGGCCGAGCGTCTGCTCGCTGCGACGTACTATGTGTACCAGAACGCGGACGGGTCCGAGGACGTCGGCTGCCACCACGGGTACCATCTCCCGGAGCACCTCGTCCACCACGTCGACCTCGTCACGCCTACCGTCCACTTTGAGAAGCTGAAGCTCGTCACGCACTCCAACAGGCGCAAGAGCAAGAGGGGCCTGTTCCCTGCCTACGGCGGGAACATGCACAGGCCGAACGGTGCTCCAATGACGCCGATGGGGGTGAGCATCCATCGGATTCTGCGTGTGTGCGTACAGATAGTCACGCGGGCTCTAGACTATATACAACGACGTGGACCACTGTGACCAGCAGGCGACCCTCGACTGCTTCCGGGCGTTGTACGACTTTTATCCCAATCTCACGCAAACCGACAAGAACACTGTCGGAGTTGGTGAGTGTGAAGCTGACGCCTTGTGCCAAGATGTGACTGACATCACTGTTAGTCGAGTTGGCAGACCAGTCGCTCAATGGCGAGGATCTTCATTTGTTCCTCCAACAGTTCAACCCGGCGGCAGCCAATCAGCTTCCCACCTTGGTTGGCATAGACCTCAAGGACCGTGAGTGTATTCCCGCAAATATCCCTCATCTACGTAGATGTCCCTCTAACGTGGCTTACAGAACTCGTCAACTTCACCGTGAATGATCCCGCCCTCACCTCAGAGCCGGATCTTGACTTTGAGCTCATGATTGGCCTCCTCGGCGCAGAGCAGAACGTCACTTTGTATCAAGTTGGCTCTGGTCCGTGTTTCATTGGTCGATGCAGTTTATTCAGCCTCATCATGGGTCTTCGCGCAGGCGGTTCGCTCAATTTCCTACTGGATGGTCTAGACGGTAGCTACTGCACCTTCGATGGTGGGGACGACCCCAACATCGATGGTGTCGTTTACAACGAGGACTGCGGCACAGCTCCCCCATCCAACGTCTTCTCGATATCCTTCACTGGCGGGGAGGACCTCCCGGCCTTCTACATGGAGCGTCAGTGCAAAGAGTTTGGCAAGGTCAGTAGTGTATGCGCCAATATGGCGGCTGTTGTTGCCAGGACCTCATGGCTTCCTGCAGCTGAGCATGATGGGAATGACGTTCCTCGTCGCTTCTGGGGACGACGGCGTTGCATCTAATGGAGACAACCTCTGCTTGGCGGCGAACGGGACTGCGGTCCCTGGAGACGGCAACTTTCTCCCCAACTTCCCTTCGACGTGTCCCTACGTCACGGCCGTTGGCGCAACCCAGGTTGCCCCTAACGGCTCGGTACGTTCTTCGTCTTATCCATAGTAAAGATCCAGGTAACGCTAACAACGCTCTCCGCGCACCGTCATGTCTGTAGGTGCACGAGCCCGAGATCGCGCCCATGCTCTTCGGCTCGGGCGGCGGGTTCTCGAACGTGTTCGCCCAGCCCAAGTTCCAGCAAAAGAGGGTCGCGCGCTACCTTCGTCAGCTCGGGGACGCCGTCGACCCGGGTCTCTTCAACCGCTCCGGGCGCGGCATCCCGGACGTGTCCGCAAACGGCTTTCCGACCGCGGTCGTCCTCCAGCAGAACTTCACGCTCTCGGGCGGCACGTCCGCGTCGACGCCCATCTTTGGCGCGATCCTTACCGCGGTCAACGACGCGCGCCTCGCGGCGCACAAGACCCCCGTCGGGTGGATCAACCCTGCCGTACGTCCTCCCTCCTGTTAGCCCTACCTCCCCGCCCTCCCCCCTTCTCTCACTTTCTCTCTCCTTCATTGGTGATTGCTCACCGGATACACGGGGTGCTGCAGATATACTCTCACTGGTTCGCGGACGCGTTCCACGACGTCACGAACGGGTCGAACCCGGGCTGCGGCACGGACGGCTTCCCCGCGCTGCCCGGCTGGGATCCCGTCACGGGGCTCGGCACGCCCGACTTCCCCAAGCTCGTCAAGCGGTTCCTCTACCTGCCGTGATACGACTCATGAACGCACACGGAACACGCGCATGCTGGCGCTTGCGCTCTTTTCTGTCGCTTCTGACGACTCTCGGACTGCTCATGTGCCTGCTCTGGTTTCCCCGCGGCCCTTCGCCGCGGTCCGCTCTGGACGATGTTTGGCGAGGCGCTGATGTCTCATGTCCTTCCTCCTGATGTTATATCTTGGGTCTCTTGTGTATCATGAACCATGGACTGTACAGTACCTTTAGTACACATCACTATTTGTATAGTGCTTGCTTTACCACACAATATCGTAGTCGCCGCTGCTCTTACTTAGTACTGGGTTACTACCCGCTGTTTCGAACTTCTTCGGAACTATGCAGCTGGGTACCGCAGGAATTGTAAGCGAGCAAGTGCATGTCATGAAGCCGTCGAGCCCAACGATGGACTGCATGGCACGCGTCTGGGCCCGACAGAGACGGACAAGAAGCTGGCGATGTGAGTGTCCCGGGTGGCGTTGTGCGTGAGCTTGAGTGAGACCACACGGAGGCTCGCAGGGCGTATGCCCCGTGCATACAGCACGCTATGCACCGCACGATGCACTGAGGTGGATGGCATTTCATCGCGGTCCGCCGACGAGTGTACATCACCGCCCATCGGACGCGTGCAGAGCGAACAGCGAACTGCGGACTGTCGGAACCCTGGAAGCTGTCGAGGGTATCAGATCGCGGTGTCTCTGGGGTGAGCAGGACGCTCGCTCACAGATGTGATAAATAGTTGGGGACACGGCGGAGGAGGGGGGGGAGGGGGGGGAACTAGAGCACAACAGGGACTAACGCATACAAACCCCAGAGTCCGAGTGCGATGCAGCAGGTAGATGTATGTTACAACCTTCGTGGCCGGCCGTGTGAGAGCCCGGACGAGTCCCGAAGCGCGGGCAGCCGAGGAGGAGAGGAGGAGGGCGGGACGGGACTTGACTCAAATGGCCCACCATGTTTGCTCTGCTTTTCCATCTCCGCTGATCGCGTATCACACCTGCGTACTTGCCGACGCCCGCCGTCCGGCGTCTGTCGCGCGCCCTCGCGCTCTCCCCGCGCGCCCTCTCGCGCGAGGTCGCGCGGGCCCTTCTCCTCGCGCACCCGCGCGCAAAATGCAGGTATTTATCTTGCAATATTCATTGATCAAGCGCCCACGTTTCGCGCACGCACCGCACCCAGTGCTCGTGAAGTACATATTTACAAATAACTACAAAGGTTCGCAATGTTCCCGATACCTATGACCGTAAGTATCGGATGCGACTGGCTCATTGCGCCGACGCGCGTTCATACGAGGCATCGTTCGGCGCGCCTCTGCATATTCAACTGCACGTGTCCACTTGAGGATCCCGCTTGGCTGTGTCTTCGCTAGCTGTGCATAGCGCGGATCCGACTTCCTGGGATGTTCCTTAACGAGAGCAAGAGCGCGCGACAAGAAACCCGACGAGGCTTCAGGTGTCAGGGTCTCCAGAATTGTCCGGAATCCTTGATGCAGACGCCGAAGGCATGCAGCTTCTTTTCAACATGGCAGGTTGTCCAGCTCCTTTTCAATATGGCAGATTGTCGATCAATGAATATCGCAAGATACATACATACATAATGCGCGCGGGCGCGCGGGGAGGGCGCGAGGGCGCGCGACAGACGCCGGACGGCGGGCGTCGGCAAGTACGCAGGTGTGATACGCGATCAGCGGAGATGGAAAAGCAGAGCAAACATGGTGGGCCATTTGAGTCAAGTCGGGACGGGGACGAGGGACGAGGGAGAGGACGAGGACGAGGGAGAGGACGCGGGAAGGACTCTTCACAGCGGCTGGGGCCAATCGGGCAGGCTGCTGAGCGCGGCGTTGATCGCCTCGCGCACCCTGCGCCGCGACGCGATGTCGCTCGACTGGCGGTAGCCCGTGTACACCTCCTGCATCTGGAACGCGCCCGCGGCCACCGTGTCTGCCAAACCGGTATGAACAGCGCGCACATCAGCATCCCTGTCCGCCACACGAGCAGGCCCACACGAGGACGGACTGACCGGCGAACATATCCGCCTCCTTCGCCATCCGCTCGAGTTGCGCGTACTGCTGCGCGGGGCCGCCGCCGCCGTACATCCCGGGGCCATAGCCTGCGGCCTGGCCGCCGCCGAACAGCCCCGCGCCGCCGAGCGCACGCATGCGCCCCTCGATCTCCGCCTTCCGGCCCTCCCAAGCGGACCGGAGGGCCTCAAACGAGATCTGGGCCTGTGATACGCACACACACACACACATACACACACACGCGCACAGAGACGCTCAACGCTCAGCACTCAGCACTCGGCGCGGTGGAACACGCGCAGACGGACCTGTTTCCATGTGTACGAGTCCCAGGTCTCGAGCTCCGCCTTGTGTATCCGCACGAAGTCGCGCGGGTGCGGCCGGCTGTACTGCCCCGCCGGGTTCGCGCCCGCGCCCTGGCCCTGGCCCTGGTCCGCGCCCGCACCCGAGCCGGGCGCACCGGCCTGCGCGCCCTGTGTCTGCGCGTACGGATCGAACTCGGCGAGGTACTGGGACTGCGCTGGCTGTTGCTGCTGGACGGCGTAGCCCTGCTGGTACCCTTGCGCGTACTGCGGCGAGGCGGGGTACCCCGGGTACTGCTGCTGCTGCTGCTGCTGCTGCTGGGGCGGCATCCCGCCGTACGGCGCGCCGTTCACCTGGCCGACTAGCTGCTGCCCGAACGAGCTCGACGGCTGGAATGGTCCGCCGGGCGATGTGGGCGCAAGCTGTCCGTACGGCGGCTGCTGTGGCTGGGCGAAGCCCGAGCCGCCCGCGCCCCATCCCGTCGGCTGCGGGGGCTGCGGCTGGTACACCCCGCCGTAACCAGTGGGCGAGGTGGGTGCCTGGGCATAGTATGCGGTCGGGTTTGCATTGAGCGGCTGGTTTGGCTGACCACCGCCGACCCAAGATGTGTACTGCGAGGAGCCTGAGAGATCGCCCGAGCCAGAGATGTCTGGGTACCGCGCGAGGGCGTTGGAGGCGTGGTCGATGAAGGGATTGTTGGAGAGCTCCGGCGGCGGCGAGCTGTACGTCGGTCGTGAAGAGTACATCGCTGGCTGGGCGGGGGGGGGGGAGAACGACGAGCGAGGCTGCGGTGGGAGCTGGGGAGAAAGGGAGCGAGTGCAGGCGAGGCTGAGAACGATCGTAGCGATCGCGAGTTTCAGGCTCCCCTGCTCGGGCTCGGACCCTCTGAGGCAGTGGTCACGCCACTGCCGTAATCCATCACGTGGGGCGTGTCTCATTAACCGCGCGCCACGACGGAGATGCGCAGACGGCGGTGTGTCCAAAGTGCTGAGTTGCGATTGACGTGTTGTTACATACATATACACTCCTGCAATAGATCATACAAATTTGTACAAGCCAGAAAGGGAGTGGGCACGGAAGAGGCGGAATAGAAGGGAAAGCCGGACTGAGAGCGCACATAACAAGAGGTCCATATTTTTCCATACCGAGTCAACATATACATATCACATATACCATCCACCTCAAACGGCCGGCTGCGCACGGCGCACCCACCGCTCCGAGCGACGCTCTCGACGGTGCTCCCTGTGCTCCTGCCGCGCCCAGCGTGCCTCCTCCCGGCGTGCATGCTTCGACGCAACCGTCTCCCGGAGCACGCGCGCGTTCTCCTGGGCGGTGTGCACCCTGTCGCGCACGCGCGCGCCCATCTGCGACACAGACGATATCCAGCGCTCGCCCGCCGCGCGGATCTCCTTCGCCCGCGAGCGCGCGCGCTCGTGCCGTGCCCGCAGGTTCTGCCGCACGCCCTCCACGACCGAGTTCGCCTGCGTGAGCGCCTCCTCGGTCTGTCTGCCGATCGCCTGCCCGAGCTCCTCCAGCGCCTCGAGCACTTCCTGCGCGTCGTCGCGCGTCGTGCTGCCAAACGCCATGCACGTGTCGAGGTACTCGGTCAGCGCGCCTGCGATGCGCGTGCTCAGAGCGTAGAGCGTGTCGTCGTCCGTGGCGCGTGCCTTGCCTTTGCCCTTGGCTGATGCGGCCGGGGGAACGATGCCCAATCCGCCCTTGTGGAATGTCTGGCCACCGATGGAAGGCGAGGGAGGGACGGGGCGAAGCGCAACGTCCGTGGTCGGCTTGATCTTCCCTGGCCAGGTGATAAGGCCGCAGCCACATTCACACTCAGAGGGAGCGCCAGCGTCAGGGACTGGCTCTGCTGCAGGCGACGCAGTGGAAGACGGTGCGGCCTTGGTGGCAACGGAAGAGGTCGAGGCCACTTGGTTAGGGCTGAGCACCGCCAGGGCGAAGTCCTTAAGCGAAGACGAGACCAACGCCATTGCAGAGGGCGTAGTCACGGGAATGGATGCGGACATGTTGACGGCCGGCGTGGGAGGCAGCGAGCGCGGGACCAACTCGAGCGTCGGAGTGGCGCGACGCTGAGTGGTCCCGGACGGCAGGGAACCGTTCATCAGGTACCCCAGGACGATGGACAGAATAGCGAATCTGGTAGGCAGTTCAGCGAAACGGCCCCTAACGGAGAAACATAGTATACGAACAGTGTGATAGCGTGGCGCGACGACAGGTTCTGTACAGTCCAAGCTTCCGTCCATGGGAGCAGCGGTCTGAGCGCCCGCGCAACTTTCGCCGGGGATGCACGTTCGATCTCCTCTTCGTCGACGACGGTTGCCCGGCCCGTGGAAAATGCTGCGGACACAAGCTTGTGTTTGGGGATGCCGATGCTCTCCCAATTGTGTTCAGCATCAAGTAGCCGGTCGCTAGTCTCGAAGAGGTCGTCCTCATCCTCAAACGCTTCTTGTGTCAAGACGGGAAGGTAGAGTGTATGCTCTGGGACCGATGTGACGGCCAACGGGAGGAATACAACTGCGAGCGATGGTTTCTCTGAAAGCAAAAGCAGGCTCGGCTGCATACGGATGAAGGCTGGTTCGAGGCACGAGTTAAAAGCACACCTACCTCCTTCCCATGGCCCACAGAATCCGTGCGGTCGATGACTGAGATTATGCAGTGTGTCGCACGGCCGCCATTCACGAGCGTGCGGATGTTGTGCGGCACGTCTATCTGCGGCAGCGCCGAAAACCCGCATCCGGTCGCATTCGTGAGCTTCTCAAGGAGCCTGTGTACAACACGGTACTTGATGGCCGAGGATGCGCCGTACATCACGATGTAGAAATCGACAATGTGGCCTGAATGGACGTTTGCCTGCTTGCCGCGAGTGTTGGTGTCGCCGGCCCGCGCGACCTCGGACGTGGGGAACGTATCCGGATCTGCAGCGGAGGCGATCTGGAAGAGCGCGGCGGGGGTTGCTGCGGCCTCTGCAAGGGCTTGCGTGTCCCCATCGGAAAGACTCATGCCGGCGTCTGTGGCGGAGATGTCCTCGTAGGACGGACTCAGGGACTGCGCTTGTGGATTGTTGAGTGGGTCGGGGAACGACAAGCGCAGGTCGCGCGATTGAACGACGGACGTGGAGCCATTCAGGGAGTTCGAGCGGGACCCGCTGAGCGTGCTGATCATGCTCTGGTCGAGCGCATCCTTGACCTTCTGCTCTTCCTCCGGGTCCTCCAGCGCCCTGTGTCGCGCCACGGCAGACTCGGAGAGCGCCACCGTCCTGAACGACAGGGAGAGATGAGTGAGGCGGGGGTCGGTCAGCGTACTGGCAGTGGTCGTCGCCGGGGCGGGCGCCTCATCCGCCTCGTCCTCGATGATGCCCTCCCAGCCCTGGATCTCTCCCTCGCGTGAGCTGTCTGTGCTCAAGAGCGAGCGGCGGGATGGCGGTCGGTAGTCGGACTCGGGATCCTCGCGATCGCTCGCGTCGGAGTCGGCGAGCGAATCGTTGTCCTCGGACGCCCTGCTGCTTGCGATGTCGAGCCAGTCCGAATCGGACAAGCTCTCGACCTCAGAAAGCATGTTGAGTTCGTTCGGATCCATGGTGAACGGGGCTGAGACGAGGCCCAGCCAAGATGGAGAGTGAGTGGTATTGGGCGGGATAGGGGAAGGGGCAAAGGACGCTTATATGTATGGCGCGCAGGGCCGGGCAGTTGACGACTGTTTGCCCAAATTGGGCGTGAAGTATCTTATCGAACTTCGCTAGCGTCAGGAAACCCGCATTCCATCACCGCTTCTTTCTCCCTCTTTCCCCCGAACGTGGGTTGCGAGGCACGCTGAACGCTCTCTGTCTGTGCTAGTTGATTCTCGCTTTGTCGCCCAAAAGACAGTATAATATTCGCCGCCTCATCTGATGCCCTGTAGTTGCGAGGCACAGGCGTGTAAAGACTGAGATCAACGCCTCGGACTCCTGCTGACAGCTGCTGGAACGCATTCTCTCGTGATCAGCACGTTTGGACTAGCCGGATATCCCGTGTTTATCAGCCACGGAGACGCGTGGCTTCCACGCACTTGCCACCAAGCACAGGACCACGACTTCCGGGCTTCCGAAACACAATATGATCCAGCTGGTGTCCCGCCGGCACTCGTGCGCGCGATAAGTAGCAGCCATGCCGAGCTGCGCCCTGCGCATTGCACATGGTGGGCGAGAACCCGTCAGTTGTGACCGAACTGTCGTGTCAAGGTAGTAGCCCTCCACGGAGGCTTCAGAGTATGGACAACGTGGAGTCGTGTGCCGACTACGTGATGGTAGGAATTCGGAGAGTTGAGGCTTGATCATAGCAAGATGTGGCAATAGGATTGGGTGATCGAACAGCCTGGGATCTTATCTTATCAGATAAATCACACCATGAGTAGACCCAGCGTTCTCAGCACATGCCATCCGGAAACGTCCCGAGTCAGTCGCGATGCCTGCTTTGTACCCAACCACCACCCTCATGCTCAAGGATGCTCGCGAGCCTTCCTGAAGACATCTTGCTCGATGTCTTTCAGTATCTCGATGTCAGAGACGTTCTCGCTCTCCGCAAGGTGCGCGCGCGCTACAGGCGATCACGCGATGAAATGTGGGGATAAGCGCAAGACTGCTCACTGTTGTCTCCGTAGACGTGTCGTACCCTCCACGCCTTTGGGGGTAGTGATTATATCTGGCACAGACTTACAGCCGACTTCCGACTCCCCCTCGACCTCCCGCCGAATACACCTCCGTCCGCGCTTCCGGGGGAAGAGCTGCAACGCCTCGCGATCAAGGCCATCCGGCTCGACGCAAACTGGTGCGGCGACACGCGCGTGCGCCGGTTGCGCGCGCTCATAGACGACAAGAGCGGGCAGTATGTCGACCAGATGCAGTTCCTTCCTGGGGGGAAGTGGCTCTGGACCGCTCAGCGCACGCTGAAGCGCGAGTCGTGGTATACCCGCATGAGCCTATGGAACCTCAAGGATGTATCGTCCTCGCACCGCGTATGGTCTACCGAGATATCGGGGATATACCGCAGCTGTACGCTTTTACAGAGCAAAGATGGAGACTTCGCGACGCTTGTTGTCGGAGTTTGTGATCATCGAGAGTGAGTTCTTTGGGGCAGTGTCCAATTCGCCTTGCTCAGGTCAAGTCCAATCCTCCAGGGTCATCGAAGTTCACTCCATCTCCCTGAAAGATGCAGAGAATCATTACGGAGTATACCCTACATGCTCTCCCGCCAAGTCGAAGCAACTGCACATAGTGCCGCATCCGCGTGCCCCGCATTTGCGCCCCATAATCCATGAGATTGCGGCACACGACAACTTATTGATCGTAACGATTTTCGCGTTGGACACGGGCGGGGGAGCCGGTTCTCTGCAGATCCTTTTCGTCAATCCGGAAACTGGGGCTACTAAATGGGTCGATCCCCTATTCGCCCAGGTCAGTCGGACGATCGTCGTGACCTGAACAAGTACTGATGCTTGACTTCCGATACATGACATAGTCATTCTCGTTTCTCTGGGTCCGCGTATGGGGAGACTACCTGTTCCTCGTCGGGGAGGTACATGACGATTTCGCCGTGCGGGTATATCGTATCCCCAACCCGTTCTCCACTCCGACCAGCGGTTCCCCTCGAGCCAGCCCTCCCGCGGCTGGCTCGGACGATGAAACGGACGACGACTATGCATACACAAACCTCGGACCCATGATCGCAGAGTTCGCTGGCCCGACACCTATGGCAGTCCCTGGCCACCACATAGCCCAAGTGTCCCCTGCGACATCCTCCCCCGGGCTTGCGGCCGTCATGTTCTACCACTCCGTCCACCCCCACAGCGCACAGCTACTCCGCTTCTCGTTCGACGTCTCACCCGAGACCGTGGAGATGACGGGGATGTCTTCTAAGGACTTCGAAATTGGGAACGAGTCGTCCGCGCAGCTCGCGCAGGTCGGCGCGCTCGGGATCCGCGGCGTGTGGCTCGAGCACAACTGGGAGACACAGCTGAACCGGGTGATGAAGCTCGCGTACGATCCGGTTACGCGGACAGCCAAGGTCGGTGTGCTTTTGCCACACGACCCGGAGCTGCCGTTCACGCCGAACATGTGTCATTCGCTGGCCTTTGACGAGGTGACGGGTAGGCTTTGCTTGGGAATGTACGACGGTAATGTATATATCCTGGATTTTGTATGACTACACTCCTACTTTAACTCCGATTGTACCCTTTGATCTATGACTACTGGGGCGTCGTAGATCACCATCGCGTGAATAGCAATGACCTGCATGTGTGTCCAAGTCCAAGTCCACGCCTGTCAGCGCCATGAGCGCGAGGCGCGCTCATAATGACACGCGACTCACGTGCGCGTATATCCGAATGACCGCATTTGACTCGCAAGCCAGACGAAACATACGCAAGTGCATACAACCTGTTTTGCGACCCTTCCTCTCTCGAAAACAACCGTTTTCACCCCTTGCTTGTGCGCCTCTTGAGAACAATTTAAGGCTCGTCGCAACAACCGAACTTTTGTCGATCTGCAAGCACGTGGCCGTGAAAGATTAAGATTATCGACAGCCGTGGCGGCGTCGCTTGCGAGAACACAATATTACCTCTGACCCGCCTCTTGCTCACGCCCACTCACGCTCCGTCGTCTCTGGCGACAAAACCTTCCGTATACTGCGATATGGACCAGGAACTGAACCAGTTCGTCCAGGCGATCCTGATTGCCTCCGATCCCACGCAAAGTTCTCTGCACCACCAAGCCCTCGAGTACCTCTCGGCGATTCAACAGAGTGCCTCGGCTTGGCGACTTGCGCTTGCCGTATATGTAGAACCTGGACAGAATGGAGGGAGGAAACACCCGCCGCAGGTCCGCTTCTTCGCGCTCCGTGTGTTGGACGAGTTTCTGGACAACCGGTGAGGTTAGTCGTTCATGCACAAGGGAAGTGGCTAACCGCGGACTACGTCTGTGAAGTTTCGAGCCACTAGATGATGACATGTTCCAAACATTACGACAATCTATTCTCAACTATATCCAGTCAGAATACCTGTACGGTTCCGCAGAAGCAGAGGCCTCGTGTGAGTACCATCTACCCGCGTCCGAGTGTCAGTACATGACGGTCCTTTCAGTCTTGCGTAACAAGTTCGCCCACACCCTCACCCTCTTCTTCCTCTGCACATACATTGATAAGTGGCCGACGTTCTTCACCGACTTCTTCGGCCTCATCCACCCTCCCGAATCCACCTCGCAAACGACCTTCAACCCCCATGTCTCCCTCCTGCTCTTCCATCTAGTCCTAGAAATCTCTGGAGAGGTTGCAGACCAAATCATCAAGGCCGCCCGACAATTCACTGCTGCACGCCAAGCTCGTGACAGCCGCGTCCGAGATGCTGTGCGAGAAAGAGACGCCGCGAGGATCAACGAAGCAGTGCTCACGATCGTCGCGGACGGCGTAGAGCGCATGTCAAGGCTACGAAAGGGCGACGTCGCCCAGGCAGAACGAGAGCTAGACTCTGCCGTAGAGGTCGTCGACTGGGGCGTCCGCACGTTCGCCTCGTACGTCGGGTGGATTGACATCAACTTGACAGTCACGCGAGATACCGTTCCTTTGCTCTTTACACTGCTATCCGACCCTTCTTTGCCCATCCGTCTCGCCACCGCCCATGCGCTTACGCGGATTGTCGCGAAAGGGCTCAAGGAGCCCGGCGACAAGCTCCAGTTGATCAAGGTCCTGTCACTGGGTCAGGTTCTCGATGCGCTCGAGGAAAAGACGCGGGGGGAGCAGAGGAGCAGAGGGTCAGACACCGACGAAGGGGAGGAGTCCTACCGGGAGGCCCTCGGTAAGCTGCTCAACGTGCTCGGTTTGGAGCTCTGCAAGTTGACGGACGTGAGTGGACCGTGCGTTATCGGTGGGATCGTAGGCTTGATGGTTTGCTGTAGGAATGCCCCGACGCGGGCGTGCGTTCGGAAGCCACGCAGCTGCTGGGCCAAATCCTCCCTGTCATACTCCGCCTCATGGCTGATGAGTACGACGATACGTGCTCTACCATCTTCCCCCTACTGCAGACCATTCTCTTGAGCGTAAGTCGTTATTCGACCTTTTATGCAGCTGGTTGCTGACATCATGATGCAGTACAAGCGACAACGGAAGTCATCCTCGGAACCTCTCGATCCTGCGAAACGCACCTTCCTCTCGTCGTTACTCAGTGTCATCCTCGAGAAGCTCAAATGGGATGAAGAGTCAGATCCAGAAGATATGGACGAGGATGACAAGGCGGCGTTCGAAGATCTGCGCAAGGTGATCACCATCACAAGACCGGCCAGACCACCTAACTGACAGGGTGGTCTAGGAACTCAGGACATTCATGGACTCGACGCTCATGATCGACCCCGAACTTGTCACAGAGTCGGTGAGGACACTGGCGCTGAACACCCTCACTGCCTATCAAAATGGTGTCTCGCTCAAGTGGAACGAAGCCGAGCTCGCGATCTACCTCGTCTACATCTTTGGCGAGATCAACAAGAGTATGTACCCCTCCATTGGTGCATGTTTTGGTCTATGCTGACATACGACTGGTAGCGGGAGGCAAGGGCCGTGCCGCGTTCTGCCAAGCACCTGCCGTGCAAAGAGACAAGCGCAAGGAGACGGACTACTCAGAATACCCGCTCACGAGTCACGGCGAGATGCTGTATGCGCTCGTCCAGTCTGGCATCTCCTCATATCCCCACAAAACGGTGGTCATGCAGTTCTTTGAGACCGCCGCGCGCTACGGTGACTTCTTCAAGGTCCGTAAAGAGTGCATCATGCCCACGTTGCAGGCCATGCTCGACGTCCGGTAAGTACTCGCCCTGAACTTCCTGTCATGCCAGTATTGAACCGCCTGCATTAGAGGGTTGCACAGCCCAGAGTCGAGCACACGTTCCCGGGTTTACTATCTCTTCTATCGCTTCGTCAAGGAGGACAGGAACGAGATCTCTCCAGAGGTGGCCGTCTCGTTACTGGAAAGCATCCGCGATCTGCTTGTTATTCAAGTGGAAGTTCCAGAATCCGAGAATTCCGAGTCGCAAGATATCCTCCAAGAGGCGGTATCTACGCCCTCCATCTTCGACTCGCAGCTGTACCTGTTCGAAGCGACCGGCACGCTTGTCTCGCTTCTGTACAAGACGCCGGACCAAGCGGCCGCCCTCCTGCTTTCTGTTGTCCGGCCGCTACTAGATGAACTATCTGTGAGCTTACAGGCTGTCAAGGGACCCGACAGTGTGCTGCCGATCTTGAAGGTGCACCATATCATCATGGCGTTGGGGAACCTTGCCAAGGGTTTCCCTGAGTACCCGAACCCCGTGCCCGAAAACTTCGTTGCGCCTCCCCTAGAGGTGTTCAGAGAAGTTGGCCAGGCCATCCTCGTTTGTCTCGAAGCTATGAACGTCTTTCGGGTCGTCCGAGACGCGGTGAGTCCCGACGATGTTTTTGCCGGGTCTAAGCCTTACATTCGTATATCAGACACGCTTTGCGTTTGCACGCATTTTGGCAACAACAGGATCGAATGTCGCGCAGCTCATTCCGCCGCTCATGGCGAACCTCCTTGCCCACTTCGAGCCGACGGAACTCATTGACTTCATGAACTTCATTGGCCTGTCCATCCACAAGCTCCAGGTGAGCTATTTTGTCGTGAATGTCTGACACAGAGCTCACATCGACCCAGGAGGATTTGTTGGACGTCCTCGACCAGCTGATCGGCCCGCTCAGTGCGCATATCAATGGCCTTCTAGCTCAGCCCGTCACCGGCACCGATGATCAGGTCACACAAGTGGATACCAAGCGCGCCTACCTTGGCCTTCTGAACAGCATCATCTCTTCCAAGCTTCACACCGTGTTCATCTCAGACAGTAAGTTCCCACCTCCTTCAGCGTTTAATGACGTTACCAATCCAATCTCCCAGGGAACAAGGGTCAACTAGAGGGCCTCCTGGAGAGCATGCTCCGACTCGCTGAGGACCCGTCAGACCCCGCTAGTGAAAAGGCCGCATTCTCGTTCTTCGGGCGTTGTGTTACCGTCTGGGCCGAGCCACCTAGAACGCCCAGTACGCAGCAAGTTCTCCCTGGGGTTGAACGCTTTGTCTACGAGCGTGTAGTCCCTACGGCCTTTGCAGTCCTGTCATTGCCTCAGTTCAACATCAAGGATGGGCAGATCGTAGTTGTAAGTGTTACTTTTGCCTTCTTGTCAAGAAATATCCGCTCATGAGCGTTTCCAGGTCCTGCAGGAGATCGCCAACTTCCTCCAGACTGTTGCGAAGACCAGAGGCCAAGAGGCGATTGACTTCCTGGTCACCGTCTTCCTTCCTTCTCAGAATTGGCCGCAGGCGACCGCTCTGGAGTTCACGACGAAGATGCGCGAACTGGACGGGAAGGCGTTCAGGAAGTACTTCAGCGACTTCGTGCGTGCGTCACGCGCAGGGTCGTGAATGCACCCCCCGACTTAAGCCCACTCTTGGCGACGAAAAGCTCACCCCACGACGTACCTTATTCTCACGACCGACCCATGTTACGCATCGCTCACTTGCTCTCTAGTAGTAGTACATTATCCTTGCCATCTACACCCGCCATTTTTTGCCGTCGTCGCACTCATTCGCTATTCCCTGCCTCCGCCGCTGCATCAATAACCACCGTTGTATTGACACTACCCCCCACTGTACACATGAAGATGCCCCTGTCTACTACTGTAATTTGCTAGTGATAGTGTTCGCTAGTTAGGAACAATGAAGAGAAGGAGAGTTGTTGAGTAAATCATTTGCCACCATGTCCGGGCGCTTACATACGCTGAGGTCACTTCGCGAAAGGCGCTTGTGCGCGAATCGCGCATACACCTTTACCACTAGTCTCACTCTGCAGCCACCATCGGGCCTCTCTTCGCGCTTTCCTCGTCATCTTTGCTGTTATTGGTTCGATAAACTGTGCTGAAAGAACGACATGGCTTCCGGTAAGTTGGAGTACACGCCGTTGCGACCAGCTTGTCGATCATTACTTGTGAAGTGCCGCCGCGGATGAGAGGGACCAAGGCTCGAATTGTGAGGGGATCCGCAATGCAGTTGAGGTGACCGTGTCTGACCGTCTGTGACAGAAACCCGTGAAGAAGGTGCGCCATGCCTCGTAGTGTCCCGTCTGCCCGCAATGTCTAACAAGCAGGACGCGGCGCGCCGCAGCATGGTCCGGACATCTCGATGGATGAGACGTGGGCGAAGCTGGCTCGGAATATCATCGAAATTCAAAACCACAACGCCGCGAACCTCTCGTATGAGGAGAACCACCGATACGCGTACAATATGGTCCTGTACAAGAGCGGAGACAAGCTGTACAAGGGGTCGACGCAGCTCATAGCGGATAACCTGGAGAAGCTCGCGAAGGAGTACATCTTCCCAGCCTTCCCGGCGGGCGTGACGAACGACCCCGTGCAGAAGAGTCAGGAGGGGGAGATGCTACTCAAGGCTCTAAAGAAGGTCTGGGATGACCACACCTCGAGCTTGTCCAAGCTACGGGATGTTCTCAAGTACATGGTGAGAGCTTTTCGCCGCGTTAGCTTAGACAGGTATTAACCCTTGTCAGGATCGCGTGTACACCAAGACGGCCAAGGTCCCTGAAATATGGGATGCTGGTCTTGGACTGTTCATCCAGCATATTATAAGACCACCAATCCAAGGCCATGTTATTTCCGCTATCCTCACCCTCATTCAGATCGAGCGCGACGGGTATACAATAAATCGCTCCTCTGTGAAGGGATGCGTGGATGTGTACCTCCAACTCATGGACCCCGACCACGAACAAGACTCACTTTACCGCAGAGACATAGAGCCTGCGGTACTTCGGGAAAGCGAGAGTTTCTATGAGAAGGAAGGCGAGAAACTACTCGAGAGTTGCGACGCCCCTGAATACCTCCGAAGGGTGAGCAGACTTGCCCTGACCGAGAGTGCCTTTTTACAAGTCTATATAGGTAGAAGCACGCTTCCAAGAGGAAGAATCCCGGACACATCACATTTTGTCAACACTGACAAGTCTCCCTCTCCAACGGATCTTGGAACAGCACCTGGTCTCTGCGCACCTGAAGACTGTCATCACCATGCCGAACTCTGGTCTCGACGCGATGATTGACTCCGATAGGATAGATGATCTCGCTCGGCTCTATCGGCTGTTCACTCGCGTTTCTGCTGGTCTGCCTTGTCTTCGGAAGTCGCTGAGGGAAACTGTGATCCGGAGAGGCAAAGAGATCAACGATGCTAGCACGGGACTTGGCGGCGATGGGGGAGACTCCCAGGAAGACGAGGCTGCCGAGTCGTCAGCGAAGGGTAAGGGCAAAGCTAAAGCACGTCCTCCAAACGCGGCTTCACAGACCCTCGCGCTGGCGCTCAAGTGGGTGCAAGACGTACTGGACCTCAAGGACAAGTTCGATCGAATATGGGCCAGGGCGTTCCAGGGGGACCGTGACCTCGAGAGTGGCCTGAATGAGGTATACCATTGGAACTGAGCCTACTGGTGTCCAAACCTGGTGTCTCATCTTGTTCATTAGGCGTTTGAGACGTTCATCAATCTGAACGAGAAGTCACCAGAGTTCATCTCGTTGTTCATCGATGACAACCTCAAGAAGGGTCTCAAAGGGGTAAGTCATTGTATCGTTACCTCCTTCCCATCTCACCTGGCCCTCAGAAATCAGATACGGAGGTGGACATTGTTCTGGACAAAACGATCACTGTTTTCCGGTTTGTCACCGACAAGGACGTCTTCGAGCGATATTACAAAGGCCACCTCGCAAAGCGGCTGCTTCTTGGTCGCTCAGTGTCCGACGACGCAGAACGAGGCATGCTGGCGAAGCTCAAGGTCGAGTGTGGCTATCAATTCACACAGAAACTCGAGGGCATGTTCCACGACATGAAGATCTCCGCCGAGACGATGCAAGCATACCGCGACCATGTCTCCAAGAATGCAGTTGTGAGTGCATGGACTTGCAGCCTCCCTTTCTGCCTAGACTCGTCTCATGGGCGTGACAGGAGCAAGACATAGAGATCTCCGTCACCGTCATGACTTCCACCTTCTGGCCGATGTCACATTCCGCTGCTTCATGTACATTCCCTATGCAGCTCATCAAAGCTTCAAAGTCCTTCGAGCTCTTCTATCTCTCCCGACATTCGGGGCGTCGACTAACGTGGCAGCCATCACTGGGCAACGCAGACGTGCGGGTGACGTTCAAATCCAGGAAACACGATCTGAACGTCTCGACGTTTGCGTTGGTCGTCCTCTTACTATTCGAGGACATCCTCGACGACCAATTCCTGACATACGAGGTCAGCCGTTGAGAAACCCGTGAGAATAAGATGCTCACGACAAAATGGCTTACTGCAGGAAATAAAGTCCGCCACCGCGATCCCTGAGGTCGAACTCAAACGCCAGTTACAGTCGCTTGCATGCGCCAAGTACAAGATCTTGAAGAAACACCCACCCGGACGCGATGTGCACGACAGCGACTCATTCTCCTTCAACTCGGACTTTTCTGCGTCTCTGCAGAAAATCAAGATCAGCACCATCGCATCACGCGTGGAAAACACGGAGGAGCGCAAGGAGACGAAGGATCGCATTGACGAGGAGCGTCGGCATCAGACGGAGGTGAGTCTAGGCACCTCGTACGTGCCAGGGGGCGCGGATTGACCCATGCTTCGCAGGCGTGTATCGTCCGTATCATGAAGGACCGCAAGCACATGACGCATAACGACCTTGTGAACGAGGTGACGCGCCAGCTCGCGAGCCGTTTCCAGCCCAATCCCATGGCGATCAAGAAACGTATAGAGGGTCTCATTGAGGTAGGTCTCCGCATTGGATACTGGAAGGGCGCCTTGCTGAGCGTCGTGCATGTAGCGCGAGTATCTTGAGCGCTGTGACGACCGAAAATCTTACAATTACTTGGTATGTTCTAGCCAACATGTTGCTCTGCTTGGTTGTTGAAGCTGACTGCTGCGGTACAGGCATGAATTGGCATGTATCATCGCACCTGTATTACCGCTGTATCAACGCTTGTTGTCTCTTGGAGTACCCGCACTATCTTCTTGGCCCGCAACTCCCCCTCTCGTACAAACGCCGCGGAATTGTGTGATAGTGCTTCTCCGTCGTCCACGACTATGCAGCCGCTCTGTTCAGACTGGGGGGGTCTCATCTTGAAAAACCTCGTTGTGCAGAGGGAACGTGCTCAATGCTTCGATTTATGGTGCTGCTCACTTTAACGCCTCGCTAAGGCTGAGCATCGGGAAATGGTGCTGGCTGAGATGCTAAGAGCTCTCCCGCAACTGTTACGCACTACACGTTCGAGAACGAGGTACCATTTCCACGTCCAGCTGTTCTTCTTGAACAAACGCTCCTGTATATACCGAGGCAAACCGTCTGGTTGGCCCAGGGTTGGCCACTACACAAGCTGCATCCGAGTTGGGTACGTGATGGTTTTGTTGATGATTAGCTGGTGGTATCCGATAGCAAATAATATTAGTCTCCAGAGCGATGATCTCCCTGGATTAGTCTACAACCCGTCTCTGCATACAGCTCTATAGCTCGTCCTTCGAGTGCTCGCCGTGGCTCTCGGGATGGAAGGCAAGAAGGAGACCTGGAACCGGTCAGTATGTACGGCTGTGAGAGTCAACGAAGCACTCACGTTTCTTCGTCTCGGGCGAGATCTCTGTGGGTAGAACGACGTTATACTCCACGAAGAGGTCGCCGTGTTCTGACTGGCCATATACCGGCAGACCCTCGCCGGTGATCGTCTGTACGTATCCTGCGACAGGTTGTGAGCAGTCTTGACACAAAGCATGAGAGAAGTCTGACGCACCTGGTTGTGTGACTCCGTGGCGCTTCAGCTCGACAACGTGCCCGTCGAGGTGCGTAAGGTTCCTCTCGAAACCTAACAGCGCCTCCTCAACGCTGATCGTCTCGGTCCAATACAGCCCGCTCTCCTTCCTGCGCAATCCGCCGCGCTCTTTCCGCGTGCGTATCCGGAGTACAACATCTCCAGGCTCCCAGTCCGGGCTTTCGTCCGCCTCGCCCTCGAAAACAACCTCGTGGCCCTCGGGCGCGCCTTTGGGCACCTCGAGGGTGTAGTGCTGAGTGTGGTCCACGACCTTGTTCCCGCCGCAATGCGGGCACTTTTTCGTCACGACGCTGCCCCGTCCGCCGCACTCGTTGCACGTCACCTGGCTCTGGGTGAACATCCCGGGCATGATCTGCTGCCTCACGATGCGCACGCCCGAGCCACCGCAGGCGTTGCATGTGTGCACGTCCGCGGACGATGCGGCGCCTGTGCCGCGGCAGTGGTCACAAAGGATGCGCTTCTTGACCATGAAGTCAATGCTCGCGCCGGTGTAGACGTCCGCGAGGGAGACCTCGAATTCGGAGACGGAGGTCGGGCCGCGCCGGACTTGCTGCTGGCCGGGGTGGCCGCCGCCAAAGAAGGACTGGAAGACGTCGAAGGGGTTCTGGTAGTGCTGTTGGCCGCCCTCATGCGCGCGGAGGCCGTCTTCGCCATGGCGGTCGTATATCTGCCGCTTGGTCGAGTCCGAAAGGACCTCGTATGCTGTTGCCAGGCTGAGTAAATGCGATCATGGCAGGTAGACGAGACTGACCGTGTGCGATCTCTACGAATTTCTCTTCCGCACCAGGATCTGTGTTCTTGTCCGGGTGGAATTTACGGCTGGACCAGCGGATGAGTTGACTCGCGTACCTGACAAAGCATGAGTACATACCTAAGTCTTTTGTACGCCTTCCTAATGTCCTGTTCGGAAGCCGACTTGGACACTGCGTGAGCGCATGTGAGTAAGAGACCTGGGTAGTCGGGTGGCTGCGCGCCTTGGACTAACGCTCTAGCACTTTGTACAAGTCTGCCGCATTAACGAGAAGAACCGCGAGCAGTAGAACCAAGACCAAAAGCCCTGGAGAGCCCATGCCGAGTAAACGGGACGGGGAGGGGGGCGGAAAGACGGAGGTGGCTGGAGGGAGCAAGTTGTGGCAGAACGTGCAGCAGCTGCGCGTCGAGTGCGTCTTGCACCCGATCGCGATCTGACACGTATCCTGGCTCGCGTGGCAGACCCTAACCTGCCTCCAGGGTTTGGCCTCAGTACTTAGGGTTTGTGGCCATCGGGTCTTGGCGAGCGCCACAACGCGCGCTCAACTCTCTGCTCAGCTCTCCGTCCAACTCCTGGTCTGGTGCTGGTGACCCTCCGCGATGCTCTCATGTCGAACTCACAGAGGCACGATGTTTAAACTCGGCTCTAGATGCAACGCTGTACCACTGCGACGGGCATATTCCCACCAAGTCAGAGGTCACCTGCTCCCGTTCCTCTGCATCGTCGCGTCCTGACCGCGTTGGACCTCTCTCAGCGTTCCCCTTCGCGGTGTCAAGAGAGAAAGCCATCGATGATCTCAGCCTTAGTGCCTCTATTTTTACTGGAGAGAAGGTTCCGGGCACCTTCCTCCGCCGCTTCTTCCCCAGCCTGAATCTGGAGGCTCTACGGCCCATTCGTGCAATCCCTGTGTATCTCCCCACATGGCTCATAGAAGCTGAGTTGAAGGCATCAATATGGGCGAGGAAGTTAGAGGATGACGATCATATGTCCAAGGTGCGCATGCGCATATGTTCCCTGTAGTTCCGCTACAGTTATGACGTCTGTATAGGCTACCGCTCTGGTTCAGTTTGGTCTCGCGTACGTCACATATTCTCTTCATTCTCCAATCACCCTGCTATGTCTGTACGCGCTGTGGGGACAAACAAGACAGAACCTGTACATGTGAGACGCGCAGTCAGGAAGCCCCACTACGATGGCTCGACTCGACCGAATCGAGGATTCGTAACGTGACCATGTTGGCCTGATATGGCCCTGCAATGGAAGCCATCATGGATTGCCATGTTCTACCTATAACCCCCTCTGTTTGAAGGGCAGGGCGAATTTTTGGAGACTTCACTGGGTTTGAGGTTCAACCTAGCGCACTTAGTTGTAGGGCGCACAGATCATGACGCAGCGGTACAAAAGCTGTGCGAGGCCTTGAACAGGATACTGCCCTGTCTAGCTAGTTTGCCGCATTGTCTTCAATTGTCCTACTCCCAACGCCTGCGAGAACCGTTCAGATTTGGATGGTTGCAGCTGAAGCGCCCGTAATGCTCACTCTGAGACTTCCTTAACGGTTGCTCAGAAACTCGGCGTCTCGGATATCAGCATGAAGGATTGAGCTGCACAACTATACACGTCCCTATCGCGCGTACGGGCCCGCCAGGGACCCAAATGGTCATCACTGTCGCATACGACACAATGCACTCATACACAATACCCATTCTAGGAACATGCCAGGTTAGCCGTTGTCCACGAACAAACATCGATCATCTCCCAAACGTTCTTACAGGCTTCAATTTCATTCCATTGTCAATGCTCAGCCTGGTGACTCCAGAACTGCTCAAGACGGAGACAGTGCCTGTGTCAGAAGAGACGAAGCAGCATGATGGGAACGACGTGCTCTGCCTGCCGTTCAGTGTGACGCCGTTCCATCTACCCGATGTTGCCCGCGAGCTGCCCACGTCCAAGGCGACCATCGCGGACGTACTCCGCTTTGAGCCACGGTCGGTGAAAGAGACTTCGGTTGGTATTTCAACGACTTTTTTCTGTAGCACACATTTCTGATAGCCGATCATAATCCTAGTTCGCAGCGTACCCCGTCCTTGTTCCCATTTACCTCGCCCAATACCAAGCACAAGCGGTCGTGGACGGTGATCTCCAATACACCACCATCACCGCCTTCATTGAAGCCGGCGTGCCCAACGTGAGTCTCACCTTTCCTCACCCACCCCCTCACCTGTCTAACCAACCCCCCTCGGAATATCCAGGGCCGCTGCGTAGCCGAGGTCTTGCCCGGGGTGGATGACTTGCTGTCCGCGTTCAACGTGCCCGTGCCGGACCTCTTCGTGCGCGGGCCCCACGCGGAGCTCGTGCGCAAGTTCGCGACGGTGTGCAGCCTGATCGCGCCGAACGCGACGCTCCGGCACCGCGAGCTCATCGAGCGCTGGGCGGACAGCGCGATGTGCCCGGCGCACGCGCTCGAGCGCTACCGCGACCGCTTCTTCGGCACGACGGAGCGCGCCGCGCGCGCGGCCGTCGACTGGGCGGACCCGCGCATCCGCCCGTTCGAGCCCGCGGAGCGCGAGGCGAACGCGCAGTGGCTCTCGTCCGGCGCGGACCTGTTCCTGCTGAGGATGATGATGGACGTGTACAACAGCAAGCGCGAGGTGCGTCCGCCCCCCCCCCCCCTCTCCGTCACTGCTGGAGCCATTGTTGTGCGCAGTTGTGCTGATCGATAGCGGGCACGGCAGGGCGGTGCGGCACAGCAGGAGGGCGGCCAGGACGCGCGGGTGCCGTCTGAGAGCGAGGTCGAGTGGGTCAAGACGCAGATCGCACAGGTGGAGAAGCAGCGCGCGGACAAGAAGCCGCCGTGGCTGGCCACCTGGGAGATCCAGCAGAATCAGCGGAGGCGACTGGGCCTTGCGAACAAGGATGCCCACACGGCCGCCGCTGCGTCCGAATCGGCACCCAACGCGGGCTCCGAGGGGACGCCCTCGCAGCCGTAGACGGATGGGCACGCGCATCTGTCACCCACAGTATAATGCATACAACAGTATTACACGATAATGTGAGGTCCTTCTGTGGACCCTGATATGAGGCGCCGACGCCCTGCACCCGCGGGCGAGCCGCGGGGTGGGAATCTCCCGAGATCTGAATGGGGGCCTAGGCCGCGAACGGAACAATACACATACGAAATACAACGGAACACACATAGGTACAAGTCGGCTGACGCTGAACGCCGCGGCGCCTCGACGGTCGGGAAAAGTCAGAGACATGCACATGCTGTGCGCGCTATGAACACACGTTCGGGTACAATCTCTCTGTTGGATCTTGGGGGATCCAGCCCCCCTCGAGGCCGCGCTGGTAGCTCCAGTCATCCGCGCTCTCCGCCTGTTATCGGGTGTCCTCACGATCAATCAGAACGTCCGAGCAATATATCACGGGTTGACTGACCTTCCACGTCCAGAAAACCCACCCTTGCACGGCCTCGCCGATCTCCACCTGGGATTCCCAGTACCTGCGCGGGCGTCGTGAGGAGCCGTCTAAGCCGACATTCCGCAACAGAGGGAAGAAGATACCGACTGCCGGAGGAATTTCTTGTAGTCGTCGCTAAACGTGGACATGTCGCCGGTGTAGCCGTCGCAGCTCCCGAACGACTGCTGGCCGGACTGGTAAGTGCCATCCCAGCGCGCGCCGACGCCGCGCCCGTTCAGCCACTGTGCGCAGTCTGTGACCGCGTTCGACCACTCGCCGCTGACGGTGTACAGGTTCGAAGACGCGTATGTCTTGAGCGTGTTCAAAACCTGGCACGAGGACTGGGAACGCGTCCGGTCAGCGTTCTACTTCCCGGTGTGGATCAGCTGGCGTGCGATACGTACATTGATATGCTCTTCTTGCGACCAGGCGAGCTGGTTGTAGTTGAATACCTGATATTCGTGCTGCAAGGGGCACAAAGGCCAGGCGTCAAACGTCAAACATATGAACGGGTTCCCCGCATCCCCGAAGATTGCTCACATAGTCCATCAGAACCCCCTGGTCCTGATTCGAAGACGTCATGAAGCCGTCCCAGTTCTACGGAAGGCCGCCGATGAACGTCTGAACGTTGACCACAGCTGGAATCCCGCTGTCGGGAAACGTACTGCGACGCCGAGGAACGCGTCCCCAATCATCACCTTGAGCGCCGTGCCCGCGGCCTGCCGGACGGCCTGGTAAGCGTCCTGCCAATAGTTGCCGATGACAGCCCCAATGTCACTCTGGTACCCCGCCGGCTCGTTCAGGAGCTCGAGCACGTCCACCATCCCGCCAATCTGGTCCGCGATGAACCGGACGATGTCCACCGTGCGGTTCACGTTCGAGCCCTGCGCCCAGTTCGCATCCCCGCGCCGGCCGGAGTTGTCGTACCCGTTCTGCGAGCCCGGCGCGCCGTGGAGGTCGAGGATGACGTGCAGCGAGTGCGCCCGCGCCCAGTTGAGCGCGCGGAGGAGGTACGGCCACGCGCCGGGGATGTAGGGCGAGACGGAGGTGGAGTAGTTCGTGGCGGCGGAGGTGATGGGGACGGACCAGTACCCGATTTGCATGCTACGGCCGTGTCTCAGCCGGGGCCTGCTGAGGGCAGATAATGCTCTTTACCCACCGGACATGGTTCAGACCAGCCGCTTTAATTGCTACGAAGTCATCTTCTGTCATCCAAGTGTCCCAGTGCCTCTGCAGAACGTCGAGAGCATAGTCTGAGTCTAGCATCTGGCCGAAGGTGTACTCGTCTATAATGTCCGAGTTGTTCGTGCTCTCAAAGATGCTGGGCGTTATCCATGGCTGGACAGCTGTCGGTGCCCGTCTCACAATGCATTACCAACTTGATCACTGACCTCCAGGACAAACCAACCCCCGCTATGGACGTCATGCAAGGCCATTGAACGAGAATTTCTGCCAATTAAAGCCGGATAACGTACAGATTCACACCGCGGACGGGATCCTTGCCATAATTGAACGGCGTTGGAGAGGGAAGGGTCACGGATGATGAAGGGGTGGTCTGAGTAGGCTGAAGAGACGTAGCACTAGACGTTGCAGCACCGTTCCCGCCGCTCAAAGGTAACTGAGGATTTGTTCCCAGACGGGCTTGAGGGTCAACTAAGCGACATTGCTGTGCTCGGCTATTCAGGACGCCCAGCGCGAGTCCGATGACGAGCAGTGGGAGTCGCAGAGCATACGAAGCCAGCAGCATCTCTATAGCATGGGCAGGGAAGTCTGAGAGGAGGCTGCTTGCTGAGGCTCGCGCGGTGCAGGGCGGGCTCAACGTGGCCTCCAGCGCCTTGATAGCTAGATTGTACGTTATTGATGCGGCCGAGGGATGCCGAACGTTGTATGGGCGGTCATATCCCAGACAATGTCACAGATCTGTGTTTAGCGGAAGGTCAACGCCGTCCGTGTGCTTCAGACTGTGAGGTCGGATGCAGTGGTGGTTTGCGACAAGAGAGGCGTCCTGCCGCCACCATCGACTACGACGGGCTCGGGCCCGCCCACCGGGTTTGAACCGGCTACACATACCGCATCGCCACGGAGCGCCACTAGTCCATCCTGCTCAAGTTTACCAAGATCATCAGCCCCGAGCAGTGCAACGCTCTCAGCCCCCCTCCTCGTCAAACCAGGCGGGTTGATCAGTGTCAATCTCTGCTTCAATCTTGCGCGTGCCAATTGTGTCAACAGATCAACTCAGCCTTCCTGGATCACGTATGCGCTGACCCAAGGCCCAACCTGGCCGCAACGCGGGATCGGGTCGCCCACGTTCATCATTTCAGACGGACTCCCTTCTGCAGGTATATGTGCGGTACTAGAATTCAGTCACCGCCCATGTGATGATTGACAGGTACATATAGGCGTGTTTCAACTTCACGAGCCATGTTCTGAGTCAAGACGCACGCCACTTAGAACATCACGATGTGGAGGAATTGTACGACAGCCTGCAGCTCCCATTGCAACCAGCCTTCCTTTTCTTGAAGTCGATATCCACGTGGTGCTGAGATATGTCAACGCTCCTCGGTCTGTATGACCCTCCTGTCAGAGTACGACGGCACATGCTGTTCTGAACTGGGCACGAGCCAAGCGCTAGGTACGCCTGGACATTGCAGAATGCCTCGCGTTGTATGCCGGAAAGCTTCTCGCGCGCTTTTTTAAGCTCACGGAGCAAATTTCAGCTCAATTGGAGCGCGCGAAGCCTACTGACCCCGTGGGGTGTGACATTGCATGTTTCCCGCATGCGGTGGTGACATCGCCATCGTGTTGCACGCCTCTTCCCGGCATGGACAGCCCTCTGCGCTAGTGTTGCGGTCAGGGCGCAGCGCCCGACAGAAGTAACGGTTCCTGGACAACCACCGAGGCGGTGGATACACACCGCGGTGTAGGCCCCGGACGGCGGCAGTGGCGGCTGATTCGCACGTATGCGAAACCCCGGCGTCCCGTGACTCCAGCGACTAACGTGGGGCTCCCTGGGGCTCCAGGGGTGAATGTTGGGGGACGCCCGGGACGTCGGGGATTGAAAGCAAGACAGGTGAGTGTGACCAGCGTTGGCCTAGATGTCGACACACAGGTGTAAGTTAACTCTTGAAGTTGACTTAGACACAAGAATGGGTGGTCGCGCGGCGGTCTGTCCAACTGGGGCCAGCGTACGAGCTCGGAAAGCATCATACTGACGGTGTTCTGGAATGACAGTGGTATTCTCTGAAACCCGCACTGTCGGAAGACGGCGGAGTGAATATGTCGGGATCTACTCCTTCCAATGTGCAGTTTTTTTCGACGCGCGGTCAGGTAGGCCGGGTAATGAATGTCGGCAACCTGTGCGACTTGGCGCCATGCGCCAAATCCGTGGTCATGCTCATGCATATCAGCAAGACCCTGAGCGACGCACGCGTCACAAGCCCGCATTGATACGCTCTCAGAAGTGCCCGAGCGTATTGCCGCGTTGGCAGATTGAAGATACACGCCGAGGACTATAGAGGCAATACCAACGGCAATACAGATAGTCGAAGACTATAGCGGTCCGATAACGTGATTCCCCGTCGCTTCGTGGGGCGCGCCAAAGCTATGCGGACGACGCGCGAGAGAAAAGCACATAGGGTAAGAGGCGCCCTGTCATAGTAGTACAATTGGTTTGGAAGCAAGTAGACTCCTAACGTTTACCCCGCCTGACGTCTTCGTCGAGAACCCGGATTCGGACTCGTGACCCGTCCTCTGCAACATACTCTACACCGTATACGATGCACTGGAACAGCTGGAAGCGCTTGCGCGCAATGGGTGAGGGTCCCGTTCGAGCAAAGAATACACCCCGCGCACCTCGCTGTGCGCGCACTCGGTCACTACGGCTGGGACCCAGCACCGTGGGCGGCATTGGACGGAGACCCGCTCATTCTGCTCTTATGCATGAGGGTTACGGTAGTGACGGGACGCGTGACGTACGTACGATTTGCTGTAACGATGGCAGTTCATAACTTGCACCGACACCGCTGTGGAAGCGAAACTCACGTAGGGAGGCAACGCATCTCTAGCTTCCACAACTGCTGTTCCAAGCTGGCGCAGGGCGATTGCATCGTGAGGCTGGGTTCGCGGTCCGGACGGCGAAGCAGTGGATTGGGTGGTCCCCGACGACGTGCGGCGCGGAGCCGTGGATGTGTTGTAACGAGCGGAACCCATGGCGGGTGCGGGTGGTGACGGACGGGTTAGCGGGGTATACTGGTCTGGGAAGGGCTGATATACACTGCCCAAAGCGCTACGCAGCACTAGCCTAGGAAGACAATTTCAATCTCCGCATTTGTGGCATACGCACCCATAATGCATAATAATTCCCTGCTGCTGACGGACTCCCGATTCAATTGTTGCTGTGTATGGTTGTTGTGTCAGATGTCTTTGGTGTCACAATCAGTCGCAACATCGAGTATTGTGATTCGTGAGAACTCAGGAAGGCCCTTGCAACTGGAAACCCATAGGGTCGGTTCGACGAACCACTGTTGTTGAGTCCTTCTGTAGTGGTTTTCAGCGACCGTGATCTCTGGAGTCCATCAATGTTGAGGGTTACGCGGTACCGTGGACTGTCTCGTGAAGCCCCAGCTACACACCGTGCAAGTTTATCCCGTTTGCTCGGAATAGCTGTCACAGGCATATGCCAGCTCAGGTGTTCCTGTATTCGAGATATCGAGCTGGACGGAGTACCGGAGGGACAATGTCGACCAGTTCGGTGTGCGACACTGCCGGGGAGTCGCGGTCGGGATGGCCGATTGGCATGGGAATCGGCCTGTGCAGCGAATGCTGACACCTGACTTGCAATGCTCAGTAATAATCACTACGGTGCAGGCGGATTACTGCATGTTGATGGAGCATAGTGCAGCAGAGATAGTTGGTCAGATAGAGCAGATAGAGTACTCGTAAGGCAGGAGTGACAACGGTGATAGTAGGGAACCGCAGTCATACTGGATGGAGTACTGCACTGTCGAGATTGCCGGGGCGGTGTCGGATCAAAGGCGTAGAGTACATGGTTGAGTGACTTGTTGAACCATTGAATGTACTGGTAAGAGGATGATCGATGATCCCGCTAGCGGCTGACGGTTCCAGCTTGGAGCAGCTGTCGCTTAGCGCTGGTGTGAGTTACCAGCAACGGCGCTTATGTAGGCGCCGAATCTTGGACGAGACTCAAATTCGTCCTGACGCGCACATACACACCCGCTCCATCCCCATGCTCGAGGTCTGAGAGGAAAGCGATCCTGCATCATCACGCACTTCAACATCTATACTCACTACGGTATACTTGGACACATTGGGAACATACTCTGCACTCACGTTACAGTCGCAAAGAGTCGGATGCCGAACCAGCTACCGCTGCCATTCAAGAAAACGTATATCGTCCCGATTCGTCAAGCAGCCCGAGATTACATTTCCTCACATTATTCAGACACACATCCCGACGCGTACAGATGGGACATCGCCCACTGGGAAAAGCTTCGTGCTGAAGCTACCAGTGGCGGGATCCACGTCGACCGCATACACGCGATGACCAGGTCTGTTGATGACACCGCTTAAAGCTTGACGAGATGCTGACCGCGCGATAACAAGTTACCATGCACAGCTCGCGTTTATCTTGACGAAGTTGCCTCCTGATGTTGGTGGCGCGACTTATACCTCCGTCCGTTCCTAAGTGTGCATTCTTTAGATCGGCCTGGAGATCCCTTATGCACCCGCGTTCGACAGCGACGCCTTGCCTCAAACGTTGAAGAACCTAGTGTACGAACGTGCCGCGGTCTTGTATAACCTTGCTGCTCTGTTCTCACAACTCGGCGCGGCCGAAGACCGATCAACGCCGCACGGGTTGAAGCAAGCAATCAAGTACTATCAGGTGCGTCCCGAAGAGGACTTTCACCAGGGTCAATGGCCTGCGAACCTTGTATAGAACTCTGCAGGTGCCCTTGACTATTTGAACGAAGCTGCGTTGCCACAACTACAAGCTTCGATGGGCCCAGACGACGAATCGACAGAACTCTCAGAGCCGTTTGTCAAATCCTTGGAATACCTGATGTTGGCTCAAGCCCAGGAATGCGTATGGCAGCGCGCTGTGATGGGTATGTTGGTGATCGATAGCTTGTCCTTTGTGCTCACTGTGCCTAGACAACTACAAAAATGGTCTCATTGCGAAGCTCGCAGCGAAGGTATGTAGCGCAGATTCCAATGCCGGGAGCCCACTTTACCTCCAATATCTTCATAGGTGGCATCTTTCTATGGGACAGCTGCCAAGTACGCCAGAGATGCTCCCCCTCCGTCAAGCGGGTTTTTCCTACGGTGAGTCGAGGTCTACTAGTGGAAGCGCTGCAGTACCGAGCCTTCCTTGAGTAGCATTGGCTATCCCACCTGGAGACAAAGCAGCTGCATTTCCAAGCGGCTGCTCAGTATCGCAAGAGTCTCGAAGACCTGGAAGCGCACAAGTACGTGCCTGTCGCCGTCTACCGGCACGTTCCTCTGAGCATTTCCAACGCAATAGCTACGGTCACGAGATAGCACGACTATCGGAAGCTCAGACGCTGGCCAAAAGAGGCTATGATGCTGCCAGGCGGGGTGGCGTCGCTCAGCCAGTGCAGCAGGACATCAAGGTACCGCTGTGACCCACCACCACCTCTTCAGCCTGCGTTCCATTAATCTATCAATCCACGCAGTCTCTTCTGGACATCCTTCAGAAAAATGTGGCTCGTGCCGAGCGGGACAACGACCTCATCTATCATCAAGATGTTCCTCCAGCGTCCGCGCTCCCGCCTATAGCGGAGGTTGCGATGGCTCAACCGCTCATACACCCCGGGCTGCAGGACCCAAAGGCTGTGGTCGGACAGGACGCCGTAATTTTTGGCGAACTTCTCGGATGGGGAGCTAGGCTGGCGATTGGTAAGTCTCATAGTTCCGCACGAAAATTGCCGTGGCGACGGAGCGCTCATACGTGAGCGTAAAAAGATATCTACAACGACAGGAGGCGCGATTGGATCACGGAAGAGATACAGGACCGTGTACGTCACTTGGATGATGCGCTCTCGAGGTAAGCAGCAGGTTCTGATGACGACCACAACATAGGCGAGTGGGCCTGCCAGTGTCTGATTTCCCGTAATAGCACCCTAGAAGCATTGAACCTGCCTGCGGCTCTGGACGCGCTCGACAGGCCGATCGGTCTTCCACCGAGTCTGATCAAGAAAGCGGAAGAGGTCAGACTCGAAAGCGGCCCTGAGCGGGTCGAGACATACATCCGGGACGTGCAGGTTATCGCCCAGCACGTCTCTTCTCTTTTGGACGAGGTGAATGGACCGAACGGACCCGTTTTGGCGCGATCGTGTCCGCTGAACCGCACGATACCAGGCCATGGATATTCTGGACCAGGAAGCAGACGAAGACGAAGCGTTGCGCGAGGCACATTCAGTCTCGGACCGGGTGCCCTCGCTCGAAGCGAATAGAACCCTGATTGAGAAGGCGCAACAGTACCGCTCAGTCCTTGATCAAGCCAGAGAGAGCGACGCCCTTGTGCGGGAGAAGTGGGAAGAGTGGGAGGACGCGATCGCGCAGCTCACGTGGTCCGAGGTGAGTGGCGTGCTGTATGCCGAGCCTCCCGCTGTCGTTCTCACCGCGCGATGTAGGAAGATTTGGAGAACTCCATCCCGAGCTCGACAGTCTCATTTGGTCAGCGTGCGGGTGTTACAGATCCTACGCGCGTACACGCGCGCGCCCTGCGCACGTTTCTAGAGCGGCTCGAGGACCTGTCTAAAGCGCGGACGGAGCTTGTTGCTAGGGTCAACCGGCTGGCCTCGTCCGATGACATCACGCCGCGCATCTCGAAGGCGGCATCGGCGATGGAGCAGTGGGTAAACGTCCAACCCGCCATGTTCGAAGATATCCTCGACGAGGAGCTCGCGAAGTATGACAGGTTTCGCGTACAGCTCGATGAGAACGGGCAGAAGCAAGACGAGCTTCTGCAGGCTGTCAAGGCGCGCACTCTCTCAGATTTTGGCAATAGCACCGAGCTCATCTCCGTTTCTGAACTGTTCAGGGGCGCCATGCGGAGTTTGTTCGAACGCGCAAAGACGACTCCGTGGTCAAAGAGCGGGAGATCGCTCTGCAATCTCTAGACCTGGCTTTTCACAAGTACAAGGAGATAATCCGGAATTTGGAGGAGGGACAGAAGGCAGGTCTTCTATCTCCGGCTCCCTCCCCATGATCTCGCGTTCCTGACCTGCGCCGCCGACATCCCCAGTTCTACAATGACTTCTCGGCTATTGTGTCCCAATTCCGTGCTTCATGCAAGGATTACGCAGCGGCGCGAAGGGAGGAAGCAAGGCACGTCTATTGTCTTGCATTCCTACCATCAATTCTGTGGTTGACGTGGGCCATCGCGCAGCGTACTCTCACGGGTCATGGAAGCACTCGCGATTGCCACCCCTCCACCAGAAGCTTCGCTGGGAAACGACCCGGACTCCACAGCCTCCTCAGTGACGGAGCAGGCTATGCATCCTGCGTCTTCTGGGCAGGCGAAACCCAAAGGCAGTACTGACCCTGTGCGGCCGCCAGGCCGCGTGTTCGATCTGCCTCCCCCGGACTCTGACGAGTGGGAAACGATGACACTGCCCCCCGCACCGGCCGTTCCAAAGCGGGCGGATTCGGAGCGCAGGGCACCGCGCACTGCACAGAAGGGGAGATAGAGGGCGGCGGATAACTCAGACACCAGAAAACTGCGATGAACTATTCCCTGGAAGTTGTGCGATAATCCACTGGCGATCAAACCGTTGGCTGATTGTGCCTTCGCTGGCCTACTGTGACGTGTCACCATCGTCACGGATGCCCTTAGCTATTGATTGCATGTACAAGAATTCAGCTGATGAGCCAAGTGCTTTGCCTCGCGCCATATAGAGCGATAAACTCAGTCTGTATTCACGAGACTAGTTAGGATAACAATGTACCTATAGAGCGATAAACTAATAGGTGTTAATCAGTAAGCAGTCAGGTAAACGAAGTAAGTAATCTGTTAAGCTCACCTTAGTCTGTATTCACGAGACTGAGGTGACAGACGCAAGTGGTCGAGTATAAGTACAGTACGGAACAAGACGAGCTGCAAACAAGACATGGTAAACAGTCTCAAAGGACAAGAACTCAGTGAAACAAAAGATGACACATATGAGACAAAACAATACATGAAACTGGTCGCTGCGCGGTCCTGCCGCGCCCATTCACGTCCTCGCGGGCTCGCGCACGGCTTGCCCGCGGGCCCATTTCCTCCAACACTCCCCCTCAAACCTGCGCGAGCCCGAGCGCGGCCGCGAAATGCTTGACCTTGACGGACGGTAGTGCCTTCGTCAGGATGTCGGCGGTCATGTCGGCGGTCGGGCAGTAGAGCAGGCGAATCGAGCCCGCGTCGATAGAATAGCGAATGAAATGATAACGCACGTCGATGTGCTTGGTGCGCGCGTGGTAGGAGCCGTCCTTCGTCAGCGCGATTGCGGCCTGGTTGTCGTTGTAGAGCGTGGTCGGATCCGCGAGAGGCCCAAAAACCTCACCAATGAGGCGTCTGAGCCAGACCGCCTCCTTCGCGGCGTGTGTTGTTGCGACGTACTCGGACTCGGCCGTGCTCAGTGTAACGAGTTCCTGCTTCTTTGATGCCCAAGAAACAGCGCCGCCGTCGACCAGAAAAACATACCCTGTGATTGCGCGACGGTGCTCCTGCGTGGCGCCATCCGCATCGACGAAACCTTCGAGTTCACGCTTTTCGCCGCCATAGATTAGCGAGAGTGTGCGCGTGCCGAGCAGGTAACGGAAGATGCGCTTGACAGCGTCCCAGTGAGGCTGCCCAGGGTTATGCGCGAACTGCGCGAGCGTCGATACTGCAAATGCGATGTCTGGCCGCGTCCCGAGCGCGGCGTACATGAGGGCACCGATTGCTTCCTTGTACGGGACACGGCGCATGCGAGCGACTTCTGCGGGGCTCTCGGGACACTGAGTCTTCGAGAGCAGCTGGTGAGCGTCCATAGGCGTCGAGACAGGCTTCAGGTCAACAAAATTGAAACGAGCGAGTAAGGCGTCGATGTAGGCGTGTTGGGAGAGGGAGAGGGTGCCGGCGTTGAGATCGCGTGTAATCTTGATGCCGAGCAGCCACGAAACAGGCCCGAGGTCGGTCAGCTTGTAAGCTGCACCAATCTTTGCCTTGTTCTCGTCGAGGAGACGTCGCGAGCTCCCCGTGAAGAGGCAGTCGTCGACATGGGCCGCGAGCACGAGTATGTGCTCACCTTCGCGCTTGTAGAAAACACCCCAGTCTGCCTCCGCCCTCATGAACCCCAGCTTCCTGAGCGCCGCGCACAGCGTCTCATACCCCTTCCGCCCGCCCTGCTTCAACCCATACAGCGCCTTCTCGAGCTTGAGGACAAAAGCCTTGCGGTCCGCAAACGCGTGGTCAGGTGGCTGTTCAAGGTAGACGTCCTCGTCGAGTTTCGAGTTCAGGTAAGCACTGTTGAAGTCGAACGAGTCGGCTGCCCAGCCGTTGCGAGCCGCGATAGCCAAGAGAAGACGAATAGAAGAAAGCTTAGCGACAGGAGCAAAGGTGTCGTAGTAGTCGACGCCGTAGATCTGAGTGAAGCCCCGAGCGACTAGCTGGGCCTTGTACTTGTCGATTTCGCCAGCAGCATTCTTCTTGACGCGGAGAACCCATTTAGAGTCGACGACGTTGCCAGTAGAGGGTCGGGGGACAATGCGCCAGGTCTTGTTTGCGACAAGGGAGTCGAGTTCGGCTTGAATGGCGTCCTGCCACTTCGGCCAGTCTGGGCGCTTCTTTGCCTCCGTGTACGTCGGCTCGACGCACTCGGCGTCCCCCGCTGCTGCCGCCATCGCCAGCTCCACCTCTTCTTCCACTGTTTGCGCCATCGCCATCGCCCCCATCTCTGCTTCCTCGCCCTCCTGAACCTCCTCGATCCTTGCCGTACCCTCCTGGACACCCATCGGCAACGCTGGTCCTCCCGCGCGTCCCGACACTGTGCCCTCCCCTGCCCTCAGCCGCCGCACATAGTCCGATTCCTTACGGACGCGCGACGACCTCCTCAGCTCCCCCTCAACCTCCGTCTTCTTCGGCTGTCGAGCCTCCAGCTCGTGGTCCTCGGTGGTGGTAGATGGGAAGGTGGATTCGGGTGTAGCAGGAAGAGGTTCGGGTGCAGATGGGGTGGGAGAGGGGGCACGCTCGTGTTCGTCCAGGTGAGTACTGACTTCCATCCTCTCCCCCTCGAGCGGCACCTCAACGTCACTATTCGGGCCCGGGAAGACAACACTGCGCTCGACCGTCACAGTGCGACGCTTCGGCCAGTAGATGCGGTGCGCGTCGGACTCCTCGTCAAAACCGACCCATCGCGCGTCCTCTGCCCGGCCCGACAGTTTCGATCCGCCAGGCGAGTGCACTCGAACACGACATCCCCACACGTGCAAGTGTGCAAGGTTCGGTTTACGCCCCCAGAAGACCTCAAACGGTGTCTTGCCATCGAGTACCCGGGTCGGCGTCCGGTTCTTGAGGTACACCGCGTGAAGAGCGGCCTCCCCCCACAGTGCTTTCGGCAGCGCTGCGTCGTGCAGCATTGCGCGGACCTTCTCCATCACGGTGCGGTTCCCTCGCTCTGCGACTCCATTGTACTCCGGCGTGTCATGTGCCGTGAGCTTCCTGACAGTTCCGTCCTCGTCCAGCAGCTTCGTGAAGTCAGCGCTGAGGAACTCCCCGCCGCGGTCGGAGTGCAGGCATCGAATACGCGTGCCCTTCTGCGTCAGGTAGAAGCCACGAACTTTGCGGTATGCACCCAAAGTCTCGTCCTTGGAGCGCATCAGGTGAAGGGAGGCATAGCGAGAGCAATCGTCCGTGAACATGGAGTAGTACTGACGTCCGCCTAGGGTGCGAACAGGAGATGGCCCCCAGATGTCGGCGTGGACCTCCTCCCCGACAGCGCTCGCTCGTGGGCGTACACGCTCGGTCGCAATCGGCTTCCGCGTCGTCTTGCCAGCAGCGCAGGACTCGCAGTCCTCAACTGGTCCATCGGTGCTCGACAAGACCAGCCCCTCAACAGCTCCGCGCGCCACCATGTTGCGTGCAGCCTCAGGTGCGATGTGCCCAAGCTCGCGGTGGAGTTCCTCGCGTGTCACGGCACGAACAGCGTGGTCTGCCTCGTCTTCTGCCGTGGCCCCTGTGTCCGCGCGTGGGATACGCAAGCGGTACAGGCCGTCAGCGAGCGGGATCACGGCGATCCGAGTTCCATCCGAACGCGAGATGCGACACTCATTGTTCTTGAACACGACCGCACTTCCTGCAGCGGCAACTCGGGCAATTGAGACAAGCGTGACGCCCATCGTGGGTGCGTGAAGAACATCTTGGAGAAGTACTCGGGTTGTCCCACCAGAGCCATCTGGTAAGTCGACGTACATATCGCCTCGTCCGATTGCCTTGAACGTGTGGTTATCGGCCGCGTGGATGGTACGGGGAGGGATCTCGGCGTAACTGATGAACCTCTCCCTATGACAGGACATGTGTTTCGTAGCGCCCGAATCGAAGAGAATGATTTCATCGGCGGCGGGGGGTTCGTGCGCGAGCGACGCGTGCGTCTCTGTTCCGATTGAGGTAAGCCAAGCTTCGTCCTTCTTCTCAGTGGCGGCTGCGGCCGTATCCTTCGGCTTCTCCTTTCCTTTCGGACCTTGGCCCTCCTTTCCTCCCCCTGGCGCCCAGCACTCCGATTTGTAGTGCCCACGCTTCTTGCAATTGAAGCATTCGACGTTCTTCTTTGATTTCCTCTTCCCATTCTGATCGCTAGCTGACATGGCGACATCGGCAGGATCGGTACTCCGCTTCGCGCTCTTCGCGCGCAGGGTACGGCGCTCGTATTCGTCCGCGAGCGCCTCCATCAGCTCGTCCGGGCTCAAGACAGTGCCCGTGACTCGGGAGGTAGCGGAGATGGCAGAGAGGTAGGGTTCGTAGGAAGAGGGCATCGAGCCCATGATGATGGCGAAGAAGTCGTCGTCGGAAGGTGACTGACCCATTGCAGCTAGGTCCTCGCGCATCGCGCGCATCTTCGCGAAATGCACTCGGACGTCGTCCTTGTCCAAGCACTTCTGTTCCTGGAGGCAGCGCCTGAGGTCAACCGAGACCATGCGCGATTTGCGCTCGAATTCCTGCGCGAGCGCCTCCCAGATCGCGCGCGCGGTAGGTTTCGCACGGATCTTCATAAACAGTGAGTCCGGAATCGTGCTCGCAATGAGCTGCTTGACGTTCGCCTCGCCCTTACGCCATTCTGCTAGGTCGGCTTCGTACGCAAACTGCGTCGGGTCGGGGGTCACTCCGGCAGCCGGCGCCGCGGCTCCCAGTGTACCTCCCACACCCGCAGCACTACCAACGGGGCCCGCTGTCCCTGCACCACTGCCGGTCCCTCCGGCAGCAGCACCAGCGTCCCCTCCGGCCGTAGCGGGTCCAGCCGCCGCTCCTGGAGCGGCCGTCCCGGCAGCCGTGGTAGCCTGCGCGGCCGTAGCCTGCGGCGCAATCGGTTCGCGTGCGGTCCCATCAAGGTGACCGCGATAGCCTTTCGCGTCGGCAGCCCACAGCAACCGGTCCTTGTACAGGACCCAGTTCGAGCCGCCGAGCTCAAGCCTTGGCACGCGTATGGCGTCGTCGCCGATCTTGATATTCGAAGACATTTGCGAGGTAAGTCTGACTTGTTTAGCAACTGTAGA